>CM051018.1:11253189-11355689 GCA_027704905.1 Muraenolepis orangiensis
CAAGGACATCTCGACAGTTTTTGCTAGGAGGAGCCGGGGATCGAACCAGCAACCTTCCGGTTGTGAGGCGACTGCTCTACCTCCTGAGCTAGACTGCCGCCACTATTAGTGTTATTATTATTATTTTATTAGTATTATTATTATTTTTATTAAATATTATAGAAATATTAGTATTATTACAATACATTTCAAGTTATATCAATTCATATCTAAAATGATTAGTTGTATGAATATGACTGATTACTATTGTTATTATTATAATTTTTAATAATATTAGTGTTGTTGTTGTGTATGTTCTGAGCTTATATTCATGCCCCACACCTACCAGTTAGGAGTAGAATTTGTGAGCAGCATATGAATCTCTTACAGCATAACGGTGTACCACACACGGAACGACCGCCACATAATCCTAGCCATCTGTTATTTACCAGACACTTTACTCATCCCATCATCAACCAAATCTAATGTTTGATCGTTTGGATGTTTCACCGTTTTGCATGCCGCACGCCTGTCACCATGCCGATGACAAAAACCCCTCCCCCCTCCCAGCAACGGACAGACGCAGACATCCAAATTCACACATTATACAGTATATACGTTCTGACCCGGGTTGGAAAATATTCATTGAGCCTTTACAAATGACCGTATTTGTTATTTTGTTCATGTTTTGGTAGTAATTGTATGGACCACATTTGACAGCAGGCTGACTGTTGAAGGCTGGATGACCCTTAACTTGAGGAAGTTCTCCCAGACTCACCTCTAAAGGTCCGAGGATGCTTGGCGAGGGTTTGACAAGGCCGGTTCACACAGGTCTCCCCCGCTCTCCCTGTAAATACAGCATGCAGTAAAAAGAAAAAGATAAGTTAGGATTTACAGGGAAATGGAGCAGCTGCTAATCTAAGCTACACCACCTGGGATGTGCGGTAAATTGTGTTGTAGGCAATACTAGGCTGAATACTACTACGCACTGTTGAACTTAGGCTGAATACTACTACGCACTGTTGAACTTAGGCTGAATACTACTACGCACTGTTGAACTTAGGCTGAATACTACTACGCACTGTTGAACTTAGGCTGAATACTACTACGCACTGTTGAACACCTCTGCTTTTTTAACAGTTCTGAATCAATGCTCTACAAATGCACCATTATCAATAACCGTCAAATACAACTATTGACAAGATGTTTCCTTGACAACGCAAAAACAAAATATGCTCAAAGTGCCACGGAAGAATAGAACAATTTCAGCTAATTAAGTGGATAAAAAAACTAGTTATAAATTAAATGTTACTTTGCTAATATGTGGTTTATTCCTTAAATATACATATGCCTGCAGTCTACCACCTTGTTGTACATAAACTTTGCAGTGTAGTAAAGAGTTATGTAAACGTGTAAAAATAACTCAAGGCTTACCCATTTGGCATATTGATCTATTGATGCTGAATTTGTGCTGTTACATCATGCTTCCTTGTTTGACAAAGAGCTGGTCAAAACACCCTCAGGTTCACTTAAAGATAGCTCTTAACATATCATAGATTTATTATGGGGATATGAAACAATTCTATTTTGTACGGCAACCTCCTTATATATATATGCCTTTTGCATTTATGTAACATTTTTATATTCCTCTAATTACTTATAAAAAACACGTGCCTATAATCTAACCACTGCTGATCTGGCAACTCGATAAATAGTATCCAGGGAACACAATTATCCTGCACATTGTAGCACCTGCAATACACCATCACTTCCACTAGGCGGTCAAACAGGCTTTGACTGCTGGCTGCAGTTCGACACAAATTAGACACATGCTACTATTTCACTAGGCTGATTTCTTACTGCCATTACCCACATCATATTCCTCATCCTATTCCCTGCACCACTGAGGAAGGCCCCTTGATTGTCTGTTGACTCATCCGCCATTGACAGAAGCTAATGTTGCTCATTAGCGGCTGACACACCCGTGCCAATGTGTACCTGTCTAATTCAACTCACATCAGCCTGTCACTCTACCTCTCCTCCAGAGTTGCCTGGCGCCTAATATGCCGCTTCATATTCTGTCACACACACACACACACACACACACACACACACACACACACACACACACACACACACACACACACACACACACACACACACACACACACACACACACACACACACACACACACACACACACACAACACACACACACACATTGCTAAATGCATGTTACCATGTGTATGTGTGCACACGCATGTGTGTGTATCTGTGTGCGTGTGTGCATGCATGTGTGTGTGTATTCGGTGTGTGTGTATGTGTGTGTGTGCATGCTAAATGCATGTAACTATGTGTGTGTGTATGTGCGTGTTTGTGCGCATTTGTGTTTTATGTGTGTATCTGTATGCATGTGTGTGTGCGTGCGCATGTGTGTATCTGTATGTCTTTGTGTGTGTATGTGTGTGTGTGTGTGTGTGTGTAGCCTGAAGCCTACAGAGCTTAAATCATCTCTTGTGTCCAGATGTCACCCGTCTAACAATAAAAACAGCCATAGAGCCGTGGGGCCAGGGGAGCGCCAGCGAAGGGCCAGGGGAGGGCCAGGGAAGGGCCAGGGGAGGGCCAGGGAAGGGCCAGGACTGGAGGAGGTCAATGCTCAACACACATTACTTAGTCACTGAGAGTTACTGCCTGTGGACAGTACAGCTACACCCACACATATAACCACACCCCCGCCTGCACACACATTCGGTCTGTGTGTGTGTGTGTGTGCCTTTTTGTGTGTGTGTGTGTGTGTGTGTGTGTGTGTGTGTGTGTGTGTGTGTGTGTGTTTGCTTTTGTGTTTGTGTGTGTGCATGTGTGTTTTTGGTGTGTGTGTGTGTGTTATTTGATGTGTGTGAGTGTATGTGCTTTTGTGTGTGTGTGTGTGTGTGTGTGTGTGTGTGTGTGGTGTGGTGGGTGTGTATCTGCTCTGTAATTTCCAGCCGTAGTGTTGGTGTTGTATGAATACATGCAGTAGATAGGCCTAATATGTGTGGAATAATTGTCAAACCAGCCCAGTGTTACCCCACCGATGCAATGCAGTGTTTCGACCAGCAGGGGCAGCGATGTGCAGCAGCTTGTGACAGACAATGCGCCTTCAGCGTCTCACCTACAGCGGCGCCGTATCGTCTACGTCAATGGTCTTCAACCAGGGGTCCGCCACTGAGGTACTGATTCATGATACATGATACATGCAGAAACCAATTCTTGCCGTCACCTAAATTCCACCTTCAAGTCAGCGTTTGCTCCACAGGGAGCGTCCAGCTTATCAACCTAGATGGACCCGGGCCTCAGGATCATTGTTATCCAGCCACACACCAGGGTCAGTCATTGAACAATGGAAACGCTTGAGCATGATGCATTGATTTTAATTATGTCGACATGGCTTATGACTAAGCATCAAAGCGGGATATATTGAGAAGTTAATAAGGCATTATAAATACATTACTAGGCCTATAGGCCTGGGATAAAATGCAAGAGCTTTTTATTGAAAAACATCAAGGGGGTCCCTTGGCTGAAAAAGCTTGAAGAACCCTGGTCTAAGCTAAGGACGTCACGTAAGTAGAGCATAATATCACCATAATAATAAAACACGCACGCTTTATTGATTGTGCACTTAACAAGTGCATATGATACGAACGCTTGAAGATAATGACAATAAATACAGATTATATTTAGTTTTTTCGTATGTATAAATAGATCAAAACAATGGTAGCCCGTTGCAAGGGAAGCATTTGATTTGTTTGCCGCCCGCCGGGGGCCGTTTCTCAACAGGCCCTCTCTCGCTGTGCTCCATGCTCGATCTACCATTGTGCAGGTGGCAGGGCTCCTCCAGTAGACATCTCATTAGCTTCCACCGCGGCTGCTCCTCATTTGACTTTCCGAACACAGACAACCCCCCCCCCCCCCAACCCCCCCCACCTCATCAACCAACCCCTCGTACCCCCCCTTTCCTTCTGACCTGTTTGAAGCAATCCGTTGTTGCCTCAATTGCCTTTTCCCTTTGGAGCAGGTGCTTTATTTAGTGGAGAAAATAAGAAGAACCACAGAGGAAGAGCACTGCTGCGCTAACTGTTTCGGGGAGACACATTACACATGATACGCTCTGCAGGGCGGGTGCTTGCCTGCTCCAACCGGAACAGCCATTCATCACCCGGCTATCAACATCACCCACTTTTGGTTTAAATCTTGCAGCTGACTGATCAGCTAGGGGGACTGGTGACACGTTCCTCGGTTTGTTGGCGCCACTATTCGTTTACAAGTTGAAATGGGGAGAAGAAAGAAAAGTGCAGCTTCTCCAAAACCCAAAGAATGTGCCCTCCTTTGTTTTTGGTAAAATTGTATATTGTATGAAGAGAACAACCACATTGTTAACTAGTTTATTTTCCTCTGTATAATTCCACCACTACTACTACTACTACTACAATTATTCTACTACTACTACTACAATTATTCTTCTACTACTACTACTACAATTCTTCTACTACTACAACAATTATTCTACTACTACTACTATTACTACTACAACAATTATTCTACTACTACTACTACAAATATCTACTACTACTACTACAATTATTATACTACTGCTACTACTACTACTACAACAATTATTCTACTACTACTACTACTACTACTACTACAATTATTCTACTACTACTACAACAATTATTCTACTACTACTACTACAAATATCTACTACTACTACTACAATTATTATACTACTGCTACTACTACTCCTCCTCACTGTGGAGAGCCAGGACAGCATGAGTGAACCATGTTGAACATGTGTACCAGCTGTGGCGGTGGTGTTGCACCAGAGCCGTTGCTGTGAGCCCAGATGACCTTTTCCCCTGACCACGGGGAGTGCCGTGGTGCATCCTGGTGCATAGCGGTGCATAATGTGGATGTGTACGATATCCGATGCAAATAAGGACCTGTTCCACATATCCACATCGTCAGCACAACAGCGAGACCCCCCCCCCCTGCGGGACCTCCGGTGGTTAGGGGGGCAGATGGGGGGGGGGGGGAATAAACAAATTAACTCTAAGGAGGACAACCACGGGGTCATAGGTCAACATGCATGCCCCCCTACCTCCTTCTCACCATTATGAGGGTGTGTGTGGTGTATGTGTGTGTGTGTGTGTGTGTGTGTAGAATAATAAGGACTGATGAGATGACCAATGCAGAGGTAGTATAATATATATATATATATAAATTAATATATATATGGTCTCTCTCTCTCTCTCTCTCTCTCTCTCTCTCTCTCTCTCTCTCTCTCTCTCTCTCTCTCTCTCTCTCTCTCTCTCTCTCTCTTCTCTCTCTCTCTCTCTCTCTCTCTCTCTCTCTCTCTCTCTCTCTCTCTCTCTCTCTCCTCTCTCTCTCTCTCTCTCTCTCTCTCTCTCTCTCTCTCTCGGCCTGATATGTGTCTAAACTACATATTGACGTTACGTGACCGATGCAATGTAGCGTGTGATGTAAACCATCAAAGTGTGACGTACGTCTTCTGACTCAATAAAGGGATTCCCGTGCCACTCCACACATCAAGACTAATGGGAAAATCCAGAGAGGCGAAGAATTATGCATGTTTCCACGCTGGAACTTAGCTTAGGCGTGTTCAATTTAATAAGGACGCTATGCATCACTAAGGTAACAGGTGTTTTGTAGCGGCAATCGCGGCGACAACATTGCTTTTTTTCCCGATTTGCCGCTCTTACCTCTGCTTCGAGGCACTTCCACCTCCACTTTAGTTTGTTTGCCAAATACTTTTCTAAAATATAAGCAAACAACATCATGATTTGATCCACTACATCTATAAAATCTTTGAACTATCAAGGCGAGAGTAAATCGAAAAAAGCCTCAGGATATTTTGTGCAATTATGGCATGTCGTCAGTTTGTATGTGTGGCCTTATGTCGCTATTCTATTTTTCTAGAATCGTTTTTTATGTGTCATAAAAATCTGCTGGGCTTAGTTTATTGGCAACGCGATTCATCATCATTTCCATTTTTATTTGTACATATCGTTTGGGTACTGTGCAATAAGGTTTCTAATGATGCATGCCATTGCTAATTAATTAATTGGCACTAAAAACACTGTGTGGAGCATTTGACTATCATTGATCAGAGTTATTTACGTGAGGAATCGTCTCATCCCCCGGTTACCACCACAAAGCAATATGCCTATAATGTGCGCCATACTAACTCCACCAGGCCATATGTCAGGGGACTATTTCTCTTAATCTCAGCTTTAGCTGCTGGGCATGTTTGCTACAATATTCGCCATGGCCCACATGGTCCGATAAAACTACAACACAGATCAAAACCGAGAGAGGTCAGGATTTATACATGTGTATAATGATTCCCAAAGTACGATGTATCTGCTCTCACAGGGTTCAACTTTTAAACCAATATAGCTCCATTATCCGGGACATGCTTAACTCCCATGGTCAAGCGTTGTTGACATACAGCTGAAAGGAAAAATCGAGAAAGGAAAAATCAAAGATTGACGAGGGCTGTAATACCATTAAAGTATAAACAGTATGTGGCTTGTTAGTAGACCAATACAGTATATAGCTAATAGACAAATCTGGCACAGACTTAAAGAAAATCTTTACTGGTTTTCCACCAGGTTTGTAAATAAACAATGATCAATTCCCCTCCATTTTACCAGCATTCAGTTTTGCTAATTTGCAGGGTGACACAGCAATCTTTTGCCGGCTCTTAGACTTTTGTTACAACTGTCTTTCTCTGGTCATGTAGCACCAGTTCTCTAGGGCGGTTGTTCCAACTGTTGTTCTCTGGTCGTGTAGCACAAGTTCTCTCGGGCTGTTGTTCCAACCGTTGTTCTCTGGTCATGTGGAACCAGTTATCTTGGGCTGCAGGGTGACACAGCAGACTTTTGCCGGCTCTTAGACTGTTGTTACAACTCCCAGTCCAGGCTGTGTCCCGTCCAGGCTGATGGTGGTGGAATGAGTGCCTAGGTGGCACCTGAAGTTCACGATGAGGTCCTTAGTCTTGCTGACGTTCAGTGCAAGGCTGTTGTCCTTGCACCATCGCGTCAGCCAGACTATCTCATCTCTGTACTCCGTTTTGTCGCCCTATCTTATCAGGCCGATGACTGTGCTGTCGTCTGCAAACTTGATAATCCAATTATTGATGTGTGTGGCAGTACAGTCAAGTCTGTACAGCAGTGGCGAAGCATGTCTATCACAACTGGACCTTCTGTAGACCACCCCCCCCCCCCCCATTTGAAAATTCAGTTTTTCTAGTCAGACGGACGTCACGGAGGAAGTCACTTTATGCGTTATCTCATTTAGGCAGATAAGATTGTCTCAGCCAATTTACAAGTGTACCATAGTTGTCAAAGCATAGGTGTCCATGTAGTGAAGTAACAGCCCAACACATCACCACCACACACAGGCTATCGATTAAAGGGACGGTCTAACACGCTTCACGTGAAAAGGCTTAACGTAACTTAAAGTTCCAAAACAGAAATCAATAATCACCAAATGTCTCTGGCATATGTCCTGTCATTAGCACTTTCACCTGTCACAATATCAAAACCTAAATACGGAAGTTATGTTACATTAAGTGTTTTCCCTCTTAAAGCTGCATTTAGACTTTTCCTGACTGGCTCAATAGAGAGGAAAACACTTAATGTCATAATGGGAGGATTTAAATTGAGATATTTTGACAGTGCTAATGACAAGACATATGCCAGAGAAATTTTGGTGATTATTGATCGCGGTTTTGTAACTCTTAGTTACTTTAAGTCTTTTCACGTTAAGCGATGCAAAGAAAGATCAAGTCAAAACTCTCAATTCAAATGCACAACAATGCTTAACAAACTCAAGACAGCCATTAACTAATCATTCAAAAAGTGTGTGGAAACAAAATGCAACAACCAGCTCAACGAGATGCAACACTGCGACAAAACCAGCAAAGACAAATGAGTCTCACTCACCAATGATGTTCACTTAAAGACCAAATCCATTCTCCTGGAAAGATACCCGTTAGCCACAGGTATCTTTCCCAGTTGCTAGCCTGAAAATGGCGAACATAGCCTGCTTTAACAACTTGATTCAGCTCAAGATTGTCAGGCGTTGGACGGCCTTTTTTAATAATGTCCATCTTTACATTGAATGGTCGTCTTGAAAAGGGTTCCGACAATAAATCCGCAACGACATCATCTTCGCCTGTTGCCATTTTGATGTAAAAAACCTACGTAGAAAAAACGTAGCATTACGCTAGATCCACTCTCGCTCCAGCAAGTATACCTTCTAGCTCCCTATTGAGCTGTGGGGAAATCTGAAAGAATACGCACATTGGCTACAAATCACTATATGATTGGTTGATCGAATTGTCAATCCAAACGTACGCTCTCATTCAGTCTAAGGGCCAAAGCAATCGGGAATACTTTGGTTGAAGGATATTCTTCCTAGCAACCTAGATAAATATCTGATTGGTTGCATTGTTTTTCCAACAAAAAAACACTCAAATGCGTAGTGTATGGACCGAGAAAGACAAACAAATCAACGTAACACTGTAATATAACAGATAACAACAAAGATACAATTCTCATTTATTCATTTTATTTAAATTTTATTAAATTGTATTACATTTTATTAATACAATTAATCCAATGGTTTTGTTTCATCTGAGAGTTTCAGGGTCTGAATACCTTGAAGGCCCTGACACTTCACCACTGGTGTACAGCGAGTACAGCCGGGGACTAAGGCAGCAGCCTTGGGGTGCTCCTGTGTCGAGGACCAGAGTGGATGAGAGGTTGTTCCCAATATTCACCACTTGAGGCCTGCTCGTCAGGAAGTCCATCATCCAGTTACAGATGGGGGCGCCCAGACCTAGGTCCCTCAGTTTCAGGACCAACTTGGAGGGAAAGATGGTGTTGAATGCCGAGCTGTAGTCAATACACAGCAGTCTGACGTAGGTGTCCCTCCTGACTAGGTTCTCCAGGGCCGTGTGTAGTGCCACGGTAGGTGTAGTAAGACGTCATCTGTCCAGCAACACACGTTGCTGGACAACACACGTTACAACTGTGGGCGTGGACTTTAACTTCTGCTTGTAAACAGGAAGTAGAAGCACGGAGTCGTGGTCTGATTTGTTATGTCTTGTCGGACGTGAGATGTGTTAAAAGTATTTTGGTAATACCTTTTTTAAATTGCAGTGGTTAAAGTCCCCCGCAACGATGGGGACAGCCTCTGGGTAGCGATTCTGAAGTTTGCTCACTTCGATGTAAAGTTCGTCCAATGCGATGTTTGCATCAGCCCGTGGTTGGATGTAAACCGCCGCCATGATAATAGCGGAGATTTCCCTCAGCACTTGATTGTCATGGGCTACACTTGATTGTCATTAATTCCAGATTAGATGAGCAGTGTTGAGAAAGCACCTGAACGTCTGTACACCAGCTGTTGTTCACCAAGCAGCATACGCCCCCACCTTTATTCTTCCACGTCGACTCAGCTGTTCTGTCGGTCCGAAACAAAGAGAATCCCGGTGGTTGCACTGCTTCGTCAGGAATCACGGAGGACAGCCATGTTTCAGTAAAAATCATGGTGCAACACTCCCTGATGTCCCGCTGCGAGACGATACGGCAGTTCATTTCGTCAGACTTGTTTGCGAGAGACTGGACGTTGTCGAGGAGAATACTCGGTAGGGCTGGTTTCCATCCCCTCCAGGCGTGTCCTAACCAAAAGGCCGCCACGGGATCCTCTCCTGCAGGCGCATTTGTTGTTTCCCCCCCGGGGCTTGGTGGCTCCGGTCGAGGAATGGGCTCCCCTCCCCCCGCTCTCCGTTGTCCCAGTCCTTTGTTGCGTTGTATTGATCCATAATTCCAAGAGTGTTTGGCCATCATATGTGATAACACACATGGTGACTTTGCTATAATCCTATAAAGTAACTGTAATATACAGATCTCTAGAGCTGTTGTTCCAACTGGTCATGTAGCACCAGTTCTCTAGGGCTGCTGTTCTAACTAGTTGTTCTAGTCATTTTGCAGACACTTTTATTCAAAGCGACTTACAATAGTGTATTCAATAAAGTTAGGTAAGAGAACAACTCATCACCAGAAGTCAAAAGTGCTTTATCTACTTAGACGCTAGTACGCTAGTTAAAAGTGATAAAAGGACGTGCTAGGTGGAAGGATCCGGGTACTGTTTCTTGGAGAGGTTAGTTTTCATCCTGCGGCAGAAGATGGGAAGTGACTCTGCAGTCCTGACATCCGTGGGGACTTCATTCCACCACTTTGGGGCCAGGACAGAGAAGAGCCCTGAAGTAGCAGAGCGAAGTGAATGGGCAGAGATGTAGGGCTTGACCATTGACTAGGAGTAGGAAGGAGCGGTTCCTATCACTGCCCTGTAGGCTAGCACAGTCTGAAACTAGATGCGAGCAGCTACATGTAGCCAGTGTAGAGACCGGAGAATAGTAGATGTGTAGGAGAACTTGGGTCGGTTGAACACCAGAGGAGCTGCAGCTTTCTGAATGAGCTCCAGGGGTCTTATGGAAGACGCCGGGGCACCAGCAAGGAGGGAGTTGCAGAAGTCCAAACGGGAGAAAATGGGAGCCTGGATGAGCACCTGCGCAGCCTTTTCAGTGAGAAAGGCTGAATCCTCCTGATGTTGTAGAGGAGGAATCTGCAGGAGCGTGTCACCGATGCAATGTTTTCCAAGAACAACAGTTTGTCGTCCAGGGTCACACCCAGATTCCTTGCAGTCCGAGTAGGTGTCACCACATTTTCTAGCGTTGTTCTTCCAACTGTCCAACTGATCATGTTGCACCAGTATATATTTGTATTGCACATTTCTACTGCATAGACAGCAAAGTTTTATGAAAAGCCAGCAGACTTTCCAGCAGAAAAATACTTTCCACTGCCCTCCTTCTATGGGTTTGATTTTGCCGCACTCTTTTTAGTTTTTGGATCTTTTTTGAGGGATTTTTCCACTATTGTTTGTTTGTTGCGATCAGGAGGAGGTCAGCCGGCCGACTCCGTTGTTCTTATTATCTCTAATTAGGGATTCTGTAAATGAAAACAGATAATAATAAAAGTCTTCAGGGGCTCGTTATCTTTAGTCCCTCTAAACTCGGTTGTAAAGCACATGCTGTGTTTTACGCTCTCTGAAGACTAGTATTATTAGTATTACTTGTATTGAAATGTCCAAGCGTTGGCAGCAGGGCTTGCATTAAGGGGGGGGGGGGGGCGTGGGGGGGAGAACCTCAGTTCCCCATTAAGAAAGTCTCTGGTATCAATCTATAGATTTTTATTTTCCTCATTCGGATGCATTTCGCTAAACTCCATGCTCTTCATGCAATATCTAAATGGTCTAGTCATCTCCTCCAAAAGTGCTCAACGTCAAAATGGGTTGTTGTGTGCTTTTATGCAGAAATTGTCAAACTCAGAAGCAATCCAGGGTTTATCTTTTACCCCCGAACCCCCCCCCCCCCCCTCCTGAACGCGAGGTAGTCATTCTGACAGCGGATGGCACGACAGACACGACAGATGTCAATCAACGTCTATCAGACTGCCCTGGAATCTACTTGTCTGCTGGTGGACGGGTGCTGAAGACATTCCACGGCCAATCACATGTCTCCGTTCCTCTCTATTTTTTGGCGTGTTGCACACGACGAGCCTCCGTGTTTGCGATAAGTGTGAAAGGGCTCTTATGACTCATGACATGAATTGACATGTATTTATTCATGCATTCATTTATTCACTTGTGTTTATTTCTAACAACTTTTGAAAATATGCATTTCGATTTTGTATGTTCATGTATGTGTGTGTGTGTGTGTGTGTGTGTGTGTGTGTGTGTGTGCTGGTGTGCTTGTCTGCATGTGTGTGTGTGTGTGTGTGTGTGTGTGATGTTGTAAAAAGTTCCAAATTAACACTTGCGTGACGACTCTCTATACGTGGCATGCTAAGCGCAAAGAGTAAAAAACGACGAGAATACACATAAATGAGCATATGGTTGCATTGAGCTCCAGACAACGGGCTGCATTGTTGGAGCAACGCACGGTGGGGGGGGGGGGGGGGCGGGGAACAGATGGCGGAGAGAAAATATTGTTTGTAAGCGATGTCGCACTTAGCGCATACTGACAAGAGATCAGAATATAGAGACGGAGCCGCAGTGCCGAGAAAAGTCCTCAAATAGCCTATAGACGACGCATAGCAATACGGAGCGTGTTAAAACAAAACAAACAAAAAAAAGATGAAGAAAACCATCTCTCCATTAACATTGTCTCAGATCAACGCGCCGACCGGAGCGTCCGAATGGGCCACCTTGGGATAACCAAAATAAGGGTCTATCTGTTTAGAGTTGGGTTCACCTCGTTGGGTGCAACGATAAAGAAACCAACCCTGCCCCCCCCCCCCCCCACCTTCTTCTCTTTCTTTAATGACCTGAGTTAAGCGGCGCTGGGGCCAACCACACACACAAACACACACACACACACACAGGCTCCGTAGAAGGCCTGACAGATGCGCGGGAAACAGAGCGCAGCGGGGATCACGTTGCGTAATAAAAAAATATGCATTTTTATTGTTTTATTTCCCCCCCTTCCCGCTAGGAATCGTAGAATGATTTACCGCCCTTCTGTAAATACAACTGCATGGATTTTTATTTTTATTTTTGTCGAACAAGTCGTTTTCTAATGTTCGCACTTTAGAGTTTAGTCAAAGCGCCCTTTATGAATAGTTTTATCAGACAACGACGCCAATGACGCTACAGAACCCTTGAGCCGATAATATTGTTTAACTATGGTGTAAATAAACGTGTACTTATCTGCTGTAATTAAGGGCTAGCTCAACACGGGACATCTTTGTTTTGTTTTGTTTAAGCGATGAGACGTTGGGTATAGGTGGAAACAAACAATTTAATCTCCTAAATAGTTTTTTTTAATCTATTTTACCTTCAGCTGTCTACAGCTAGGTACATTGGATGCAGTTTTTTGGCCATGGTAATGTTTAGTCAATTATGGCTTTCAATATTGTCTTGACGTGTGTAAAAATAAATACATTGTTAAAAAAAACATAAGGGTTGAAACTCCAGGAGGTGAACTTAGATAATATATAGCATATAACGGTTAGATGCTTTGTTTAGGTCATATTGTGTGTGTGTGAGAGAGAGAGAGAGAGAGAGCGAGAGCGAGATCGAGAGAGAGAACTAACTTTTGTTTCTTGTTTCAAACCTTTTGACCTTAATTCTATAATAACGTTGTGTGAATATCCACTACTACTACTACTACTACTACTACTACTACTTTGATGGTGTCTTCTTTAACTCTTAAACTTTGATTAAGCCAAAGGAAAGACCGTTAGTGTGGCATGTCATCTATTAGACACAATCACAGCCATTGATCTTTAAGACGATGGTACCCTATGGTGTGAGCTAATTAACAGCCACCGCTACTGCCTTGGCTCACACACACACACACACACACACACACACACACACACACACACACACACACACACACACACACACACACACACACACACACACACACACACACACACACACACACACACACACACACACACACACACACACACACACACACACACACACACACACACACACACACACACACACACACACACACACACATAGACAGAAAAGGCTTTCATATAAACACTCCGGCATTTCAGCCCTTGTGGCTGTTTGGTGTTGGTTACCATGGCGCCTCCTCGTGTCACTATTTTACTAATGAAGGGTGGAAACAGACCGGCTTTGTTCAGCTTATATCAGCAGCCCACCCGGAACAACCACCCCCTGGGGAGGTCTTTGTATGTAACTGGCTTGTTTGTGCGTAACTACTGGCTGGTTTGTATGTAACTCCCTTCCCCACGATACGCAGGGAAGGGTGTTGTTATTGTTATGGAGAGAAAGGAGGTCGAGGGAGGCATGAATGAATTGTACGATGACACAGTGAACAAATTAACAATAGGCATTCATACTTGGATATCAGCCTAAGATCAGGCAAAGATGGGTGCTGTATATTATTGTACTGCATATAATGGGTATTGATGAGGCTTTGTTGGTTAATTGGTTATCAGTTGTTCGGTTGATTGCTTGGGCAGGTGGCAGCTGGGATGTCAAAGCTAGAAGAGTTGCCACCTCCATCTCAGCAAGGTCAAAGTGTGTGTATTCATATTGATTCAGTTTTGAGTTGGGATTTGTGTATAAATAAATGTATATTCATTTCAATTCCGTTTTTTGAAGTATCGGAAGTTATGTGTTTGTCTCTGCATTAAATGGACTGCCTATATTTTAATATATTGTCTATTTATCTCATACCCCGATATTCATATTTTTTTACATGATGTCCCAGCCTTTCTTCTGCTGCCTGCCAGCTCAAATCAATATATTTTTCATTGATGTATTTCAACCAGGTCTAACCAGTTGGACAGTTGTGCGATCGGATTTTCTAACCGACGAGGAGACAAACACAACCCACCAGGGGCCCCACCTTTGGGGCCCCTACTGGCCCAAAGCTAACATGGGAACATGGGCTGGTTTAATGGACCCAATATGCTGGTTGTATTCACGCAAAAAGGCCCGCGTAGTGTTGTGTAGATATGCATTTGTTTAATGATACAGTCCAATTTTATAATTGTTAACACATTTGTATCACACACACAGGAGTCTAAATCTACACAGTGATGTAAAAGTCAAAGTGATCAATATTTTTTTAATTGAGTTAGTTCCAAGTCCACTGTGGAATGTGCCTGGTTGGTCTTCAGACAGGTAAGTTTTACCGTACTGATGATGTGTTATTGCAATAGTAATCCTTCTTGGTCAGACTGATTAGAGTCTGGGGGCTGCTGGGTGAGGCTGCACACCTTATGGGCAACCAAGGCCCTCTGGTTGACCCACCACCACACACACACACACACACACACACACACACACACACACACACACACACACACACACACACACACACACACACACACACACACACACACACACACACACACACACACACACACACACACACACACACACACACACACACACACACACACACACACACACACACACACACACACACACACACAGCGCTAGCAGGCAGGTAGGTATCTGCTCTGTTCACCATGCAACTTTAAAGTCAGCAATAAACCAGTTTTTTCATCGTCCTCTGTCCTGTGTCCTCGGGAGGAGCCCAAAGTAACCATTTTAATGACTTGTGGCAGAGGCGTTCTGCTACACAGACATTTGCAGACATACTTCAAATGCAAGAATCTTCAATTAGAATTCTGCATTTTTTTGATTTATTTCGTGGCAGGGAAAAACCTGTATTGGTGCATCCTCTCTAGACACTCTAACACAATAAGTGTGTGTGTGTGTGTGTGTGTGTGTGTGTATTCTCCAACGTTTTATATTGGCTGTCAATTGTGATAAGTCTGTGGAGATTCTCAAGAGGTGTTACTTTTTCAAATAACGAATGGAAGTGTCTCTTCAAATACCAATTATTTGTGCTACTGGCTCTCATCCAGCCCAAAACGTGTGATAAACAATGATTTGAATAAGACACAGGAGCCATCGCATGAGTTCATACAGAAAGAGCTTCCGCTGCGCGCGCGCGTGCGCTCTCTCTCTCTCTCTCTCTCTCTCTCTCTCTCTCTCTCTCTCTCTCTCTCTCTCTCTCTCTCTCTCTCTCTCTCTCTCTCTCTCTCTCTCTCTCTCTCTCTCTCTCTCTCTCTCTCTCTCTCTCTCTCTCTCTCTCTCTCTCTCTCTCTCTCTCTCTCTCTCTCTCTCTCTCTCTCTCTCTCTCTCTCTCTCTCTCTCTCTCTCTCTCTCTCTCTCTCTCTCCCTCCCTCCCCTCCCTCCACCCATTGCTGTTTGAAGCACAAACCAGCTTTTGGCTACATTTCACTGAAACTACTTTCATCATGTTGAATGTCCGACGTGTATGACAGCGGTAAACTGTTTCACTGCAACCCATTTGTACGCATTTATCCGCTTTGATCTATTTGGTCTGCTCTTGGCAGTGCATGTATGTGCTCAAGAAAGGGGCGGAGGGAGGGCTAAAGAAGGCTGTGATATTCCTCCGTGACCTTGAGTACATATAGTGCTGCATCCAAATATTGTTAAGTCAGTCTACGAGATTTAAGTCAGACTGAGAATGAAGTGTCCAGAAATAGTGTGTTAAACTAGAGCACCCGTGACTTAATTTATGCTCTCTCTCTCTCTCTCTCTCTCTCTCTCTCTCTCTCTCTCTCTCTCTCTCTCTCTCTCTCTCTCTCTCTCTCTCTCTCTCTCTCTCTCTCTCTCTCTCTCTCCTCTCTCTCTCTCTCTCTCTCTCTCTCTCTCTCTCTCTCTCTCTCTCTCTCTCTCTCCTCTCTCTCTCTCTCTCTCTCTCTCTCTCTCTCTCTCTCTCTGTGTGTGTGTGTGTGTGTGTGTGTGTGTGTGTGTGTGTGTGTGTGTGTGTGTGTGTGTGTGTGTGTGTGTGTCTCTCGGGTGTAGGCCTATATGTTCAACTATGGCTAATGGTTAATTAGCATGTCTCAGACCATGCGTGACTGACCTCGGCCTTTGCCGAGCATCTGCCCGTAAAACCACCTTCAATTCACACAACCGTATCACCATGTGAGGTGTACAACTACTTCATGTAATCAACCGCTTACAAACGTATTTTAAACAGTGTTAATACAAGCTTAATATGTATTATTGACATTATTGTTGAACTATTATTACATATTCATCATTAGCAGTAGTCTTCAGTAGTATTATTATACAAATTATTATAATACTATTAGGAATATTATTATTTCATCATTATTATAATTAGCCTATTATTATTATTATTATTATTATTACAACAAACGTGTCGAACACAGTCTAGTCTATTCGCCAAAAGTTCCTTCCACACAGTCTACAAGACAAGCAAGCTACAACACAAAGAACATTCTCACAAGTGACGTTTCTATTTAAAGTCCATTCTCTGTTTTGTCATCTGAAAATGGGCCATGACAGGGACATACAGATGATTTCTTAACTACAAGTGAGCTAGGTCAAATGACTAGACAACCCTACCTTGTAGGCTGTCAAAATGTACATTTGAATAGGAAAAAATCAAAAAAAAAGAAATCCATTTATCAGTTCATTTCTAGTTAAACTTTAGTTGAAATCCCTTCAATTTCTGAAATCCCTTCCATTTATTGTGGTATTGTAGTCTTGGCTTTTGAAGCATTATTCAAATAATAATGTGTTTTAACCGATTGAACCGTAGTAGTAAAATTAGGATGACGTCAAATAAATGTATGCCTCGTGACAGCCCTGTTTCGAAGTGTTACATGGTGGCGTAGCGCCACTATTACAAATGAAAAAAACACATTTAGTTAATTATGTTAATTATGTTGATCGGTATTGGGTGCCCTTTACCGCACCGTTGTAACCAAAAGAGAGCTGAGCCAGAAGGCAAAGCTCTCAATCTACCGATCAGTTCGTTCCTACCCTCACCTATGGTCATGAACAATGGGTAATGACTGAAAGGACGAGATCGCAAATACAAGCGGCCAAGATTAGTTTCCTCAGGAGGGTGGCTGGTATCTCCCTTAGGGATAGGGTGAGAAGCTCAGTCACTCGTGAGAGACTCGGAGTAGAGCCGCTGCTCCTTCGCATAGAAGGGAGCCAGTTGAGGTGTTTCGGGCATCTAGTAAGGATGCTTCCTGGTCGCCTCCCGAGGGACGTTTTCCAGGCACATCCAATTGGGATGAGACCACGGGGCAGACCGAGGTACAGATCTCCACACTGGCCTGGGAACGCCTCGGGATCCCCCAGTCAGAGCTAGTTGATGTTGCCAGGGAGAGGGACGTTTGGAGTCCCCTGCTGAAGCTGCTACCTCCGCGACCGGACCACGGGATAAGTGGTAGACGATGGATGGATGGATGGATGGATGGATAATGTATTGAGCCAGTTGACAGACTTAAGAACAGTTCCTATCTCAGTGCCATACGTCAATTGAACACTGTCAAAAACTGACTGTTCTGTGTACTGTACTGTTGGACTGTTACTGGACTGTTCTGTGTACCTACAATACTGTACTGTCGGGCTGTTGCTGGACCGTTTATATATATATATCAAATATATATATATCAAATATGAATATATATATATATACTGTATTTCATATGGTCATTTTTATAACCTGTTTATTTAGTTTAACTTAGTTTTTTTAAATAACGGGTAATTCTTAAACGGCTCAATTGTTTGAGTTGGGATTTGTGTGTAAATAAATGTATTATCATTTGGAGGATTGCTAGACAATTTCGGGACACAAAAGGACATTTTGATTCTGTTTCTTTCCCACCTGGAGGGAAAGAACTGTTATGTGTGAATGCTGTTTGTGGACTACAGCTCAGCGTTCAACACGATAGTTCCTGCCAAGCTCGACACCAAGCTTAGAGGTCTAGGCGTGCCCCCATCCACATGCAGCTGGATACTGCACCTCCTGTCGGACTGCCGCCAGGTGGTGAGGATGGGCAGCACCACCTCAGAGCCACTGACCCTCAACACGGGAGCCCCCCAGGGATGCGTGCTGAGCCCTCTCCTCTACTCCCTCTACACCCATGACTGCATGGCTATGCACAGCTCCAACGTCATCATCAAGTTTGCTGATGACACGACAGTGATGGGCATGATGGCCGGCGACGACGAGACAGCCTACAGGGAGGAGGTCGGATTGCTGGAGCAGTGGTGCCAGGAGAACAGCCTCGCCCTCAACGTCAAGAAGACCAAGGAGCTGATCGTGGACTTCAGGAAGCAGAGAGGAGAGCACAGCCCTATCTCCATCAACGGTGTTGCAAGAGAGAGGGTCAGCACCTTCACAAGTTCCTCGGCGTGCACATCTCCGAGGACCTCACATGGTCCACGCACACCACACACGTGGTGAAAAGGGCCCAACAACGCCTGTATTTCCTCAGGCGAAATTCAGCATGGGCCCCCGCATCCTGAGAACATTCTATTCCGGCACCATCGAGAGTGTTCTTACAGGGTGTATCACCGCCTGGTACGGGAACTGCACCGCACTCGAGCGCAGAGCGCTTCAAAGGGTGGTGCAGACGGCCCAGTATATCGTTGGAGCTGAGCTCCCCTCCCTCCTGGATATATACAACCAGCGGTGCTTGGCCAAGGCCAAACGCATCATAAAAGACAATGCCCACCCCAGCCACCAACTGTATTCACTTTTACCGTCAGGCAGGCGATACCGCAGTATCAAGTGCCGTACAAATAGACTCAGAGATATCTTCCACAGTCAGGCTATCAGGCTGCTGAACAAGGGCGTATAGCATATAACAATGTATATTTTATTACATTGATTTATATATACATATTGCTCTTTTTCTGTGCTTATATATTGCATTTTATAAATTGCATTTTCTTATTTTTTTTAAACTTATTTTATTCTATTCAGTTTTATTCTATTTTTATCTTATTTTTATAACTGCTGTCTGTCGTCGGGTATTGCACATAAGATTTTCACTCACTGCTTTATACTTGTGTAAACTGTGAAGTGACAATAAACTTGACTTGACTTGATTCTGATTATTGCACTGAAGAAAACAAAAAACCCTGCTAGTGTCATACAGAACCCGATGGACAGTCCTTCATGCTCCTCCCCATGGAACTGGCTTGTACAGAGTATTATGAGTATTATCTATGTAGTATATTTTGCAATAAATATTATACTATTTTTAAAAATCTGTTATTTTTGTAATACAATATTCAAATGAGATGGTTTGGTCCAGTTGACTTAAGTTACCTTTGCCTTGTCACATTTAGCTAGTGCACATACTGAAAGCTAGGGCATATCCCGTGACAGCTGTGAAGGCAACATGGTAACCATGGTAACGAAAAAAAGGTTTCAATTGATTGGCTGATCAGTCCAGCACTGTGCTCAACACCCTTGGCTAGTGAAGGGATTTAGTAGCGATTCTGAAGGCAGCATGGAAGATATGTTCTACAGAGAGACAGCAAAGAAAAAAAATCTGATTCTATAATATCCGGTAAGTGGTTCCCTAGATGAGATGGACGATTTTTTTATTTTAGTTTTTTTCTGAGCCTTCACTCAAGGCCTTGACGGCAATGATCGTCACTGCTCAGATGCAACTAACACATTCACCGATATCCTACTCCCTAAATTCCTCCTCACTTCTCTCGTCTGATTCAACAAAACGCATTTCATCACAACACCAATTATCCCGATGTTGTTGTCTTGACGGCCCCTTGTCTGTGTTCTATTTTCTTCCATCCTCACACCATTTTTATCATCGGCCATCATTCTCTCCTTTCATCTACTTCTGACTCACCATCGGACTCCCTCTCCTCCTCCTCCTCCTCCTCCTCCTCCTCCTCCTCCTCCTCGCCATGATGTTTTCATTGCCCGGCTTTCTTTGAGCCGTTTAAATGTTTAATGAGGTCCCGGCTAGCAGCACTGCTCCCGGTGCCCTCAGTGGGAGAGTGCTATGCGGCATTGAGAGTTTGGTGGGATGAAGGGGGTGGGGGGGGGGTGTCTAGACTGGCTGGGTCGCGCTTGGAGAGAGAAGGGCAGGAGGGGGGGGAGGGGGGGGGGGGGTCTCCTAAATAGTTGGATGTAGCGCTGCAACTTTTGCTACACTTTCACTTTTCATTGTCGTCGTGGTTGTGTGTCTGTTTTTTGACGCCTAATTCCGGCGTGCTTGCGTTTGAGTTTTCTAAAGGCCAAAATTCACATTACAGCGTCCTGCACGTATGCCAAGGTGTTTGGCGTTGGAGGACCTCGATGAAGATGTGCAGTCCTCTCGGAGCGAGGCAATGCGTCGCCCTTCTCGTCAAATCAAGTCAATTGTATGTTGTGTAGCCCTTCCTTTACAATCACAGTTAAATCCGTCAAAGGGATGCATCCAGTCATGATGGTTTGATGGTTATATAGGACAGCAGGGACAAGGAACATACTAGAAACGTCTAACCTATCGGCAGCACGGGGAGGCTCGTGCTGGTGATGAGTGCAGGTCGATTTAGCTGTAATGAAAGCTGAGGCGCACTCCTAGAGCCAAATGCAGAGTCAAGAGGTGGGTTTTAAGTTTGGCTTTGAAGTTATTTTCTCTGTTTTGTCTGTTTCCCTGATTACAGGTGGCATACTGTTCCACAGATAGGGCACTTGGTAAGAGAAACGCTTGGTTTCCTACTGATTTGTTTTGGAATTGATAGAAGGCCAGCTCCCGAAGACCGTAGGGGCTGAGAAGAACGGGAAGTACAACTGGGAATAATAAGGTAGGATGGTGCGAACCATGTGGGATTTTATAGGTAAGTCGTAGCACCTTAAAATCTGACGTGGCATTATTGATAGCCGTGGCCAGAGGAGAGAATATGAGCAATGTTTTCAAATGTTATGGTTCTAGTTGGGAGTCTAGCAGTGGCGTAGTGGAGTTCTGTAAACCAGAGAACAGTGCATTACGGTAACCTAGTCTGGAATGTCCCATCCATGGGACATCCGTATTAGAATTGAAGGCAAGATTCATCCTTCTGGATCTGGAAGTAATTTGATCTAATAGGAATGTAGATTTGAGTGTCGTCAGCATAACAGTGAAAGCTAATTCCATAGCTGCAAATAATATCGCCAAGAGGAATCATGTACTGTAGATTGCAAAGAGCAGTGGACCAAGGACTCACCCTTGGGGAAAACCAAAGCTTAGGGCAGGGGTTCCCAAAGTCACGAGATGATTTCATAATCCTCTTGATGTGGTGTATTTAAAAAAAAAATGTTATGTATTTTTAATTTTTATTTATATAGCGCTATGTGTAGGACAATGCATGGGGATAAACAGGTGCTATGTGTAGGACAATGCATGGGGATAAACAGGTGCTATGTGTAGAACAATGCATGGGGATAAACAGGCGTGGGAGCTGGAAGCAGTGCCGCTGTCTGACGGGACCATATCCCGGTGCATCACGGACATGGCCCAGGAGCCCCAGAGCTTAAAAGTGTTCTTGAGACGGCGATAACAATTGTCAACTACATAAAATCACGTCCACTCAATACCAGGCTGTTCGCCAGTCTCTGCAACAAACTGGGATCGGAGCATCAGGGCCTGCTGTTCCACACAGAAGTCAGGTGGCTTTCACGGGGAAATGTTCTCAGCCTGTATGACGTGTGGGACGAGGTGCGCTTATTTCATGAGTCCCAGCTCGCTGACCCCCTGACTGACCCCTGATGGAGCATGGGTCCCAGCTCGCTGACCACCTGACTGACCGTGGTGAACAAGGCTGGCATATTTGTCTTGCATATTTGACAGACTGAACAGACTTAACATGTCATTGCAAGGTGAAAACAAAAGCATCCTGTCCAGGGGCGTCGCAACAGTGTAGGCAAAGTAGGCAATTGCCTGGGGCCCCGAGCTGGAAGGGGGCCCCGAGGACGACAGACTATATCCCCCCCCCCACGCGCTTCAAGATGTTCGTTGGACTTCACAATGTTCGCGACAGTGAACATCTGATCTGTTCTTTTGTGTTGTCGTTATGATCGTGTTTGGATAGGCCTATTAGTGCGTGCGTCCTTTGCACACGTTTTTTTTTATGTTTCAGTCACTCCGGTGATAGTGGGGGGGGTCGAGAGTCTCTGGCACTGTTATTTTGGGGGTCGCGGGACCTGTAGAGTTCATTCAGTGAAGAGTTGAATGAAGAGTTCATTCAGAACCTTGGTAGGAAGCGGATCCAACATACAGGTAGTTGGTTTAAATGCCTGTGTTGGTTTAGCAAGTTCACCCGAGGAGATTGTGATGAACTGCAAGAAGGTTGCTTCAGTGGGGGGACACGTAGTGTCATGCTTGTAGGATGTTCAAGATTAAGTCAGGGGAAGCATGTATTTATTTTCTACATTTGAATGATTTCTGACTTCTTACACACAACGACGTATTGCTTTTTCAATAATTTTTCAATGGAATCAGTTTCCTGATTCCATTTCCATATTTTCTGTTGGTTAACGTACAATTGTATTAGAGGCGGAAGTGTAATAGGGGCGGCAGTAGCTCAGTCTGTTGGGACTTGGCTTGGGAACCGGATTGAAGTCCGGCGCGAGAACTGGTACTTGGAAAGCAGCCCACTGAGGTTGGATGGCATCCAGGTGAAAAGGACAACGTATGATATACTTTGACCGGCTCATGTTGGATTTAGAGCCATAAAAGGCACAATTATAGCACATTATGGTGTATATCACATCTTTCAAAACAGCTCTAGTCACGTTTTCTGACTGTTATGTGTCTTACAGAAGGTGACATTACAAACAAACATAGTGCGAAGTTAATATGCTTGTTACTTTCATGAAGGAGTGACAGTTATTATATTGACAACCATAAGAGTTTTTATGGCTTATTTAGTTCTTTGGTTGAATGGTCTGCAAGGTCTGTTTTGGTCTCTTTGGTCGTTCAAACCCCACATCACTGCAGTGTATCGTTTCCCTACATGAAACAAAACTGGACTAAAAGCTAGCTAGGTTTAACTTTTTCATTGACTAGGTGTTGAATTTAATTAACAAAAAGGTAATTATTGAAGACACACACACAGACAACAATCTGCTCATCCAAACTATCTAAGCAAAGGAAATAACAAAAATTAAGAAACGCTGAGTGCAAATGTGTGTCTAAATTCGAGTTGTTTGACTCTCACTACACCATCTCTGTATCTACAACGCTATGCAGCCGCCACAGTTGATAATGACAATCACGCCATATGACCATGCATACACAAAGACCTTAACACTAACATTATTTATCTCAGTCCACTATCCCTATCTATCGTGTCTTCGTAACTATGGGGATAATGATGATAACACAACTCGGCCACACACACACACACACACACACACACACACACACACACACACACACACACACACACACACACACACACACACACACACACACACACACACACACACACACACACACACACACACACACACACACACACACACACACACACACACACACACACAGTAACAATGGCCAGGAGAAACAGCAGTTGGTAGGGCTCTGATTGGCAGATCATCCAGAGGCGACGTTAAGCCTTTCTGCGACTCTCCCACCCAGCTGTCAGTCATACGGGCACAGGGCACCACTGCAATATGGGTGCTTAAAATAGCGTGTTCCCACCTTGGGGCCTTTTATGGGACACACGTGGAACACGATGTCTCGGGCAGCCATAACATTTTTTTTAAATAAAATGAGACAAACCTACCTAGAAGAGATTTTGGGTAATGGATAAGGACAATGGAGTAATTGCTTTTCAGTGTGAAAATTAATATTGGAGTTTTTAAATAAAGGGGGTCAACACAGGTCGCTGGATAGCGTTCCATTTGGTGATGTTGGATTGCGAAAATCGTGTTTTAGGAAAGACGCTGTTGTGAATGAAGTCGTTTTGTGTCATGGCAAAGTCAGAGGCTTCTGGTTGGTTTTATTTGCAATGTTTTGGAGCACCATCAATTGTATCATCATGAAGACTCATCTTGCACCTTCACCATTGAGAAATGCAATACCAGTTGCAATGGTTGGTAACTCTTACTCAAACTTTCATATCCTCCTTAATATCTCGAAATAATCTTGGACCTTATGTGTGCGATTACTTCTGTATGACTATATGACTCTATATAGACCATTTTTTCATAGAGGCGCCGTCATAGGACAATCACGGGGCGTATTGGGAGGACTAAGATGTTCAGTTCGCTAATCCAACCTATTGATAGCTTAGCTACCGCCATTGAGGGGTTCTGAATAGAGATGCTGTCAAGTCACCATACCACTTGCCATCGTTTGTCACAGGGACAAACAGTGTCTACCCCGACAGCTGTAAGCATGAGGAACATTGGGTTGATGGGGATGCTGTCATCCACAGCTATTTTGAACCCATTCAGCGTGACTGGAGAGTGGGCAGGGTTAATAGATAGCCTGCCAACACGGACGTGGTAACAACCCCATAGAGGAAGTAACCTTCAGTACATTTTGATGGATGACGACTAATAAACATAGTGTTTAGTGTTTGCGTTTCGCTTGCGAAACCTGTTTAGTAGGAGCATAATGCTACTAGCTTACAAGCTCCATATTTAGTTAAAACCGGGGCAAAACTATAGCAATGGCAGAATGTGTGCACTAAGAACATCTTGTGTTATTCTAAAAATAACGGCATACATTCAAAATACTGTTCTAATAATAGTGGAGGCTGGCAAACATTCCTTATTCCTCAATCTAAATTTATTGTGAGGAAATTCTGTGATTTTTTGCATTTTTTGGTGAATTTAAGCAAAGTGAACACAAAATCCCATGGATACCTCGCATTTAAAATGTTTTATTTAGTAATGTAAACACTGGGCCGGAGATGTTTGTTGTGCTTGGTTTGAATTAGAATGATTCCGTTATCCCAACACACACACACACACACACACACACACACACTACTTTTTTTTCTCTTCAGTTGATCTTTTCTTTACCTGTGTGTAGCAGAGGACTTCTTGTGGGCTCCTCTCGAAGACAAGGACACAGGTTGATGAGGAATGCGGTTTATTGAAAGAGTTGAAATCATTGTGAACAAAACAGATGATACATGCTAAAGCTCTCTCGCTCTCGCTCTCTCTCTCTCTCTCTCTCTCTCTCTCTCTCTCTCTCTCTCTGTTTCTCTGTTTCTCTGTTTCTCTGTTTCTCTGTTTCTGTTTCCAGTGTGTGTGGTGGTGGCTGTTTTAACCTGTGGGCCTTGATTAACAACGACCCACAGGTGTGCAGCCTTACCAGCCAATCAGTCCAATCTAGGCTAGGTGAGGCTGCTTAAACCAGCCACCAACCACACACACTTTCCCCACTGTGGCTGTTTTGGAGCGTAGCACAGATGTGCTTCAAGAGAGACATTTAAATTAAGGCTGTCAAAGTTAACGCGTTAACGCATGTGATTAATCTCGAGACTTTAACGCACACTCTTTTTTTAAACTCTTTAATTTATCATCGTATCCGTTTTAGACGGCTCCTCCCTCAGTGTTTCCAGCGCGCATGCGCACCTGGTAATGGAACTGAGAGACAGGCAGTAAGGCCCGTTAAACCAGCAGGATGATGAGGAGACGCACCTGGTAATGAACTGAGAGACAGGCAGTAAGGCCCGTTAAACCAACAGGATGACTGAGGAGACGCACCTGGTAATGAACTGAGAGACAGGCAGTAAGGCCCGTTAAACCAGCAGGATGATGAGGAGACGCACCTGGTAATGGAACTGAGAGACAGGCAGTAAGGCCCGTTAAACCAGCAGGATGATGAGGAGACGCACCTGGTAATGGAACTGAGAGACAGGCAGTAAGGCCCGTTAAACCAGCAGGATGATGAGGAGACGCACCTGGTAATGGAACTGAGAGACAGGCAGTAAGGCCCGTTAAACCAACAGGATGATGAGGAGACGCACCTGGTAATGAACTGAGAGACAGGCAGTAAGGCCCGTTAAACCAGCAGGATGATGAGGAGACGCACCTGGTAATGGAACTGAGAGACAGGCAGTAAGGCCCGTTAAACCAGCAGGATGATGAGGAGACGCACCTGGTAATGGAACTGAGAGACAGGCAGTAAGGCCCGTTAAACCAGCAGGATGATGAGGAGACGCACCTGGTAATGAACTGAGAGACAGGCAGTAAGGCCCGTTAAACCAGCAGGATGATGAGGAGACGCACCTGGTAATGAACTGAGAGACAGGCAGTAAGGCCCGTTAAACCAACAGGATGATGAGGAGACGCACCAAGGGGCGCTGGGCGGAACGTTTCACTTTAACACATCGCGCTCGCAATATGATTGCGGTAGCAAAGAAGATGCCCTGGATTACACACATTACACATTATACAGAGGGCCGGTGCTGTCTCACTCCGCGACTGTGGATTTGATGGGGCTTTAGCAAAGTGCCGTAAAATAGTTGGACATTTCAAACACAGTCCTGCAAACCCAGCGGAGCTGAAAGTCCAGCAAGCCTTCAATGTCATTTTACAGCTAAGAATGTGAAAAAGGATTGTTCACTTTGGCACTTCGTTATTCAGTTTCTTAAAGTGGCCTACATTTAGGGCATTTGGCAGATGCTTTTATCCAAAGCCTACTTGTTGCAACATTCATTTGCATGAGATGTTTCTTTGCAAACTATTTACAGGCAAGCTGTTTATGTTCACTTTGTTGCATACATTATTTTGTAAAATATGATTTATGCAGTTGTCTGCTATTAATTATTATCAATGTGTTGGGCAATACTAAGCACTCCCTGAAAACTAAAGTGAAAAGTAACAAATCAAATAATAAAAATCTTGATCTCTAACTGCCTATTTACCTGCATTTGTTTTGCCACCCGCAAAATACAAAACTACAAGTGAATATGTTTATTTTAAACTTGTGATTAATCTGATTAATCACAGAATTGTATTGTGATTAATCCGATTAAATATTTTGATCTATTGACAGCACTAATTTAAATATGATAGTATTACTAGCAAACAAACAAACTAGGAATATGGTTTAGAATGTTTTTGTTGGGAAACTAGCTTTCTCTTGAAATTTGTCTTGAAACAAGTCACGGTATCTCAACTACTCTCTAAACCTGAGCATAATGAGACTTCCTACCCACCGGCTCAGTAGAATGAAGGTGATTCAGTTCACACTCTCCTTTCAGACAGTACAGACAGACACTCTCATGTCCCCACTCGCCCTCTCTCCCTTGATTTCTTTATTATGTCACTTTGTAAAAATATTAAAAAAGTTATGCCATGTAGGTTTTCTGCATTCTTGTCAATCCAACACAGCCCAAAATAACACATGCAGAATATAATAAGAACAATTGTTCATGCATGAAAACATACGTACACAGTTGAGGCTAATCTTTATTTGCACCCATGCCACATGCCACAAGCGTTGGTTCATTCCCCAGAGTGAACATCGGCCAGCTCCAGATCTGTCTGTAGGGGGGATGGATCTGAGATAGATCCCCCCCCCTCTTGTGTGCTTTCATCCTTATTGGGTTCCACCTCCAAAAACATGCAGGCTGAGAGCCAACCGGTGACTGGTCTACCTCCAGATGTGAACAATTGTTGAGTACTCTGCCCTCTTCTGAACGGGGAAAAATGGATCAAATTCCTCTGAGACGTGACCTCAGAAACCTTGAGGGAGCCGTTTGACGTTTGCTTAAACGACAACACGGACGCCTAAGGGTGACGGCTCCATTTTCTGCCCTCTGATCCCATGGTGTGCTGTGAGGACGGGCGGCCAACATTGGCTCCGTTGGAGTGTTGGAGGCGCCGGCTCTCATCCCCTGTACGTCGTCTGTGAGAACCGGGGGACAGGGTATTCAACCCGAACACTGGTGTCCCGAGACTGGGGGACGGCTTTCTGTTTCCCCATCCGCCAGTGATCTCGGCACACCTAAATAAATGGACATGGAGTGAGAGGGAAAACTAAGATCAGATGGTGTCTGCCTGTCAAGTAAGGACGGGCAGAGTGCTTCGCTGGAGCGTGTGCTACGATGCTCTGTGGTGATCCACAACCTCTCTGACACCCCTCGCGGCTTTTGAAACAACCGTTCAAAAGCTGGAATTAGCCGACGGGAACATCCATTTAATGTCTGAGCCTCATGCTCTGTGCGTGAGTTTGTGTGTGTGTGAGTTTGTGTGTGTGGGGAGTGGGGGGGTTAGAGATTGAATAAGCTCCTAGGAACACACACACACACACACACACACACACACACACACACACACACACACACACACACACACACACAAACACACAACACACACACACACAATGATTGCAGCATTGTAAAACAACAGCAGTGCTAGCTTGGGTAAGGTAGGTCAATGCGCAGGTAAGGTAAATATGTGGGCCAACCGCAGGGCAATTGTTGGGTCGTTGGGCTTTGCCGGTGTGTGAGGCATCGTACCGCTAAGAATGACAAACACAGGACTTTTAACAGGCTGGAGCGACGATAGGCTGAGGCCTGACCTTCAGGTCAAATCATATTTTAACAATGTCTCTCACAGATCATGAAAATAACTGCAATATTCACTTTTTAGTCTCACAACTCATCGTCATGTCCGGACATGTCCACACCCTTTTTGGAGTGTTTTGATCGCCACATATTTGTCAACTTTATCTTTTGTCACATTCACTATATATATATATACGGATATTGATTCTCTGCTTTGTAGCTATCCCATCGTGTAGTTTTCTTTTCAGATTACCCTTCTAATTACATATTCTAATGAAGCCACCCGACGATTGGTCTATAAGACTACTAAGTCTATACATATATAATACAATTGGATCGGTGTCACATTAGTTTCGGACAAATAGTTGTTGGGATGTGTGCGACTGGTCGTTACTGAGATTAGTAGGCGGAGCGAGAAGTAGAAGTTTCCTTTAATTTTTTTAGGGCTCTCACTGACAAAAGCCTTTCTGCCGATTCACAGGTTAAATCATGGAAGCACAGCATGCACTGTTGAGAGATTTGCGTGCAAGGATTAGACCACGTTTTGATAGGCCATATTAAACATTGAACAAAGTGTAGCTTCCTTAAGCATCAAATCATTCATTTAATCATTTCATTTAATCGGGTTCAGAATTCTCAACAGCGCTCTTTAGCCCAGTAAGTAACTGCGGTCATGTCGGGTGCGCTGCTGGGTGCGCTGCCATCAGTTGGTCTATTCATGACTTCATGACTAAATAGGCCAACCTCAGCGTCCTGTTTTAATGAAAAAAATTGAATAATAACCATGAATGTATGAATGAGCTTGTGCTCCGCTGAAGGATTGCATGGAGGCATCATTGAAATGTCAATCAATTCAGTCTCTTTCAAAGTAAAAACCGTGTTCTGCTGGATTAAATGTACTTATGATTTCTTTCGGACTTCTGAGTTTGAGCGAACGGCTGATCACGCGAACGGCTTGTTCACTCAGTAAGCGGATCGATAAAATTAATGAGAAGAGAAAAAAAACCTTGATCATTGTTGTCATGTCTCTTGATAAATTGTTTATTTTCGATGATTATTGAGTAGATTTTAACATCCGAGAGCTAGACAACGCCTAACTGTTTCCCTGCTTCCTCACAATTGAACTGGTGTGATGCACGTCGCAAAATGTCACACTCATTCAAAATAGGATTGCTAAACTTTTAAAATGGCTCTTATAAGCACACAATATTTGGCCTCTCAGATCGTAGAGCGTAATTTTGACTGATTTCTAGGCATATTCTTTTTTGGAGACTTGTCGACCCGCTTACAAAACATCCATTTAACCTTCAGGGAAATTAGTCGGCAGGAACATCCCTCGTGTCTGCATGAAATGAAAAGGAAATGGCTGTTATTGAGAACATGTGGATAGTAGGGCTGTGATATCCCACCAGTACCTGGTTAAGCTAGGCATTGTTATCACACAGGAGATCCAGGAGATCCTCCCTATGGATGGATACTATCAAAGTCTGGAGAGCTATAGCCTCTGTGGCCTGTATAGGTGGCTTTAAAAACCCTGAACAAACCCTGAACTTCCGTACATTTCAAAGAAAGTGCGGCCGTCCTTCTCCAAAGCGGGGACTTGATCACACAGGAGAGGCTTTGTCCTGCGGTTGGAGCCAGCGTTGTGTTGCCTGCGAGGGCTTGGTGTCTGGAAGTTCGTTTTTTACATTGGTTTTAGGGGTGACCGCAAATCGTTCACGATTTGAATCTTCCACAGAAAGACAATGACAAGTTTTTGTCTTTCTATCATCATGACTGGGAAATTGTGAGTGTGTAACTGTGGGACATTGCATTGCGGGAGGACAGAGGAGTTGAATACCACAGCACTGCTTGGCTTCTAAAAAGAAAAGCCTATAAGTTATACAATGTTTTTGTAGGTTTTTTTGTGGGATAGACTTCTTCTTCTGTGTGCAATTTGCTGTGTTATGTTTTGCTTTCAATAAATGTCCAGATTGTTTGTTTGATAACCCCTTGTGTGTGATTGCAGTGGCACTATGCAATCATTTTCCATTCAAAGTACGGCTGAGTGCATTCTAGGCCAGGTTAGTAGTCTAGTAGGTTACACAACGTCAGGACTTGAAAAGTCTAAAGTTTGGCAGCATTTTGAAACCTGCAAAACAAGTCAAATGCAAATAGTGTCAACAGCAGCTATCATATCATTCCACGAACCAAACAAACATGGCCTACCACTGAAAACCAATAACGGGATGTGCTTATGTAACGGACGCCAGCCTGTGGCGCTGTATAGTGAAGTAAAACTCCCTCCCCGACACCTAAAACACATTCAAGCGATGAAGCTAGAGCCCGTGGGTTTTAGCGTCTCACGTTAGAGCCTCTCGTGCCGGGACACTCACGGTTGCACTTATGCGGTGGGATTCTGCAGACACGTTCACGCTCTGGCTGCCTGTCGAGTGTGAGGTGACGGTCTCGACTGTACCGGTGGAACAAAAGCGCCAGGCAGTGGTCTGAACGAGATGTGGACTTTACAACATCTCAGTGGATTCAGATCAGATTCAGATTGGGTGTTTTTGTATCACATGTATAAGGTACAGTTTACAATGTATGCAGTGAAATGTCATAGGCAGCTCCAAAGAGGATAATATTATGTCTGTTCTCAAGCCAATGGTAACTAGGGATAGTCGTTGCTGTGCTTGCTTGGTCTGCACCAGAAATAGTACTTTGTTAAACAACTCTCCCGAGAAAAGCATTCCTGCTGATGGGGACTTGAACCGGTTTCCAAGCCAAGTCAAAACAGACTGAGCTTTCCTGCCGCCCATATGCACTATTGATAGAAATATGCATATAAAAATTATACCATGTTTATAGGCCTAATAACCCAACATTTAACAACGTGTAGTTTCCCAAAACATCGAATCATGAATTCAAGAATTGAATTGAATCTGGTTCACAATTCTCAACAGCTCTTCTACCCAGCAACTGCACTTATGTGCACTGCCGTTTGCTATCACTTGTTCTTTTCATGGCTTCAACTAAATAGGCCTACCTCAGCTACCAGCTTTACTTAGATATAGAATAATAACCATAGATGTATGTGTTTTAATTCCAATATACTGTAGAATAGTAACCATGGATGTATGAACCAACTTGTGCTCCAATGAAGGGTTAAACTCTGAAGCTGCAGCACATGGCGAAGCCAGGCACATCGTTGAAATCAATTCAGTCCGTTTCACAGTAAAGAAACCATGATCTGCCAGATTACTTATTTACTAATGACTTCCCTTTCTTTTTTTTAGCGAACAGCTGCTCACACTAACAGTATGCTCACTCAGTATGTGGATCAATAAAATTAGAACAATCTTGAAAAAAAGAAAGCATCTCCAAAGCATCTCCAAAGCTAGACAACTACTTGTTTTGCCCCCCTTTACCTTACAGGTCAACTGGTGCGATGCGGACCACATTCGCTACATGGTGGCCTCTTAATTTAAGATAGGATTTTGTTATAAAAACATTACATGAGCCATATGGGCTGCAGTAGCTCAGCCGTCAGTAGGGACTTGGCTTGGGAACCGGAAGGTCGCCGGTTCAAGTCCCCAAAACAGCTGGGCACTGCTGAGGTGCACTTGAGCAGGGCACCAGACCCCTACACTGCTCCCCGGGCGCTGTATATGAAATTGCGGCCAGGATGGGTTAAATGCAGAGAAACAAATTCCACTGTGTGTCTACATTTGAGTGTGACCAATAAAGAGGATTAAATCCTCCAGAATTCGATTTTAAATGGCTGACACCGACTAGACGTTTACAACATGTCTGGTAAATCAGCCAGTGGGGGGGGATGTGTCGTCAGGACCATCCCTAATGCTAACCCTGCAACTGAGCTACTGTCACAACACATGAATGTGTCATTGTCTGGCACTCTGGCCATACTGAACGAACATGCCTCGTCAGTGGCACCAGGAGGGAAAGGTCGTCAAGTCCGCCATCGACCCACGCAAAATGATGGCTGGTGGTGGACGGGGCGGAAGGCCGTCTGTTAGAGAGCTGCATTTACATTCACGCCGCTTTCCTGACCTCCCACGCTTCAAGAAGCTCTCAGAGGATTGAGGCTGAGGCTTACACATCGGTGGCGCCTCTGGCTGAGAGCCCGGCTCAAGTTGACAGCGAGATGCCCGGATGCTGACAGGGACGGCGAAGAGAGCAACTCGGACGGATGGGGTGACGGCACTGGCTGCTGTCAAAATGACGAAGAAGAGGTGTGGGAACATGATGGTGGCGAACAAATGAGGATGGATGTTCAAAGCTAGCCAGAGCAGCGAAACCCACCAACAGCAACACCCTCTACTGTCATACCAGGACATTTTCAAAGGCTGGCTTCAATGTCAGCAAGCCAAGAAGCGCACTTCTCCCCAACAATGTTAACAAGCTGTTTTTTCTTGTGCACAATTTAACTTATTTTGTCAAAGGACCAGAGTTTTGGTAGGCTGTAGAGCCAAATATAATTATAAATGCTTGCCTTGTTGATAACGTGGCCTAAATATTACATTTATATGTTTTGTCCTGGGGATCAAACCCCAAATATACTGTTTTGAGTTCATGAAGTTTAGATCTATTGTTTATGCAATAATTGCATTTTATTAAGGCCTACCATTAAGACAATTAGTTTACATTTATTTGTTAAGTCAATATAGCGGTGTTATTTCGTTTAAGTAAGCTAGAAATGTTGCCATTTAATTGAGATTGTAAATTGGGATTTAACAGCAGCCTACGCCTGGGACATCTGTTACCTTCCAGCCTGTTCCCACGTGGAATGCATTGTTTTTAGTTCTGTAGGCTAAGGCAATCAAAACCAAAAACATTTAGGTCTAAGCCTAATTGATGATCTCCCTTGTCTAATTTGAAATGAAAAGTAGCCGTATTATTTGTTGTTAAGTGCTCATCAAATGCATGAGATCATTTATGTTTTTTAGTTGACAAACTATAATTTATACAAGTTGTTTTAGGACTTTATCGTCATAGACAATTAAGTAACAATAACACGTGGCAGTTTGGAAGGCAGTTGCTTAGGAGCTAGAGAGGGTTGTCTGACGCTGGTTGGATCCCCTGGCTCCTCATTGCCAAGTGTCATTGAGTGTCCCTGAGCAAAACACCCTGACTGTAACTGCTGCCGACCAGCTGTGCTGTCGCCTTGCATGGCTAACCCCCGCCGCTGTCGCTGTGTATGAATGTCTGTATGAATGGGTGAACGTGAGGCAAAGCTTCGGTTAAAAAGCACTATATAAACGCAGTCCATTTACCATTTAACAATTGTTAAACGGCAATCAGCGTCTTTAGCACATATTTCATGGTTGAGTAAAAATTGAGACGAAGTGATGAATCTTTTGCGGTCCTAACGAATGCAAAGGCTGAACCGATGTTCACCCTGGTCTTGCTGCTTCTACCAATTATTTTTTTCATTGAGTACATGGGACTCCGTACCGTTGTGAAGCCGAGTGCTCTACCGTCAAACTCAGACGATGGCGATAGTCACATGATACCGACGTCGTTATACTTATAAGCTCACAATCATCGTTAGAATCGTGAACTAAACGTCAGTACGGTAAACTTCAGGTGTATTTTCTTTTTTCAATGTTATTCGTCTACATAAAACTGTTCAATCAATAGCACCTTTTAAACAATTTGGGAATGATGGTAGTAATAAGCCAATTGGTTATTTTCAAGCGTTTAAACCACACAAATGCCACAAAATCTGTGGCATTTGTGGAGCCGCACAAATATGATGTATGATTGACCGATCAGTCGACGGTGGGTCTGTAGAATCATATTCGAGCATGCTAAATTGTAGTCAAGGACGCACATTATTTTATGTGTTGGACAACAGAGCCTGTGCAGGAAAAAACAAGTGGAGGAAAGTGTTTGAAAAAAAAGACAACAATCAAATATGCAAGCACTTTATTTTTTTTTAAAGAAAACCTGACCTATATATCGGTTACATAGCCATCATAATCTAATCGTAACAATAAAGCGGAAGCAGACAAAAAGCATGCATCTGTTCTGTCCAGTGTCCAATTGAAGGAGTTCAAAGTGGCCAATCCATCAAGCCACTGGCTCCAAGCCACTGGGCATGTGTTCCCCTCATGTATAATGTACATAAAGGCCAGTGGAATTACTGGATTTCTTATCTATTGGTACAAAAGCTTCGTAGAGGGGCTCATTCCATGCTGAACCCATTCAATTCAAATGGTTCCGATCCTGTTGCTAATAATGACCTTGGGTGGAAGGGAAAGAAATCGGCCAATGAAAAAGTTGGATGTTAATGATTGGATCTTTTATCTCTTTTATGGCACACAATACAATATGGACGAGTCCTCTTGGATAAATCGTTGTCAGTCATGACAAAATGGCGCTATATGATGCTTAGAAACAAGGGCGATTTTTAGTTGACATTTTCATTCAAATGTGTGTGTTTCTGTACTTTAAACCAGCCAACAAGGGAATATTTGGGCTTTGTGATGATGCCCTCCAATATACTGTATATCGTGGGCCATCAACATGTTTTTACAACATGCAAATGCCACAGCCGAGCCAAGTAGATGTTGTTAAACCCCTTTCAGTGGTGTGCAGTTAAGCACACACCATGCATTAAACATATCCATGGGATGAGCATAAACCCTTTACGTGCCGGCGGCTCACACAATCAAATGATCTGCAAGCCATACGTGGAGTTAAAAAAAAAAGTGGTCTCTGAAAAATGTAATTAATTTATTTCTCGAACTCCTGCTGAACTCTGCGGCTCATGCAGCGGGGGGGGGGGGGGGGGGTACTGAATGCACGATCGTAGAGAGCAACTAAACAATGGGATCGAAAGCCCCTCCAGCATCGTGGTTCCAGTGGTTACAATTTCCGGATTATCAGCAACATCCCGGGTCAGATCTAATACAAACCAATTCACAAAGCAAGTCCTTCCTCCAACCGCGCTTTAACTCACTCCAGAGCGAGGGCGGATTGAGACCGGGAGTGAAATGGAAACAGGCAGGCCAGTGAGTGTTGACAGATGTCAGGTGGGAAGTGTAATTGCACAGAATCCATTCAGAATCCATTTCTTGTCTGTCTTTTGGGTACAAGAGGTGCATTAAGCTTCGGCTTTATCACCGCCCTAGACACCAGTTAATTTAGTTGTCATCACCGCAGAGAGTCGATTTGTGATGTCTTGTTTGCATGCTTTATTTTAACCATTCTGTGGTACGAATGAATGACAATGATTTGTACCAGATTGAGTTTTTGTGTGTTATATTTGGGGTTTTCAAAGCAAGCGCCATGTGCAAGTATAGTCAGATTTACAACCCAAATTAAGTGATTTGATTGAATAAATTCCTTTGTTTGTTTAAATGGGTGTACAAATATTTTTAGATCCTTGAAAAGGCTCTACCGGCTATATCACATGCAGTTTTTTTGAATCATAAGTGGACAATCATTAATTCCTTGATTCCCCCTTATTCCCCCCAGGTGACATGCCCCTGCAGAACGCTGGAAAAGTGTGGCCACAGGGGTTGGCAGCATAAATGATTGTCGTTTTTAGTTTTTTTGGTTGGCTGTGTCCTGTACAAACAAGCGAGGTTGACTGCTGTTTACGACCCTGACAGCAGCCTCTCAATACCTGAGATAATAGAGCAGGGGCCTGCAAATAGTTGGGGGCTGAGTGCTTTTTTTGTGTGTGAAGCCATGCCCGTAAGCCTTATCAAGAAAAAACATTAATAACAATCAATAATAATTTAGCTATAAGTAAAAAGGACCTGGCTGCAGACAGACGCTCAGCTACGTGAAGAAGGTGAATTCTACGCGTGTGATTGACCTTCATCACGTTATATTTACAGTAGGCCTATTAGCGTACAGCGCGGCGTACAGCGCAGCGTACAGCGCAGCGTACAGCGTAGCGTACAGCGTAGCGTACAGCGCAGCGTAACCTTCAAATCGTGCATCACTTGGCCGTAGGCAAGATAAGTAGCAAATAGTGGACCTCGTAAAAAAAAAGGGCTGGGCACTTCAAACTGCCGTCTGTCTGTTGACGGTCTCAGTGAGGGGACCGTCTTGTTCCCTCTGTGGCCACTGCCAACAGGGAGGAGTCTCTCCAGCTTGCGCGCCTGCTTCACCTCCGCTGCTACAACGCCACCCTCGGGGAAAAACCCTGAGGTGCCCCTTTGTAACTTTGAGGAACTTGCCCCTCTAAAAAGGTCTCCGTACAGACCTGAGCAAACGACCGCTTGATACTCCATGGCAACCGCATCCAGAGGACCTGTGGGAGAGTGGGCAGCTCGGTTTTGCTGCTGTTGTTTGTTGCTCTGGGCTCACAGTGAGGAAAGACACTTTAACACCATCATCATCATCATCACATTGTCTTCATCACAGATGATATTGTGGAGATGATATATGTCAAGATTCAAGATTCTTCATTTGCCATGTGTAACAAGTACAATGGAATGCCTACTCCCCATTCACTCCCGCAGTATGAATTTCAACAACAATAATATACTACACTTTACTATACTATGCAATATTATACTATACAATACCCTACTATAAACAACATATTACGCAATATTCTTTATACTTGTATTATACTGTATACTATCATCAACACGATATGATGACAATACTACAATAAACAACACAATAAAAACAACAATAAAGTGTCACACATTACATTACATTACAGTCATTTAGCAGACCCTTTATGAGTCAAGTAAGTCCAGTATGTGTAACACTGGTGACAATGTTATGATAGTGGCAGCACTCCTAACAGTTCAGTGGACACACTGTCTGTGGGTATAAACTGTCCTCGAACCTGCTCGTCCTGGTTTGGATGCTGCGGTGCCCAGGGTGGTTGCGGTCCTTTATGATGGAGTTGGCAGACACCTATTCCTAGTCGCTGATTTGAACTAACCACCTGCAAATCACCAGCATCTTCAATTCTAACGAAATAAAGGTTGATCCGCGACCCCCTACACCCACGGTTATAGCCGGGGTCACGCGGGGCGATTACTCAATCTGTGCATCTCTAGTGAGTGTGTGCGTGTGCGTGTGTGTGTGTGTGTGTGTGTGCGATGCAGCTGATCCACTCCTATCTCTTTGCTCATTCTTGGCTCACTGTATGACAGTTAGCTACCAGCTATGCCCTTCGGGGACCTTGGGTATCAATATTGATTAAATGCTTTTCCGTTCATACGTTCACCCCGTTATTTACACGACCCCAGGGCGCAACGGGCCTCCACTACTGTGAATGATTTGTCGGCTAATGGTGAGACAGAATGGTGCGTTTCACTGCCAAAGTGGTGTTGTTTTTTTTAGATCCTGCAGATGCATATGCTTGGATTTTGCAACGCTCATCTTCATAGGCCAAAGGTTGACCCGGAGGCACGTGTGTGTGTGTGTGTGTGTGTGTGTGTGTGTGTGTGTGTGTGTGTGTGTGTGTGTGTGTGTGTGTGTGTGTGTGTGTGTGTGTGTGTGTGTGTGTGTGTGTGTGTGTGTGTGTGTGTGTGTGTGTGTGTGTGTGTGTGTGTGCGTGTGTGTGCGTGCGTGCGTGTGCGTGTGTGTGTGTGTGTGTGTGTGTGTGTGTGTGTGTGTGTGTGTGTGCGCGTGTGTGTGTGTGTGTCCACAGTGGTGGAATATAGACCTTTAAGCTCACGTTTGATCTGACCGCAGGTGAAGTTGTGTTAATAGAAAAGCTCCTCCGTGGATGAAAGTAAGTCTTCAATATGGCCTTAAGCTAAATCCTGTTTTGGGTGCCATGTGTGATTGTTTTTTAGTATATATTAAAAAAGAAAGTCTCAAATTGCATATAACCTGAACTTAGGGGGGGGGACTATATATAGTGGTCTATAATATAATTAAAGTCCAAGGCGGATTATTTTAGTTCCACACTGGTATAATTCTAATCGAAGCTACCGGTTTTTGTTGTAAAATACACCAAAGGATCAGAACAAAAACAAACCTCCCCTTCTTTCTATTGTACATTCCTTTAGCACACAGCAAATGACTGGCTTCATGAGACCATCAGCATCCCACCAGGTCACGTGATGTCTCTCTCTGTGCAGATCGGTCTGGCTTTGAGCCCAATGAAAGGCCTTTTTCTCAAAAATGGAAAATGACAGAACCAATCAGCGCTCAGGGGAGGGAGTTCAAGAAGCAAGGAGCGCTGCAAGTCTGCCGGATTAAAAAAAAATCAAGGGCCGGCACCCAAGGAGAGTGTCTCGATCTACGGACCAATCAAACCTTTTTTAATTTCCGAAATAGACTCAATAACTAAATGAAAAGATGAACAGAAATCTGCATGGAAAGCTTTTCTCTCCTCTGATTATAGTTATGGCACTGTTCTGCACTGTACTGCACTGTTCTGCACTGTACTGCACTGCATTCATGATGCTGCTGCACTACTGGCACTTTAAAACGCTTTTTGCACAATTCACCATATGTCCAGAATATACTGTATCATCCATATACAGTCACTTCATGTGTTGTTTATAGTATATAGAACAGCACATAGGATAGTATATACTGTTCTTTATAATAAAAAATTTTTAATAAAAAAACCTTCTTGAATCTTGAATCTTGTATCAGATGTTTTTAGTTGTTTGGTCCTAAGTTCAAAGCAGGGAGAGCACGAGCAGCACTCTGATTGGATGGATTATTTTGGAGGACATACGGCCTCTTTTCACTCCCTCGCCGCTCAGCCACGGCCAGACGGATATTTATTGCAAACGTGAATATCAGGATGGTGTCACGGGGCTAGCAAAATACAGTTTTACACTCATATTGGTCATGATTTTCATTTCACTTTCCATGTTTCACATTTTGCATAATGTATAATTCACACGTACCTGTCCATGGTATTTTGAATCCAGAGGCCAAATGCTATGAATAATTTACAGTAAGCTGCACCCACACTGAGTAGAAGTCTGGCAGTAATAGTACATTAAGGTATGTCCAGGGGAGGGTTTGAACTTCTTTTTGAACATGTTGTCGCAGACACGTGACAAGACAGTAGAGTATTTTCTTTTCCCGTCCGGAGCTCAGAGTTCAGATGTTAAAAAGACTGCTCCCTTCAGAGGGATCATGGTAGGACAATATCTAGTGAGATCAGATGGAAAGAACATTGACTGTCAATGTTTGATATTGATATCCCTCAAATTCAATGCGTTAGTTTCTGAAGCAGTTTCAAGATACAAGATGTTTTTATTTGCCATAGTACAATGGAATGCTTACTCCCCATTCACTCTTTCATTCTGAATTTCACATCGGGAGCATCATATATACATATGGTGACAGGTGCAAAAATCCCCATGGCAGTTTTTATCTACTTTTACTTTGTCAATAATCTTAAATCGGTTGTGGGCTCTGATGATGATATCTAAATCGTTGTTCACGGCGTGAGTGTGTGAGTGGGAAAAAACCCATACACACACAACATGTCTGTGAATGTTATGTTTTTCAGACCACGGTATATGAGCCTAAAGCAACATACCGTTCAGCTGTGGTTAAACACCCAAGCGGTGTTTGGGCACACATAAAGAGGCGTTTGGCAGCCGCTGGTGTACGCATATCGGCATCCGATGTAAGTGGACAAATGTGCCTGATCACGGCAGATGGCAGACAGATGGAGGCTGTCCCCAGGAATAGATTGTCGGCCTCCCTGGCATTTTTGGAGCTCTCGTTCTCGGTGTGTACACGCCGACGTTGAAACAAATAAAAAAAAGGTGTTCTTCTTGACACCCACAATTAAATTGATCATATCTCAAAACAAGGGTAATTAATTTGCCAATGAACAAGAAGTTCAAATATCGGGCGCACATTTGGAACGTAATCAGCAACCCGCCGTCGGGGGGCCATAATCTCTCTGTAAATACATGAGCATGTGACTCCTTTCCCAGTAATACAGGGGGTTTCAAACAACTACCTGCTTCCTACCAATCAATATATATCTTTTTTAATTAAAAGTGTCTTATGTACTGTCATGTATGGGAGATTTGTTTTGGGCTGAATGCATCGTAAATAGGCTAAATCTGATTCGATTTTTTTAGGATTAAAGACAAGACGACAGTTTTTAAAGCCAAATACAATTGTATTTTAATTGTAGAAAACATTGCAAACATTAATAATAATAAACAATAATAACAATATCAAACAAAGTGGCAAATGCACACTGCACACACATTTTGTATGGAGAACAAACATTTTTCCATGACTTTTATTAACAGAAAGTGCATATAATCGATATAGACGGCATGATATCGGAAGTATCGATCCACCCACCCCTACCAATCACTACCGACCATCCTGCACAGACTCCTTGACATCGTCACACGTCTCTTTGTTTCACAAGCTCATTTACAAGATCAACGTCCCTAATGAATAGATAGATAGAACTAAAATAGCTGTCGCCTTCCACCACCCCTGTGGCAAGCGGCGCCACTGACCTTTTCTTCTCCACCGAGTGAAGCCACTCGCTCGGAAACAATGCTGTCCGCCTCCGACAAAGACGCTGATTCTCTCCAAAGTCCATGGCCCAAGATGAAGAAACATTACTGGAACACAGGAATGCTACAGCCTATTTTGCACTTCCTCTGCTTTTTTAATTTGGTGATTCATCATCCACAAGAATGTGTGCTCCCTGTCTCTCTCTCTCTCTGTCTGTCTGTCTGTCTGTCTGTCTGTCTGTCTGTCTGTCTGTTTGTCTCTCTCTCTCTCTCTCTCTCCTCTCTCTCTCTCTCTCTCTCTCTCTCTCTCTCTCTCTCTCTCTCTCTCTCTCTCTCTCTCTCTCTCTCTGTCTATCTCTGTCTGTCTCTTATTCTCTGTGTTCCAACTGTCTTATGCCTGGGTTGGGAAAAGTGCTTTAAAAAAGAGGTTTCAGGACTGAGCCAATTCAACTAGGTTAATATTATCAAAATATTACTAATATAAAATATAACTGTTTCAAGCAATGCATGTTTGCATGCTGGCTGGAACATACAACAGAGTCAGACGACTCTGTACAACACGGTATTACTGAAGTGTTTCACAAGTAGCATGCACTGTTTCGTTTAAAGGCCAACTATAACTATGATGCTGTTTAAAGAAGGAGGTGAGAAATGTGAAAATGAAACAAAAAAACACTTACACAACGTTTCATCATACGATTGATTGCAGTTTAGCAAAGTTTATCAAAAGCATTGTGGGACACGTTCACCTTATAAAAGCCAGAGTATATGGGTTAACAGGGAAACAAAAGCCACAGGGCACATCCATCAATATCAACCAACCGGACATTTTACACAATCACATTCAAGCAAAGTGGATTTTAGCCACGAGCAGTTACTCACTCTGGTGGCGAGCAGTGGGTCTTTGGTCTGCACACCGCACAGTGCTCTGTTACCTAACTAACAAGGTGACACAATAGCACACACACACACACACACACAATTTTACCAGGTTTAAGGATAGTTTTTATCCACAGGCAGTGCGCCTACTGAACTGCTCGGAGTGCTGCCACTTTCACTTTCACTTTCATAACATTGTCATCAACATTACACTTGCATACTTTGCTGGACTCATTAAAACTACTGCACTGTACTGCACTGTATTCATGATGCTGCTGCGCTACTGGCACTTTAAATGCTTTTTTAATATTTTTGCACCATTCAACATATGTTCAAACCATCTATCACCACTTTGCTTTCCTTTTTTTGTTCATATTTATTATTTTTATGGTATTGTTTTTGGAGATGTATACTGCGGGAGGAAATGGGGAGTAAGCATTCCAATGTACTTGTTACAAATGGCAAATAAATATCTTGTATCTTGTATCTTGCATGGAGGTGCAGGGCTCTATTGGGTGTGCAATTTTAGCAGCTGCAGCAGCCCCCCCCCCCTGTTATCCATCTTACTTATTATAATTTTTTTAGGATTGTTCTACACAAACTTCACCCATTCAACTCTCTCTTTATACGTTATGCTAGAGCACAAATAATATTAAAAACTTTTTAATGGAAGGACTCCAAACATTCATGCTATTTATATATATATATTTAAACTTTTAAAAGTTATACCCACATGCACACACGCGTGGGATTTGTCTCTTGGTGCCAGACGGCTGTAGAAATCTTCTGTAAACTGTGTGGTAAAGAGTCACTGACCATCTTCCGCCACAGGTTGAAATCTCACCTCTTCAGGAAACTACCCTGATCCTTCCACCTAGTGCGTACTTGTATTACTTTTGACTAGCTTTACTGGCTTTACTAGCGTCTTACTAAGTAGATTGATTGCTTGTTGCCTGTCAACTTATTGTACTCATATCTGAACACTGATTCAGTTATTGGAGACTTGTAAGGAATAAAATGCACTTCAGCTGTTCTCATACCTACCTTTGTTGAACACAGTATTGTGCGTCGCTTTGGACAAAAGCGTTTGCTAAATGACTGTATTGTCATATTATGTAAAGTGTAAAGTGCTCCCGCAATATTTTGACCCACAGACACATTATAATACATCAACATGTTGAGTGACTCGTCTAAGGCAGCCATGGTGTTTATACCTTATTATGTTATGATAGCTCACAAATAAACACACGTCAGTTTGGAACTACACAATTTAGTGCCGAGTGCGTCGTCTAAAATGAGCTTGGTAGTTCAGGACCGAATGTTGAATCGCTGATCTCCAGTGGAAAATTTAAACAGTCCTGAAGTGTAAAGTCTAAATGGAGTAAGTGTTACAGTATAAACATACAATTTCAATAATGTCACACAGTTGGAAAAAGTTTAAAAGAGTTTAAAACAAATGGCCAAACTGAAATGATTCAGTTCCAACCTAGGCCTAGTAGTATGATAAAGTGGTATAGACTTATAATAAGCGTTAGAAGTAGTATAAGCTTGATTGAAGTACCAGTAGTGGATGTAGTATTTGTATAACACAGTAATAGCACAATACACAGTAGTATTGATATGATATGGTATGCTATTATTATTTGTATGATATGATAATAACTAATCATTTGTGGTTGTCACTTGTGAAATAGTGAAGTGTGTTATTCGTGTTTCTTGTAGTTTGTTGTTACAGAATGTTATGATGGTTAAACTCATCAGGTGACAGAATATCTTGAGGGTGTCTTAATTTTGCTTTGTGTGTGTGTGTGTGTGCGTGTGTGGTGTGTGTGTGTGTGTGTGTGTGTGTGTGTGTGTGTGTGTGTGTGTGTGTGTGTGTGTGTGTTTGGTGGGGAGAGGGGGGGAGGGGGATGTTGGAGACAAATCACTGATCAGCCAATAATCTTTAATTAGTACAGTACTATCAGTGCTACAGTACTCATTAAGTACCAGTTCATGTAGTCCACACTTCCAATACCTGCATAACCAACTGCATTATCACTTGGCAAAACATGCTCACGCTTTAAAGGTGGCGTCAGTAAGGAGGAGGTCAAACCCCGACTGTGCGTCGCCTACGTCCTGTGTATTTGAGAACGCCTGGAACCACCTAGAACAGTGGTTCCCACACTTCTTCTGCAGGGCCCCCCTTTTTCAGATGATATGATAAAAGTGTCAGCGCCCCCCCCCCCCCCCCCCCCTGCCTACCTGCCCACCCACAGAAAGACACTCCCAGACACATCCTTTGCTTGCACATTCCTATTCCTATAATGTATTTAAAACGTGTCTGTAATAAAACACAACGGCAAATCTAAATAGGAACAAATCACCTTTACGATATCACATCATTTATATTTAAATTATGTCATATCTCCGGGGCCCCCCCTATGGGACGCGCCCCTCAGTTTGGGAACCACTGACCTAGAACACCTGAGCAAACCAACAGGAACACCCTAGCAGCAACCAATCATAAAACGACAGCACTACTGCACTCTGTTAACTGTACGTTTCCACCCAATATACCAGGTTACTACAAACTTTATTTTTTTTTGGCAAGCCGCACACCACAATGTCCGACTGGAACTCTAGTTCTTTCTGCTCAGGTTGCCTGAGCACGTACCAGGACGACCTGTCAAAGGTCCGGGGGCCCCGACGCAAACAAGGAGACCGACTCATGTGATTTTCAAAGCAGGGAAAAGAGTACACACACTTCACAGAGCCACTTCACAAAGGGCTATTGAGTGGTCCGATGGAAACGGAGGCATGGAACAAAAGTGACATTGCTTCAATTAAAAACAACAACAACAACAACAACAACAACTGCTTTTTATTGTTTTATTGGCTCACAATTAGCAAACCCATTCAAACCTGTATGCACATGGGAGCTCCGTTCTTTTCGGGAGGGATATCAACCGAGCTTTCTCTAACAACGACAAACAGTTGTGTCGATGCGCCGCTTCTTGTGCGCATGAATAATTCCGTAGCGCAAATGTGAGAACGCATAATGCATTGGCATTTTTTTTTTTGCTGCAGCTGTCAAATAATAAAGTATAATTTACATAATCCCAGAGCAGGTAAACAAACCAGAAAAATAACGCAATACACTTTATTTTGTTTGTTGCTAATAACACAATACATTGCAACTGCCAAACTTGATTACTGCTCGGAGTCTGGTAAATATGCATGCCGTTCCGGGGCATAGGTCAGCATCAAAACCTCCTCTGTTTAATAATAATAAAAATAGTAAATACATATGGCGCTTTTCTGGACACCCAAGGCGCTTTACAGACATGGTAAAATTGCACGTACAGTAAAATAATTGAATAGTTATATAGATTCAAATAAGACATAAAATAGATAAAAAAATAATTGAAACATTTAAATTTATATAAATTAAAAAAATTATAATTAAAATGTATAGTCATGGGCTGGAGGGGGGGGGGGGTGTTAAGCAGAGGAAAGCCAGTTTAAAGAGTTGTGTCTTGAGAGCCTGTTTGAAGGATGGTAGGGTGTATCTCTCTCTCTATCTCTCTTTTTGTCTCTCTCTCTCTCCCTCCCTTTACATATGTATGTAGACAGTCATTGTCTGTCTGTCGTCTGGTCACAATGCATGCTTTCTTGAGCTCTTTGGTGTACCATCAAAGGGGCCCTGCCCTACAGAAAACACAAATAAACAGAATAGCTTACTATTCTCTCTTAGCAAGGGGTCTCATTATTTGTCTGTGGTCATCATTTTGAATTTTTTGTTGGTTTTGGTGGTGCTTTTCTTGAATATGTTTGGTTTGTGATGTATTATATATTTTATTATTATTATTATTATTATTATTATTATTATTATTATTATTATTATTATTATTATTATATAGTAGTTATTATATAGTAGTAGTAATATTATCAGTAGTAGTAGTATTAGTAGTAGTAGTAGTAGTAGTAGTAGTAGGCCTAGTAGTAGTAGTAGTAGTAGCAGTAGTAGTAGTAGTAGTAGTAATAGTAGTAGTAGTAGTAGTAGTAGGCCTAGTAGAAGTAGTAGTAGTAGTAGTAGTAGTAGTAGTAGTAGTAGTTGTAGTAGTAGTAGTAGTAGTAGAGTATTTTTTTTTTGTGTTACTATTTAACACACTATGGTGTTTTGTGTTTTTCTCCCCATGTATTCTTGTCTGTGTCAATCACCTGTTGTATATGTGCATTGCGTATGTTTCTTTATCTTTATTTGTAGTTTTCTTTGTTTCACCTTTGCCCCACAACCCCTTCAATTGCAGGTAATCTTGACTTGCAAGTGACGTCAAATCCAATTTAAATACGACCGGAGAACCGGAAGTCAGCCATGTTGGTGAATATACAATCTGCAATCAGCTACAGACTCACTATTAGATAGCACAATAGCACTCGTGAAAGTGGCCAATTCAAGTTTTTTAAGATTTCCTATAATCAAAAATCAAGGGGAGCTAACTCTGGCACTCGGTACTGAAAGAAGGCAAGTATGGCTTCATAACATTGGCAGATCAAAACACCATCAAGTATATCATTTCTAGAGATACATGATATTTTTATCAGGTTAACAGGTACATAGGAATACTTACTCCCCATTCCCTCCCGCAGTATACGTACATCTCCAAAACAATACCATCAAAATAAGCAAGTCAAGTCAAGTTTATTGTGACTTCACAGTTTACACGAGTATAAAGCAGTGAGTGAAAATCTTATGTGCAATACCCGACGACAGACAGCAGTGATAAAAATAAGATAAAATAAACACAGAATAGAATAAAATAAGTTAAAAAACACTGTATAAAGTTAAATATATAAAAACAAAAATGCAATTCATAAAATGCAATACATCGGCACAGAAAAAGAGCAATATGTATATATAAATCAATGTAATAAAATATACATTGTTGTATGCTATATGCCCTTGTTCAGCAGCCTGATGGCCTGACTGTGGAAGCTGTCTCTGAGTCTATTTGTGCGGCACTTGATACTGCGGTATCGCCAGCCTGACGTTAAAACTGAATACAGTTCGTGGCTGGGGTGGGCAATGTCTTTTATGATGCGTTTGGCCTTGGCCACACACCGCTGGTTGTATATATCCAGGAGGGAGGGGAGCTCACCTCCAACGATATACTGGGCCGTCCGCACCACCCTTTGAAGCGATCTGCGCTCGAGTGTGGTGCAGTTCCCGTACCAGGCGGTGATACACCCTGTAAGAACACTCTCGATGGTGCCGGTGTAGTTCTCTGGATGCGGGGGCCAATGCTGAATTTCCTCAGACGCCTGAGGAAATACAGGCGTTGTTGGGCCCTTTTCACCACGTGTGTGGTGTGCATGGACAATGTGAGGTCCTCGGAGATGTGCACTTGAAGCTGCTGACCCTCACTACTGCAACACCGTCGATGGAGATAGGGCCGTGCTCTCCTCTCTGCTTCCTGTAGTCCACGATCAGCTCCTTGGTCTTCTTGACGTTGAGGGCGAGGCTGTTCTCCTGGCACCACTGCTCCAGCGATCCAACCTCCTCCCTGTAAGCTGTCTCGTCGTCACCGGTGATCAGGCCCATCACTGTCGTGTCGTCAGCAAACTTGATGATGACGTTGGAGCTGTTCATAGCCATGCAGTAGTGGTTGTAGAGGGAATAGAGGAGAGGGCTCAGCACGCATCCCTGGGGGGCTCCCGTGTTGAGGGTCAGTGGCTCTGAGGTGGTGCTGCCCATCCTCACCACCTGGCGGCGGTCTGACAGGAGGTCCAGTATCCATCTGCACGTGGATGGGGGCACGCCTAACAAAAAACTGCGTCGTTGTGCGGGAGCTCGCAACACGGCAGCCATCTCGTACGGCGTCATATTCTCAACTCTGTTGTATATGTTGTATAATATATACAACATATACAATATATACAAATATATACTCAGGTAATCTATATTTTTAGTTCTTACAAATTATTAAACAAATTTTCTTTGCGCTATGCCAACAATTCGGAGAAGAGTTTACTCATTGGGTTTTATTATTTAAGAGCACCAGAGAGGTTGTATGACAGAAACAATCCTGACTTGGTGCCTACTCAAAACATGGGGCACATTTCAGCAAGGGTTAACATTAATGCTTCAGCTGCTAAAATAAATTATCGGGTGATTAATAGGACAAGGAAAATAAAGTTTAGTAAATATGTTGCATTGTTGCCCATGAGGTCTGTAGCACCAGATTATTCGCTATATCAGGATACTCAACAGCCAGTAAATAACTAAAGTCCTTGGAGAATTCAGACTTTTTGTGTAACTGTATGGGTTGAAACCACATATATCAACCTTTTTTTTGGATCTGACCTTTTCTGGCCCACTCTGTTTTGTGTAATAATCAGAATATTGGATGTTTGTTGTGAGAGTGCGAGTTACGACAGCAGGCATATTTTATGTTTGTATACCCACCAATGTGGCGGACACTCGTGACGTTGCATTTTTAGTCACGTGGTTGCCAAGTCATCAATAGTAGATGTAATGGTTAGCTGGCATATAGCCTCGATTTACAATGAGAGCCTGGAGGAAGACTAACAGTTTGGGCCAATCGCAAGTCAGGAGCGGCGGTTGAGCTGCGATTGGGTGGATTTGTCTGTCCGGCACGAGTCGAAGGGCGGGGCGGGCAGGTCGATGGACCAATTGGGAGCCAAGCCAGTAAAAGAAACACGTTTGGGTCAGCTGAGCAGCTGGTGTAGAACAGCACAGAGAGCCAATGTGAGGCTTTAAAACATTAACCATTCAGTGCTGCAGGATTTAAGATGCACACTGGCACTAGATGGCCTCCTGGGGAGATGTTATTTAACTAATGAACATGAAATAGAGCAAAAACATAACACCTACCTATAAAATAATACCTAAAGGCATTACTGTGCGGCCGCTCCAGTCTGAGAGGATAAACACGTTAGCTTAAGCCGGCAATTCCTGAAGTGGGGTACGTGTACCCCCAGGGGTACGCCCTTTTACATCAGGGGTACTCCAACAAAAAACCAGCTATAGCTTCTCTGTGTCAAAAATATACCCACTTTAAACAAAACACACACACAGAACAGAATATAACTTTTCTTTCTTGTAACTAAAATGTTTATTATGTTTTATTATAACTTTTACAGAGAAGTCATTCATATTGGTGTTTGAGCTGATGTGCATATCACTTGTATGACAGGGCTTTCTAAGAGGCTACATATGTAACATCAGGTGAGAGGGAGAGGGGGTACACAGCATGGAGGTTCAATGTTTGAGGGGGTACAGGACCTTAAATAGTTAATAACACTGTTTTGTCTCCATATGTAAGATCAGATGAGAGGTAGAGGGGGTACAAGCAGGAGGTTCAATGTTTGAGGGGGGTACAGGACCATAAATAGTTTGGGAACCACTGGCTTCAGCCTTCACTCACTGCCTACTGTTGGTGTTACTGCCTTCCAAGGGAGATGAGGGAATGAGAACCAAATCGTCCCTATGGAAGTATGTTTTTAGATGCTAATAGAATCAACAAATGAATTGTCAATGTGAATTGTCCTCAACTGAATGCTATGGTAAGCATGAAGGAAAAAGGACATTGGAGAATAGCCTAAACTAGTAAGAATTGCTGCTTGTCACACACATACACACTGTTGTGCGTCGCCAACTATGCCCGTGACACACACACACACACAGACACACACACAGACACACACACAGACACACACACACACACAGACACACACACAGACACACACACACAGACACACACACAGACACACATCCCCGTGATCACATGATCAGGGGATGGACTTCAAAGCAGTTGTTGGAACTCTGAAACACATATGAGATATGATGTTCTTTATTAATCTCAGATGGGATTATTCAGCTTTGGTTTATTTAATGATGATGGATGAGGCGCTGTCAGATCAGGACGTTACTCAAGACAAAGTACACGATGGAACACATATGAGATTGAAAACCGTTTCATTACTAATGTGTGTTGTAAAAGCTTAAGGCTTATATTATATTTAAAGGCTTAAGGAACATTATGTACCAGATACCGGTGACCCTTTGCCCACTGGCACAACTGGGATCAGTGAGTTCTTTACTTGTGAAACTCCTTAAAAAAAACACAGGAACACAGTTGATCTCATTAGAAGGAAAAAACAACAACATGTGAACAATGTTGGACAGAACGGATGTCGTGGGTCCTAAATGAACGTTTTCACTGACTTAGCGTAACGTACATCCTCATCTTGGCCCTGACTAATTCACTTAATTACACGTTCAGATTTAAAGTCCAGGAACAAAGTCGGTTAATCTTGTTCAACAGCCCGGCAATTTTTCCCTTTACTGGGGGAGCAGATAAGACAAATGGCCGTGTTGACTTTGTCACGACAGCTGTCACGGTGTGATAAAAAGTGATAAGTGACTAAGTTTTCCTTAGCCAATTTTACCCGAACCAGTCGTTTAGGATTATGTCTTTTAAATCCAAATAGACACAGATTGGTCCAAAATGGGGTTGCATTTTTTTAATTTTTTTTTAATAAGAGGGAGGACCAAGTGATGATGGTAAAAAAACATCCTACTCAAGAAGAGGTACCGGTACTTTGATGACATTGTAGAACAGGTTTAAAGACAGTACTCGGGCAGAACTACAAACTAAAAAAAAAGGAATAAATAAATTACTTTTAACAAAGCAAGTAAACACTAAATGATCAACGATGTGAGGTTCTTGATTTTTATTTTTTGAAATGAAAGCGCTGATGACTGAGGTGACGTAACGATGACCTACTTGATCGATCGATAATCAAGGTGATTTAATTTGATGGCCCGTGGAGTGTATGTATCTTACATTTATTCTTCCCTGGGAAAAGCCTGTGAAATGTGTATTCTGCTACAATTATTTTACTCAAAACCTACTTGAGTAAAAGTTGAATGACTGCTTTACTTAAAGTTGGATAGTGCTGGGTGAAGACGAGGGGACTCAATAGGTCGGCTGGTGCAAACTTCTGTTGGTTTGGTTTATTTTATAATGAGGATAGTAATTATGGTTCCTGACAGCATTCCTATTTATAGACAAAAATTCCCCCGGATGGATTGACTCGTGGCTTTAGAGAAACATTCTACTATTATACATTTTTTATGGTGGATTAAATAGCTTGCATTACAAAAGACACAGCGCAGGCTTAAATATGAATACACTACATTATTCAACTTTTAGCAGGCAATCTCTCTGTTCTCAGTCGCCACTGTAGATTAGATTTAAATTGTGCTGCTGGCATTCCCAAGTATCACGCTAATGTTCTTTGTCTGTAGCCGGTGCAAGAGTTATGTTTTTTTCCCCCGGTGATAGAAAACATGTTAGATCATTAAAACATCTGTTTCAAACTGAGAATTGAAACAGAGTGCAGTTATGTATCATCTGATACATAATGTCCTCAGCCGACCCAATCATAGGTTTCTTTGTGAGTCATAGCCAAGCAAATGACTTTGCTTTCCTTTTGTAATGTGTGGAACATTAGAGACGTGAAATGTGCTCTTCTCCATTAAATCAAAATGATAGTTTCATTCATTCAAAAGATTTACATTTAAAAGGCTTATTCCAGACTTGTTGATTAGCTGGTCTTTAATCACGTAACCACTATAACCATCCTTGGCAATTGATATAGAACAATATTGCAATGTGAATAATATTTTACCATTACATTTAGGAATGTTTGGGTTTTATAAATGTCAGTATTATGAAGGAAGATTAGTTCTCCATATTTACTTAGACATGAATTAAAGGGTCATATTATACTGGTGTGAGTGTGGGATGTCAGTGTGATTAGCTCTTAGAGGCTGTTTCAATATGATTATGTGACTAACATTGTCTGTTACATAGTGACATCACACAGTGACAGTGTCCATCCAGATCTAGTCATATGACCATTTTCAAAAACAGCCTCTAAGGGATAAGCACGCTCACACCTAGCAAGTATAATTGGACTCCATTGAATCTATTTTTATTGGGCAAGAAAAAGTTGAAGAAGCAAATAAAAACCAGAAGGAACCAAATCAGTCAATCAAATATAAAACCAACTTAAATGAGCATCAATTACATAGTACGTAAACTGCAACCTTACGATGGGTGTTTTATATAGTAGCCGCAGTTACTATAGTAATTGTCAAGTCAAGTTTATTGTCACTTCACAGTATAAGCAATGAGTGAAAATCTTATGTGCAATACCCAACGACAGACAGCAGTTATAAAAAACAGAATAGAATAGAATAAAAAATAAGTAAAGTGAAGTACAGAAGTACAAACTGTATGAGTTAAATATATAAAAATATAAAAATATATATATATATATAAAAATGCATATATAAATATATATATATATACATATATACTTGTATTTCCAGATGTCAGATTTCACATGGCTTTGTTTTTTTTTTGTTTTATCTACTGGCTACAATATATGAAGGCATTAACAAGTATAAAATGTAAGCATTTAAAAAAAAATAGCACTGACAACATGCTAGAAAGTACACCAATTTGAATAAAGCCAATGAATAATACTGGAAGCCGGAAGACCTCCCACTCACTGAAGATGTTGTCCTTTTCCAAGCTGAAGGTCTTCCTATATAGGCTTCCATTCCCTCCTGGTGTTTTCTCTCTCCAGCTGGAAGGCCTTCCTCTCCTCCTCCTCCTTGTGAAAGACCTCCCTCTTCACCCCAATCTCCCTCATTTATTTCAAGTAGGCCTTCCTCCGCATTGCCATCTCTGACACATCATGCCGGAGGTCCTCCATCTCATTGGAGATCCCTTCCTTCTCATCCCAAGGGCTTTCTGTCCATCCGGTGCTCAGTCCTCTCCTTCCCGAAGGCGTCCATCTTCTGCCTGATGTGTTCTCTCTCCATGCGGAAGGCCTTCCTCGCCTCAGCCATGCCAACCAGTCTTCATTGAATGTAATGCTCTTTCCAGCCAGGCTGGATCTAAGCTCCTGGGCAGCTTCTTTTAGGGAACCTTCTTCACCAAAGAGGTCACATTATGGGTTCACTTCTCTGTCGGCATTTGCAAAGAGTTGATTCTCCAGCCACTCTTTCTTCTGGAGAAGGTATTACAGCTTGATTGAGGAGATTGAGGCTAATTATTTTTCCTGAACTCCATGGATCTCAGGGGACAGGCTGCTTCTATCTTCTTAGCATCTCCCAGAGTAGCTGGATGTCTTGTCCATTCTAGACAACCAAGACCAGGTCTGTCCATAAGGGGAGAACAAGGAGAAGGCTTTTAGGGTCCCAGCCCAGGATCCTAAATGCCATTAAATATAAGTTTATATTATATTGAATAAAAAAGCAATGATTGTCAATTAAACATAAATTATTATATTATATTAATTTAGCATGTTCAGTGTTTGGCTATTACAAGGATGGTACAATTGTGTTTTTTGGTCCTATCACAGGTGTGTATCACATATTATCATCCCACCATAGCTCCTCTAATGCTTTTTAGCAATATTTTCTTTTTATTTTAGTAAGATTTTTATTTCATTCCGGAGAGGGTCTTTGGAAAATGCGAGACGATGGCTGCAGTGAAGACACCCGCTGTCCCTCGGTCATCTTTGACCTTTGACCTCTCCTTTTCGCTATGACGGGCATCTATGGAGACGGCGTGGATCTCTGGGGGCCCACAGCTCATGTCAGGAAACACTTTTGAGGAAAGATGTGATGCGTTTATACTAGCGTGGGTGTGTAGTCTATGGGATGGTGATGGCTAGAGGCACGTTATTACAGTGCTAACTGGTGGGGCATCGTGAATGGTGCCCTCCCCCCCCCGGTGTCAGTGCGTTCACCATCGTAACAATAAGCTCTGCCATGACAGGGACCCCTGCAGACCTCCTGGCTCACGCTGCAACACATACGATGCAGCCATACAACCGTGTTCCACACACACAATACCAATAAAAAGCAGTGCTTGGAATGGACACGTCAAAACTGGTATCAGTGCATTCAATTGTATCTCGGTGTCTGGAACGAGCTGTTGAAGATGTGATAAATACCTTAACAGCTCTTTAGTGTGCTGAATCATTTTAAATCAATTCAGCAGTTAAAATGAGTTGTCCAAAAGATTTGTTCACCGATACTTTCTCAGACGGCCAAAGGCTTAATCAGCATTGTGTGAACTCGAATGTAACAGACTTAAATGAAATAGACGCACTCCATCTTTAAGTTTGGTACTACTTCGAGACTTCCAAGACATGAGAGGGAGAGGGGCGGGCTTGAGCCACTCAGCGACTCTCTCACACACACAAACACACACACACACACACACACACACAAATGTGTAGTGTGTTTGTGAGACACAGGTGCTTAATAAGAGAAAGGTGTGGCGTGAGAGACAGGTGTGTAGTGAGAGACAGGTGTGTAGTGAGAGACAGGTATGTAGTGAGAGACAGGTATGTAGTGAGAGATAGGTGTGGCATGAGAGACAGGTGTGTAGTGAGAGACAGGTGTGTAGTGAGAGACAGGTGTGTAGTGAGAGACAGGTGTGTAGTGAGAGACAGGTGTGTAGTGAGAGATAGGTGTGTAGTGAGAGATAGGTGTGTAGTGAGAGACAGGTGTGTAGTGAGAGACAGGTGTGTAGTGAGAGACAGGTGTGTAGTGAGAGACAGGTGTGTAGTGAGAGATAGGTGTGTAGTGAGAGATAGGTATGTAGTGAGAGATAGGTGTGGCATGAGAGACAGGTGTGTAGTGAGAGACAGGTGTGTAGTGAGAGACAGGTGTGTAGTGAGAGATAGGTGTGTAGTGAGAGACAGGTGTGTAGTGAGAGACAGGTGTGTAGTGAGAGACAGGTATGTAGTGAGAGACAGGTATGTAGTGAGAGACAGGTATGTAGTGAGAGATAGGTGTGTAGTGAGAGACAGGTATGTACTGAGAGACAGGTATGTAGTGAGAGATAGGTGTGTAGTGAGAGACAGGTATGTACTGAGAGACAGGTGTGTAGTGAGAGATAGGTGTGTAGTGAGAGACAGGTATGTACTGAGAGACAGGTGTGTAGTGAGAAACAGGTGTGTAGTGAGAGATAGGTGTGGCATGAGTAAAGTCAAGTCAAGTCAAGTTTATTGTCACTTCACAGTTTACACAAGTATAAAGCAGTAAGTGAAAATCTTATGTGCAATAGCCGACGACAGACAGCAGTTATAAAAATAAGATAAAATTAAATAAAAACAATAGAATAAAAGAAGTTAAAGAAAAAGTACAAAACTGTATAAAGTCAAATATATAAAATATAAATGCAATTTATGAAATGCAATATATCTGCATATATATATGCACAGAAAAAGAGCAATATGTACATATAAATCTATGTAATAAAATATACATTGTTATATACTATAAGCCCTTGTTCAGCAGCCTGATGGCCCGACTGTGGAAGCTATCTCTGAGTCTATTTGTACGCCACTTGATACTGAGGTATCGCCTGCCTGACAGTAAAAGTGAATACAGTTCGTGGCTGGGGTGGGCATTGTCTTTTATGATGACTTTGGCCATGGCCACGCACCGCTGGTTGTATATATCTAGGAGGGAAGGGAGCTCACCTCCAACGATATACTGGGCCGTCCGCACTACCCTTTGAAGCGCTCTGCGCTCAAGTGCGGTGCAGTTCCCGTACCAGGCGATGATACACCCTGTAAGAACACTCTCGATGGTGCCGGTATAGAATGTTCTCAGGATGCGGGGTCCATGCTGAATTTCCTCAGATGCCTGAGGAAATACAGGCGTTGTTGGGCCCTTTTCACCACGTGTGTGGTGTGCGTGGACCATGTGAGGTCCTCGGAGATGTGCATGCCGAGGAACTTGAAGCTGCTGACCCTCTCCTCTCTGCTTCCTGTAGTCCACTATCAGCTCCTTGGTCTTCTTGACGTTGAGGGCGAGGCTGTTCTCCTGGCACCACCAGTGCTGCTCCAGTGATCCAACCTCCTCCCTGCAGGCTGTCTTGTCGTCGCCGGCGATCAGGCCCATCAATGTCGTGTCGTCAGCAAACCTGATGATGACGTTGGAGCTGTGCATAGCCATGCAGTCGTGGGTGTAGAGGGAGTAGAGGAGAGGGCTCAGCACGCATCCCTGGTGTGCTCCCGTGTTGAGGGTCAGTGGCTCTGAGGTGGTGCTGCCTATCCTCACCGAGAGACAGGTGTGTCGTGAGAGATAGGTGTGGCGTGAGACACAGGTGTGGCGTCAGAGACAGGTGTGTAGTGAGAGACAGGTATCTAGTGAGAGACAGGTGTGTTGTGTGAGGTAGGTGTGGCGTAAGAGACAGGTGTGGCGTGAGAGACAGGTGTGTAGTGAGAGACAGGTGTATCATGAGAGATAGGCATGGTGAGAGAGACAGGTGTGGCGTGAGAGACAGGTGTGTAGTGAGAGACAGGTGTATCATGAGAGATAGGCATGGTGAGAGACACAGGTGTGGCGTCAGAGACAGGTGTGTAGTGAGAGACAGGTATCTAGTGAGGTAGGTGTGGCGTAAGAGACAGGTGTGGCGTGAGAGACAGGTGTGTAGTGAGAGACAGGTGTATCATGAGAGATAGGCATGGTGAGAGAGACAGGTGTGGCGTGAGAGACAGGTGTGTAGTGAGAGACAGGTGTATCATGAGAGATAGGCATGGTGAGAGAGACAGGTGTGGCGTGAGAGACAGGTGTGTAGTGAGAGACAGGTGTGTAGTGAGAGAAAGGTGTGGCATGAGAGACAGGTGTGTGGTGAGAGAGACAGGTGTGTCGTGATGGATAGGTGTAGTGAGAGAGACAGGTGTGTCGTGATGGATAGGTGTAGTGAGAGAGACAGGTGTGTCGTGATGGATAGGTGTAGTGAGAGAGACAGGTGTGTCGTGATAGATAGGTGTGGTGAGAGAGACAGGTGTGTTGTGATAGATAGGTGTGGTGAGAGAGACAGGTGTGTAGTGATAGATAGGTGTAGTGAGAGAGACAGGTGTGTCGTTATAGATAGGTGTGGTGAGAGAGACAGGTGTGGTGAGAGAGACAGGTGTGTAGTGAGAGTGTCTGAAGAGGTTAATTTGCGTGCCTCACGCTTGTGTGACAGCTCTGTGTGTCATGGTTAATTATACTGCCACTTGCCATTGTACCAGAGGCGTATGTGTATTTTGGTCTCGTGTTCTGTCACATTCCCTTCAGATTATTCTCAAGGCAGTGGTTAACAACCTTTTTTTTTAAGCCTAAAATCACTTTTTATTCCAAAATGTAAGCCGAGATCTGCCAGTCCGATATCTTAACCCGCGTAGAAAATAAGACTGCTCGTCACAATTATTGTTTGCAATCTATTTATATTACAACAGTCTCAAAGTACGTGCATACATACACACAAAGAAGGAGAGTTAGTTATCAGTTCAATCCACAATATTGATATTTACGGGAGGCATATCTGTAAGTGTATGTATGGGCCTATGTATATACATACGCCTTGGCCCCGCTGAATAGAGTAGAGAGCACAATAGGATAGTTGATAGGAGTCGCTGTTCGCCTTCTCCGTGGAGGGGGTCTGTCTTTCTAGTGGGTGCATGTGTGGAGTCGGCTACAGGAGAGCCACAGTCATTGCTTTGAATGGATAGGCCTGACAAAGAAGTATAAACAAATGGTTTCCAGCTACCTGAATTGATCATTTCAAGGCTTTACAAAGTATAAATGCTTGGTAAGCTAAGCATAGATAGCCCTCACTTTAGATGAGCTGTCCTTTAAAAAATAAAATGGTATTACACACACAATTATGGCACACAAAAGAGCAAAACAAATTTAGCTCACACAATAGACTAACGCTTTCTAACTACCTAATCATGGATTGCAGCATGAATGGTTATAAAGCATTGTTAACACATTGTAAAAGGTTTATAAACCATTTAATTTTACACTTTAATTATATTATAATCCATTTTCTTGTTATCTTATTAATCATTAAAACTGTTTATGAATTTAGATGTCGGAACAATACTAAATTATGAATTCACTACTACTACTTAAATAATGCTACGTGATGGCTACCATAACATTTCACTGACTATTAAGATATAATGATTGGAATTCACAATACTTTTTGCACTTTTGTTATTATTGTTGACTCTTTCTAACTTAGCACTGTTGAGAAGACACCTGGAGAAGCTTGGATGATATATACAGTTCAACAAAGTTGTGTCACATGACAACATTTTATGATACAGTGATCTTGTAGGATGGTCATGTCATGCCTACCTATGTTGAATGCACGATTGTCAGTCGCTTTGGACTAAGCGTTTGCTAAATGACTGTAATGTAATGTAATGCACTGGTTGTAGGATGCTTGTAGGGTGGTCATGTGGTGGTTGTAGGATGGTCATTTGACGGTTGAAAGTTGGTGACAGTGATGGTCATTGTGATGGGGACAGTGATGGTCACTTTGATGGTTGTAAGACTGTCACAAGGGGATAGTTTGGTGGGACCCAGAACGCAGACCAAGACACAATGAAGCGATAACGTGAAGAAAGATATGACAGTGTCACTGTAATGGTTGAGAGAGGTTAGAGAGAGATGGCGCCGTACGTGATGGCTGTCATGTTGCGAGCTCCCCCACGACGACGCAGTTTTTTGTTATTTATTCTTTTTATCGCGACTATCTATGTACAGAAAGTTAGCAGCACGTTCACTTATGACTTTTGCACACTTCTGGAGATCAGATGTCGATCTGATCTCCAGAAGTGTGCAAAAGTCATAAGTGAACGTGCTGCTAACTTTCTGTAGTCGCTTGACGCCTCCCTGAGTTTTTTCACTCTTTCGACTCGACGTCCCGCCCGAAGTCACAGCTGGATTATCTCCGACCATCTTGGGCACGATTACACGCAAGCAAGCATCGCCAAAAGAAGCAAGGGAAGCAAGCCGGCCGGCTAGTCAGGCTGAGATGTCGATCCGATTGCCCCCCACTACCCACCATTCTACTGGCTAATGTACAATCTCTGGACAATATGTTAAGCAAGCTACAGGCTCGTATTCAATTCCACCGGGAAACTAAGGACAACTGTATCATCTGCCTTAAGGAGACATGGATGTCGGAGGGGGTTGCCGACGCAGCTATCGAGCCAACGGGATTTTCCGTCCACCGGGCGGACAGAACAAAGGCTCTCTCCGGTAAAGATCGGAGGGGGGGGGTATGTCTCATGATGAACAGATCTTGGTGCAACCAAAGTCATGTAAATTCCCTCAAGTCTTTCTGTTCCCCGGACCTGGAGTACCTGATACTTATGTGCCGTCCATTCTGGCTACCTCGGGAGTTTACAGCGGTAACCGTGACCGCTGTTTACATTCCCCCACAAGCCAACACGGACACAGCGCTGAAGGAACTTCAACAAGGCGAACCTGAAGAAGGTTCTCCTGAAGTTCTACCAACACATAACGAGCAACACACGGGGTGAGCGGATCCTCGACTACTGCTACACACCCTTCCGTGATGGCTACAAGGCCCTCCTCCGCCCGCCGTTCGGCAAATCAGACCACCGCTCTATCCAGCTACTCCCTGCCTATAGGCAGAGACTGAAGCAGCAACCAATCGCTGTGAGGGAGGTCCAATGCTGGTTGGACTAATCGGACTCTATGCTACGATGCTACGATGATAGTTTTGATCGCGCTGACTGGGACATGTTCCGGGTTGCCTCGGACAATAACATCAACGAGTACGCGTCCTCGGTCACTGGGTTCATCAAGAAGTGCATAGATGACGTTGTTCCGACCAAGTTGGTTCGGATATATCCCAACGAGAAACTGTGGATTAACGGCAATGTTCGCGCTGCCCTCCACGTGCGTAACGCCGCCTTTGGCTCCGGGAATATGGAGGTATATACGAGATATACCTATACTATACTATACTATACTATACTATACTATACTATACTATACTATATATATACTATACTATACCTATACTATACCATATACTCCTGCATTTTATAAATTGCATTTTTATTTTTATTTTTTTACTTTATTCTATTTTTATTCTATTTTTATCTATTTTTATCTTATTTTTATAACTGCTGTCGTCGGGTATTGCACATAAGATTTTCACATCACTTACAAGGTCAGAGTGGAGGAGAAATTCAAGAGCCACGACGCGAGGGGTATGTGGCAGGGGTTTCAGATGATAACAAACTTCTTTTTTTGCTTGGTTCGACGTGAACGGCAGCCTGCCGAAACCAGTGCCGCCTGAAGAGACCAGCCTACTGTACATCTTTATTTGCTCCGTGTTACCTGCCATGCTGGACCCATGGCAATTATACGATATATATTATATATCGTCAACACAGATCCACAGACCACGCAATTGCCATGGACTACAGCTCAGTGTTCAACACGATAGTTCCTGCCAAGCTCGACACCAAGCTTAGAGGTCTAGGTGTGCCCCCATCCACGTGCAGCTGGATACTGGACCTCCTGTCGGACTGCCGCCAGGTGGTAAGGATGGGCAGCACCACCTCAGAGCCACTGACCCTCAACATGGGAGCCCCCAGGGATGCGTGCTGAGCCCTCTCCTCTACTCCCTCTACACCCACGACTGCATGGCTATGCACAGCTCCAACGTCATCATCAAGTTTGCTGACAACACGACAGTGATGGGCCTGATCACTGGTGACGACGAGACAGCCTACAGGGAGGAGGTTAGATCACTGGAGCAGTGGTGCCAGGAGAACAGCCTCGCCCTCAACGTCAAGAAGACCAAGGACCTGATCGTGGACTACCGGAAGCAGAGAGGAGAGCATGCCCCTATCTTCATCGACGGTGTTGCAGTAGAGAGTGTTACAGTGGGTTGTGTTGGTAGGACCCAGAACGCAGACCGAAGGGATAACGGGAGGCTTTATAAAAATAGACTCAACCAAAGAGTGATCAGGGACAGGTCAGGGGTCTGGATACCGGGAGGTCGATCAGCGGAGTACCGACAGGTAGTAGCCAGGCGCGTGGTCCGGGACGGGCGAGGGGTCTGGATACCGGGAGGTCGATCAGCGGAGTACCGACAGGTAGTAGACAGGCGCGTGGTCAGGGACGGGTGAGGGGTCTGGATACCGGGAGGTCGATCAGCGGAGTACCGACAGGTAGTAGACAGGCGAGTGGTCCGGGACGGGGGCGAGGAGTCTGGATACCGGGAGGTCGATCAGCGGAGTACCGACAGGTAGTAGACAAGTGAGTGGTCCGGGACGGGCGAGGATTCTGGATACCGGGAGGTGGAAGTAGTGACAGGTAGTAGACAGGTAAGTATAATTACCGGAAGGCTGGTACGGTGTCATCGAGGGAGTACAACGTACGATCTAGCAACGAAGGAAAGAGACGCCAGGGTATATATACCCCCAGGTGAGGTGATTAACCTAATCCATAATTGCCGACAGGTGCGTGGGTGCGCCATCAAAGCCCGCACCTTAGCCACGCCCCCTGTCACCCACCCTAACCGTGACAGAGAGGGTCAGCAGCTTCAAGTTCCTCGGCGTGCACATCTCCGAGGACCTCACATGGTCCACGCACACCACACACGTGGTGAAAAGGGCCCAACAACACCTATATTTCCTCAGGCGTCTGAGGGAATTCAGCATGGGCCCCCGCATCCTGAGAACATTCTACAGGGTATACAGGGTGTATCACCGCCTGGTACGAGAACTGCACGGCACTCGAGCGCAGAGCGCTTCAAAGGGTGGTGCGGACGGCCCAGTATATCGTTGGAGGTGAGCTCCCCTCCCTCCTGGATATATACAAAATGCGGTGCGAGGCCAAGGCCAAACGCATCATAAAAGACATTGCCCACCCCAGCCACCAACTGTATTAACTTTTACTGTCAGGCGATACCACAGTATCACGTGCCGCACAAATAGAGTTAGAGATCGTTTCCACAGTCAGGCCATCAGGGTGACTGTAGGGGTGTAGGGTGTGTAGCATATAACAATGTACATTTTATTACATTGATTTATATATATATATTGCTCTTTTTCTGACAATATTGCATTTAATATACTGCATTTTTATATATTTAACTTATACAGTTTTGTTTTACTTATTTTTTATAACTGCTGTCTGTCGTCAGGTATTGCACATACGATTTTCACTCATTGCTTATACTTGTGTAAACTGTGAAGTGACCATAAACTTGACTTGACTTGACTTGACCATTACAGTGTCCATCACTGTCATGTCCACAGTGATGGACGCTGTTATGGTTGCAGGATGGTGGCGTGATGGTCCCTTCGGTGGTTGTGAGACCAGAGTCCCTGGTCGAGGTTAAACTGGGAAGAGTGTAAGGTGTGTCATTCCGTTAAGGCAGGAGTAACAAACAGGTTGATCGCGTTTAACCCAGTTTCATGGTTATGTATATGTATAGGTTTATGCACCTCGAGGACTTCAAACACGGACAATGACTTTTGCGCAATTTACGATTTGCATATGCATATCGACATGTAGGCTATGTATGCAAGTTAGCAATCCACCGAGCTGTGTGTGCGAGTGGTAATATTTTTCTTGCCACTGCCGAAGGTACATGTTCCAAAACAGTTCAGTGACCTCACTGTTTGTCTATTATAACCAACTCTTATACCAACTCCACTTGAATCCGGGTGTCTTTATGTAACACAATGCAAGACCAGACCTGTTACCCTAGCATTGGAGATCACTTTTGCTGCATTACATTTTTTATTTTTAACTCATTAAAACTGCAGTGCTCCACCAACATCTCAGACACGATGAAGACATACAAGACCATTTACATGTGTTTTTTGCGTACAACGCCCCCGCGGTGAAGCTGTCCACCAAGTTAGAGGCACTTCTGTCACGTCTGAGAGGGAGTTGGAAAAAACCAGGAACAGGATAGAGCAAAGACAGTCACAGTAAAATAAGTATATCATGGAATATAATGTTATCTGACACGGCATGACATCAGAATCCTAAGCCAGACATGGTGGTTTAGGATTGTGCGAGCAGGTACATCATGACCCAGCTACATTGTGACAGCGTCTGCTCCTTGGAGGAACTCATTAAATAATTTGAAAGGAAATTAACTAAGGTTTTATGTTTTGGGCAGCTTTCCCAGTATTTCAGTCTCCATCAAGTTTGTGAAATGTATTTGAACTGTGAACCTGCCTGCAAATGTAATTTTTGGAATGTGTGTTGAAGAAAGAGCACTGCGATAGCTTCTATCTCTCTGATCTCGACCACAGGGAACCGTCCTCTCATACTTGACATCCTTCTCTTACAAATGGTAGATATCTTCCATCCCCCTGGGATATTGGCAGATATGAGAGGTTCTTAAAGGACAGGTTAGTTGCTCAATGGCCCCTGCTCCGGGAGGCTTTGAAGATCTTATATCTGGAAGTCGTTGCCCTCTTCCGTTAGTGCCGCTTCAGAGAGAAGGAACCCTGCCTCACATGTAGTCACCTCTGACATTTCCTTGTTCGTCGAGAATACTTGGCACACCGATTTGAGACTCCTGCCAACTCCTAAACATTCTCGGGGACACAGCTTTCCCGAGTAGGGGGGGTGGGGTGGGGGTAATATCGGAGCTAGACCAATTTTATGTAGGACTATGAGAGTGATGTCAAGAACAACAAAAAACAAATTCTTTGTGCGAAATTGTATTTGGTATCTTCGGCGCTGCTGGGCATGTTTGCAACTTGTAGTGTCAAGTCTCCCCACGGTGTGTGGTTGTGATATCGCAGGCGTCTCGCCGAGAAGGGTCTGCTCGGAATGAAAAAAATAAGTCACTTTAGCGTCTGTCATCCTCGCTTTGTGTGAAGCTTCTTGCAGATGGTGGAGTGTGCCATAAATTGTTTGCTTTTTGCGTGTTTGAGTGAGAGGAAATTGAATCTATCGTCTACTTTTGTCACACTTTATGTGGCCCATCATAGTTGACTTTAGCGTATCATATTTTGGAAGTGCTGTGACTAACTTGAACAACATTTTGTGTCTCATTACATTAACGCATATATATACTATACATATATCATTAATGGGAGTACTTGCCCATCAAACGTTCTGTGTGTGTTTGTGACGGCTTCCGGTCATTGGTATGTGACGATGACCCTTCCAGAATATTCATTCATTGCCATTAATTGTGTTTCATGGTGATGTGGGTCGTTGAAAATGGTAAACGGACTGCATGTATATAGCGCTTTTACCCAAGTCGCTCTACAATTGATGGTTCACATTCGCACAATCATACACAGAGACGACAGCGGTGTCAGCCATGCACGACGCAGACAGCCCGGAGACTGACAGGCCAGGAGCACTTAGTTAAGGTTAGGTGTCTTGCTCAGGGACATTACGACACTTTACCACTTTACCACTTTACCACTCTACCTCTTGAGCCACTGCCCCATTGCATGTTGCTATACCTGTGACTGTAACTCGACATGTAAGTCCTGACATTAATAGCTCTTAGCATGTTGTATATGTTAGCAAGTGTATATCCTTAATGTTGATAACACGCTGTTATCACAGCTACTTAAGCAGGTGACCTGGCAGTACGCAATTGTGTTATTCATCTTGTTAATATGAATACTTGTGAACTGCTCTATTTTTATGTTGGCGTACCTCAGCGTTATGCTATTGTCTACTTCAACAAATGTACTCCTTGTAAGTCGCTTTGGATAAAAGCGTCTGCCAAATGTCCTAAATGTAAATGTAAATGTGAAGCTGTCGCAGGGGCATCAGCCACCTATGCAATGGGCTGCTACATGATGCACCTCTCTCTCTTGATGTCCACAATCTGCAAACCACATCTCTCCCCTCGAGGCTTTGACCAGCTAGTGAATTAGATGACTGCTGGGGCCGTGTTGTGTGTGTTCAATTGTTGTTGTTGCACTGTTGTTTTGGTGGGATTAGGCGTCCTGACCCCTTAGGCTCAACCCCACTGGGAGACTCGTGACTCATGGTAGCCCAGTTACATATATATATATATATATATATATATATATATATACTCAGAAAAATGATACACTAAATGGAAATATTGGCTTAGGGCTGCCATTACGCATAAATTTGACGCTGACTTCCAGTTACAGTCACTTTGTGTCTGTTTTTTACTGCAACCTTGCAACTTCTTTGAGCTGCTACAGGGGAATCCCTGGGATGGGTCGAATGTGATATATGAGGCAATTACATGGTCTGAACCAGGGCTGCTCCACAACTTTCTTATGAGGGTCAGAGTATTGAAATTGATCATTTCGGTTTGGCGGGGAAAATAATGATCGCACTTACATGTTATGTGCAACATAAACAGACACACTAAATACTCTTAATAATGTGCGAAAATGTGTGTTTATTCACATACAAATGGTCGGTTCATGCATAGACCTGTGTTATATTGCAGATCGAAAGACATTGAACCTTTTCACACTGAAGCTGTAAATCTGCCACAAGCACTCTTATTATTCATTTCATTCATAGTATTCAAATGAACAATCATAATAAATGGCCTCAGCCATAAATCTATCTAGCAACAACTGATCATTTTATTCATTCATTCAATAGAAGTCCAAGTGCGAAAACACTCCATCACATGAGTGGTACATACGTGCACAACCTTTGGTCGCTTGAGGACTGTTTGGTCTTTACATAACATTACATTACAGTCATTTAGCAGATGCTTTTGTCCAAAGCGACTTACAATTGTGCGTTCAAAAAAGATAGGTAAGAGAACAAAAAGTCAAAACCACATATCATTCCGAACAAGTCTCTAAGACCTGAACCAGTGCTCAGGTAAAAGTACAATAAGTTCAGGTAAAAGTACAATAAGTTCAGGTAAAAGTACATTAAAACAATATCTAACTAACAAGCTGACAATCTTCTGACTAATCTACTAGCCTGTGGTGGAAGATGGGCAGTGACTCTACAGCCCTGACATCCATGGGGAGTTCATTCCACTACTTTGTGACCAGGACAGAGAAGACCCATGACCGTGTGGATCGGCCACACGGGCCCCTAAGTGAGGGTTCAAGCAGACGCCCCGAAGTAGCATAGCGAAGTGTACGGGCGGGGATGTAGGGCTTTAACATTGCCTGAAGGTAGGAAGGAGCTGTCACTGCCCTGTAGGCTAGCACCAGGGTCTTGAACTAAATGCGAGCAGCTACAGGGAGCAAGTGTAGAAACCGGAGAAGGGTAGACGAGCTGCAGCATTCTGAATGAGCTCCAGGGGTCTCAGGGCAGAGCCCGGGGCGCCAGCAAGGAGGGAGTGGTCAACAATGACGATGACAAGAGCCTGGATGAGCACATGCACTGTGTCTTTCCTGTGAGAAAAGGCCGAATCCTCCTGGTCTTGTTTTAACTTCTCCAATAGAGTTTCCAATACATCTGTTAAAAGAGCTTTGACTCTTCCGATCTCTGTTATGTTGGACATTAGTATTTAACAAATAACTCAGTGAACTTAGCTTAGCATGTGCTCCGGCTCGCTGCTCACCGCATGCTGAAAAGGGACGCTGGCCTAAAAAGCCACTTACTGGTTTGTGTATGTACTTAGAGGTTTGTGTATGTGTGTGTGTATGTGTGTGTGTGTGTGTGTGTGTGTGTGTCTGTGTGTGTGTGTTTGAAACAGCGGAGGCTGTTGACTTTAGGGATTGAGGAGGACAGGAGGCGTATTTTGTATACAGCGTGTATTGCATGTATTCGTCAAATAAGTCATGTTTTAGTAGTAGTTGTAGTGTAGACAATGATCCCAATATGTATTTTGTGTGAGTAAACACACACACACACACACACACACACACACAGTTGTAAAAGTCATATATCATGGAATATAATGTTATCTGACACGGCATGGCATCAGAATCCTAAGCCAGACATGGTGGTGCCCTTTTTTTTGCGACTTGTGAGACAACATGAGGACTATTTTGCCGATACAATCAATATAAGCATTAATGTGATTAGACCATCTAGTAATGAACTAATTTGTTAAACAAAAGATACTCACAATTTCCTGCTGGTGTGGCTGATACAGATGGAGAGTGGAGGAAAGGGAATTGGAGGCTCAACTGAAATAATTCCAGTTGATGGAGATGGTTGAGGAGGATCTCCTCCTCCTCCTCCTCCTCCGCAACGATGTGAAACAGATCATGTGTGAAGCTTGGGATGGAGCTGGGCTCCAGTGTAGTTCCAGGTTTTTATTGGGCACGGCAAAGAATGAAATGGGGGTCGGCAGTACATTACATTACATTACATTACAGTACATCACTCACCGCGGCCTTTTCTGGGTTTGGTTGCATTGTTATTCGCTTCTCCAGCATCTAGCCGGCCAGCAAGTCCAAGTCTATTTTGGACGTGAACAAAAACTTAAAACGTTAGTGTCCGACTGATGACAATTGAAAAATACAAAGCAATTTCTTTAAAACAATAAACAAATATTAAAACTAGGCTACAATTTGAAAACTGCAGTATATAATGAAAGTTATTATTACTGTTATAATTAATTGTATACAAGATTACAAATGGCTAATTTCAACAAATTACTTTTTTTAAATAATTCTCCCTGTTCCTCTTGCCTCTCAAAAATAGAGGAGAAGCAACCTACTCTGTCTCTAATTAATGTTATAATTAATTGTACAAATGATACTGAGATTTGGTAATGACTTATTTGAACTAATTTCTCTTTATTTTTTATTTTTTTTATCTCCCTCTTGCCTCTCAAAAAAAGAGGAGGAGCAAACTCCTCGGGCCTCTATGGAGCAGCCTCCTCGGGCCTCTATGGAGCAGCCTCCTCGGGCCTCTATGGAGCAGCCTCCTCCTCCTCCGGGTGGGTGAATATTTAGTATCACTGTGCGGGAACATTTACATTCTAGTCGACCCCAATAGGATGTCAATGGAGGGCCCTTAGGGGGCCAAAAAAGCTTCAGGAATGGAGCACAAAGCTGCATACCAATACCAGCAGCTTGTGACGCTTCATTATGCTTTAGGTCTGGGGAAAACCTCGCTGAGCAATAAACCCACCAAAAACTAGACGACCTTGTAAACCAAATATTATAAAAGATGAATGGATGTTTTGCGTACCCACCCACACTAACGCAAATCAATCCTGTTACTTGGTTTCCTGTTTGCTCTTAAATCAAGTCTGGCGGATTGGTTAGAAAACGAAAGCATGCCTATTTAGGAGGAGATGTGTTTATCCATGACTGTAACAAGAGTGGTAGCAACATTGCCCGATGACTTCGGGGGTTGTATTGTCTATAGGAGTGTATACAATTACAGGAATGAGGTCAATATGACCTTGATGTCTTGATGTGTCACACAGATAGTTATTTTACATTATTACATACATAATATACATATACATTATTTAGAATATGTGCTGAAGTTGGCTCTTCAGCTCTTTCTAGAAAATACACACACCCACATACATACTTGTGTATTTATACATATATATATATATATATATATATATATATATATTTTTGTGTATATATATATATATGATTATTATTTATTAGATCTACATTTCATTTCCATATCTGCATATCTACAGCTACAAATCATTATACATATACATACATACGTATACATACGTATACATTCAGTCAAAATGCGAGGTAGGCGTCTTCATGTTGGTTCCTTGAAGGATTCCCATTGAGATTCAAAGATGTGTGGATGATGTTGTGGTTGTTTATTCAGTTTTGTTTTTTCTTAATTGTCTAGACACCCGATAAGAGCTTTATTATTACTACTGCAAAATCCAACCTCGAAAATCAAAGAAAAATAAATAGTGTGTGAATTGAACTGAATTGAAAAGGGCAAATTAGGGCACTTACGTGTGTGTGTGTGGTGTGTGTGTGTATGTGTGTGTGTGTGTATGCGACTGGTGACTGGTGAGTCATCCTGAGGGTAAAGTCCTGACTTCCCTGGAACATACAGAGGGATCATCTCATCTCCCTGGTGACCCTGACAGGAATGTGCTGGGGAGGGAAAATGAGGGAAAACAAATTACCGCCGCATGTCAATTTTCTCCAGCACTCGCAGAACCTAATGAATTCTGAATGCATATTACATTTGCATCCATAATGACAGCGTCGGTGCCTTCATTTTAATAATATATGAAATAAGTAAAGGTTACGTTGCACAACACAAAAGATATTGCTTTGCTTTGACCTTATTATGTGTGTACCTCATCAAAACACTAACCAGCAATTTGCGTTGGACCGTTCACCTGGGTTTCCCACAGCTATTGGCGAGGCGCAGAGTCTCCGCGAAATGACCTAACCAACAAACTCACTTTTCTTCACAGCACGAAGGCGACGTGCGCTTCCGTTCCCCGTCAGCATCTGCGTGTCAATTTGACATAAATATAGGCTAGTTTGACGTTAGCCTTATATAACACACTATAATATATTGGCTGCATATGATATAGGCTACCGTAGCCTTATTTATAGCCCATACAAAGGCCTACATCTACAAAGTTAAACAGTGGCCAGTCTTCATGTTGAGATGGAGAGATCAGTTATATGCGCTGAGTAGAGTGAATGACGTGTATCAGTGCAAAGAACAAACTTAGAAACTGTTTTAACAGAACATTGAAAATGCACCACCGAGTAGCTACCGACAGAGAGAGTCGTCTTCGCCAGCGCTGTGAGGACTAAGCGATCCAAGTCACCAGCGGGTCCAGCCGTGTTGGAACGTGTTGTGAACCTGACCACCTTTATTTTAGCCTTTAGCTGTAACGCCTTTCAGTAATGCTGTTTCAACTATTTCTTTCCAAAATGACGTAAGACTCAGGCTGTCTGAGTCTTATTGATGTATGAAACAATAATAATACATTTGACGTATATATAGTGCTTTTCAAGATGCTTAAAGATGCTGTACATTACAAAAACAAGATGGTGACTAATAAACATACAGAAATATGCACATTTTGAAATTTACAAGTTCTGATTTGGGTTGGGAACGAAACTACGCCGTTAAAACGACTCACAAATCAAAACTAAGTGGATGGAGGGGAAAAAGTTTGCAGGAAAAAGCAGTTTTGAAGAGGTTGGTTTTGAACGCCTGCTCAAAAGGTGCTTGGGAGTCTGACTGTCTGATGTGGGTGGGGAGGGCATTCCAGAGGGGGGCCATGGCGACTGAGAAGGCCTGAGAAGCTTAGTCCTGGTGGTCTTTAGTGTGTTGACGTCTGCAGACCTGAGGAAGCGGGTGGGGGCGTGGCAGGAGGAGTAGCGAGGGGAAGGGAGGGGCCAGGTCTTTTGGTGTTGTAGGTGGTGAGTAGTACTTTGGAATCTATCCTGGATTTCGACCGGGAAACAGTGCAGGTTGCGGAAGACCGGAGCGATGTGGTCATCGTGGCGGGTGGAGGTGAGCAGTGGAGGTGAGTTCTGGACATACTAGACGTTTACAGAGGATTTTGTTGTGTGAGCCATAGAGGATGCAATTGCAATAGTCGATTCTGGAAGTGTTGAGGGCATGGATGAGTGTTTCGGCAACAGCAAAGGAGAGGGAAGGTCGGAGGTGGACAATGTTCCCGAGGGGAAAGAAGGCAGCGTTGGTGGTGTGGTTGACATAGGGTAGGAATGAGAGAGTGGGGTCGAGAATGACTCCAAGGTTCTGGACCTGGGTGGAGGGGGTGAGGGAGTTTTGGCGGATGATGTATTGCAGTTGAGTTGGAGATGGTTCTGTTGCGTCCATGATTTGATATCAGATAGACAATATGCACACTGGCAATATGACTCCCTTTAGTTAGATTTTGTTTATACTAGTTCTGTTTATACTAGTTTTGTTTAGTTTGTTTTTAGTTTTTAGGTATTAGTATATTTTTGTGTGCATTTATTCCCCCTGTTTCAACTGTTGCACCTTAATTTCCCTCGGGATAAATAAAGTTATCTTGAATCTTGAATCTTAATGTCTAAACACTGACACAGATGCACGCCCTAACCCAAACACACACGCACATACAGTGCATTTGCACAAAGTCACACATTGTGTATATACAGACACACAAGGAAACACATGACACACACACAGGACACACACAAACAGGACACACACTAGAAAAACTGCTGCAATCAATAATTAAGACTGTACACCATGCGATACTCATTTGATTGGAACATAAGTAGATAGCACCTCATTACACGATGAGGGGATGATTTCAGCGCTCTCGATGAACGGTAACGATCACTAATGATCATGCGGTGCTCCAGTCCATCGTCGCTTCCCAAGGACTAGACTCCAATCCCTGGCAAGGCTTAGCGAATGTATTATCGTACCCGGATGGGCAACCAGAAGTTTTCAGAAATTAGATTGTTCAATATGAATATAGTTGAAGTTGTATGGCTTTAAGTTACCCCCCCCCCCGTTCATTTCATTAGACTTGGCTCCAGGGGACTTTTATTTTATTTTATCTTCGTTGGGCCTGATTATTCATCTCGTTAAAAGTGTTCTCGTTGGATTAGGCCACATCTCTTTTTGAAGGTTTTCCTCATTAGAGGGAGTGTGAAACGGTGCCGTATGTCATCTGGACCCGACTATCACCTGAGAGAAATTAAGTCGCTGCATTTGGGGTGGGGATTGAAAAAAGGTCAACAAAATAACATAAACTGTGCCAAAAGAGACAATTTGTTGTTGACAATATGTGATGTTGGTGCAAAAAACTAACAAACAAACAAACAAAAACGAAACAATACAGAAGTAACCGAAGTAACAGTCCAGGCCAGAGAGGCATTCTGAGCTCTGGGGCCTCTCCCTGTCCAGTTGTGGCTGTCCAGTTGGCGGTTTAAAAGCCCATTGGTTAACATGGCAGGGAGCAGACCGAACGCAGCTCTACCATGCCCAGTGCTGGGCGGAGGGGGTCGGATGGAGGAGTTTGAGCGCTGCAGGGGTGGACATGAAGGAGGTCAATAAAGAATTCCTCCTTCGCACAAGATACAAGAGACGGGATACGAGAGATCGACCCCCATGTGTAGAGGGAAATGCCGGTGAAGTTAAGCGGAAAAAAAAATCGATGATGGACAATGTTGTGCTGTATTTTCTTCTGTCGTCTCCCGCTGTGATTTTCTATGCTTTGCTTCTACTTCACATAACATCACGTCTCTGCTCTCCCGCATGGAAAGGAGGCACTGCTGAACAACATCTGGCCGGCTTTCTTGTTTGTCTCTTTGCATTATCCTACTTTTTTTTATCTTCGTTAGGCCCTGCTTTATGTGGAAATGCATCACAATGTGGACGTTATGTTCTCAAACAGTCTCTGAATGCCCTTTCCTTTTTGTCCAGCGAAATGAAAAATAACTGCCTGCCTCCCCCCCTCTGCGATTTAGTCTTTGATTGGTGTACAAAGTGTGCGGGTATTAAGTGGCTGTCGTCCTAATTATTGGAGCACTCTTTTTGCGGCTATCGCGGTTCAACATGGACTCGGCTAGACTTTGAAATCAGGAAGCTTTGTTATTCTACCAGATAGAGATTAGAAATATACCCTCTTCCCCTTTCTCTTCTGCCGGGGCCAATATTTTCGGCTGTGTCTGTTGTGATAGAATTTGGGTTTTAAATGAAGTGCACACGGCACCCTAAACAAAGGGAAAAACAACTTCACAAATGACAGTGTTTAGAACACAGAGCGGTAAATTAAAAAAAAGATATTGATTAACTAGCACTTATTTTCAGCGACCTTTGTGAATGCAATGACATTTAAAACAAAAAAGAAAATAATACAAATCGAGTTTGAGGTGAACGTGCTCCGTGAGCTCGTGAAGCCGTGAGTGTCCGCCACTGGGCTCGAACTCACGGTTCCCGGCATGAGAGGCGGACGCTCTAACCTGAGAAGCTAAAGCCCACGGGCCCTATCTTCATGGCTAGAACGTCTTTTTAGGTGTGGGGTAGTGAGTGAGGTTTACTTCACTGCACAGCACCAACCGGCTGGCGTTGCCAGCACTGCCGTTGGTGGTGTACAAACCAAGATCCAGAGCCATCACATGCATGAATGCGAGCATACACGCATACATGGCACGTGCATGTTTCAGCTTTCCATGCATATGGTGAATTGATCCCTCTTGATGAACCACAACCCATGTGGAATTAGCTGTAGGTAATTCTAATCGGCTAAATCTGTCAAAGTGAACTCTGTTTACAACCATAATAATCTATGCGCTGTAGCAGATAAACCTCCCTTAAATTGATGAAACCCTTGGCGTGAATGACTGGGCTATGTACACATCCAGTCTATGGCAAGGATGGACTGCTAAGTAAAACATAGGTGCTTCAGACAATTGAAAAGCACCCGCAACCAAATGAGGAACGTGGGAATAGTTCCTCTGTATTTCCCCACTGTCTGTAGCCGTGTTTCATACAGAACTGTGTTCTTATCCATTCTTGTATTCTTATCTTGTTCTGTCTGTCTGTCTGTCTCTGTCTCTGTCTCTGTCTCTCTGTCTCTGTCTCTGTCTCTCTGTCTCTCTGTCTCTCTCTCTCTCTCTCTCTCTCTCTCTCTCTCTCTCTCTCTCTGTCGATGTATCTCTCCTAACTCTCTGTCTATGTATATCCTCTCTCTCTGTCGGTCTCGCTCTCTGTCGGTCTATCTCCACACTATCTGTCTCTCTCTCTTTGTCAATGTATCCCCTCTCTCTCTCTCCCCTCTCTGTCTTCCCCCCTCTCTCTCTCCATCCTCCTCTCTCTCTCCCTCTCCCTCTCTATGTAGATCTCTCTCTCTCTCTCTCACTCACTCACTCTCTCTCTCTCTCTCTCTCTCTCTCTCTCTCTCTCTCTCTCTCTCTCTCTCTCTCTCTCTCTCTCTCTCTCTCTCTCTCTCTCTCTCTCTCTCTCTATCCTCTCTCTGTGTCTCTCATAATTTCTCTCTCTATCTGAAATACATGTTATTGAAGGTTGGTTGATTAGTATAGGCATGGACTAATCCTGACATGTATTTAGATCAATAGTGCATGCTGTGCTTCCACCATTCTTGGCATAAATGTATTTCTGCCACACAAAAAAACGCATTTAGGCGTTCAGTCGATTATTATACGCCGGTCCTCAACTCTCAATGAATTTTGATCAATCCCTTACTAGGCATTATGTTAATATGACATAATACATGTGCTACTTTAGGTTTTACTTTTTCCAAATTGTCTAACATTTTGACAAACACCAGCCTTGGTAATATTGAATAATTCTCTCTCACTCACTCACTGGTTGGACCAATAGGAGCAGTGGAGAGGGGGGGGGGGCAGTGGGCTTGGCCCTGCTGTTACCCAGGGTCCTCTGGGCCACACCAGCATGCCCTGCGGCAGCTCACTTAATGGGATGGCAGCAGGACTGCTGATCAAGCATACTGTGGGCCGCCCCACACACACACACACACAGGCACAGACACACACACACACACACACACACACACACACACACACACACACACACACACACACACACACACACACACACACACACACACACACACACACACACGCATTAGTATTGACATTTTTCCAGTACGCTTTGCACATAGTGAGATCACACTGCTGAATATATCGAGGTAAAAACACCCCCCCAGCTATTCTTTCCTGGCAAGACTGTGTTACAGGCATACGTACACACACACACACACACACACACACACACACACACACACACACACACACACACACACACACACACACACACACACACACACACACACACACACACACACACACACACACACACACACACACACACACACACACACACACATGTAATGGAGTGACAGGCTTCCTCCAGGCTGAACCTCACTCCCCTGGGGTCCCCTGCTGTTTAGTGTAGGTAGTGATGTGCTGTCAGAGAGGCCTCCTTTTCTAGAGTGTGCCCGCACACGCCTGTCCGGCGTTCCATTACCTCCACTCGTATGTGTGTGTGCCGGAGTGACGCCCACACTATGATTCCACCAGGCGAAATAAAAACACTTTGGCCCCGCGTGAAATCCCGGTCCATGCTGTATACACTCTAAACACATACATGCGGAGAGTGTAAAACACCACCGGTGTGTGGAACCTGTTGGGGATGGGCGAGATGAGAGGTGGGAGACAGGACTGTTTATCTACTAGCGCTACTGGCATTCTGCACCACCGCTGTGTGTACTTCTCTCTCACACGCGCGTAGGTGCACACACGCACACACGTGCGCACACACAAACACACACACACACGCATGCACGCGCACGCACGCACGCACGCACGCACGCACGCACACACACACATACACCCATGCCTGTCATGGCTGTCTGGACTGCTACTGGCTTTGTGTTCAGCACCCTTTCGCCAGGTTCTTAATCTCGGACCAAGACGGTGCGCTAGGAGGAAGGATCTGGGTAGTGTTTCCTGAAGAGTTTTCAGCCTGCGGTGGAAGATGGGCAGTGACTCTGCAGTTCTGACATCCGTTGGGAGTTCATTCATTAAGGGCTTTGAGTGGCCGCACTGGTTAGAAAAGCGCTATATAAATGCAGTCCATTCATCATCCCACCACGTGCACACACTCACACACTCACACACACACACACACACGTCAGAAAGCTGAAGTCAACGCTTCACGCAGACTTCCATGCATTTGAAGAGAGGTTAAGTCGCTGCCATGACCTGCCGTTATAGAACATATTAAGAGGTTAAATCCCGGACAATATTCATACACTTTAACATAACGCTAAGACCCTGCCATCCTCTGAGCCTTTGAAGTTATAGAACATATAAAGAGGTTAAATCCAGGAAAATAGTTGGGGAAAAATTGCCTTTTGTGTGGCTTTTTTTTTTTTTTTTTTAAGCTTTCTCTGCATGAGTGAGTAATTATAATAGAGCCAATCCTGCCTTATGGTAATGTGGTGCTAAGTTATCTCTTAAAGCCTTTTTGAAATGGAAATGTCTATAGGAGGAGAAAGATAACTGGGTTACTGCTCAAAGAGAAACACAAGGGATCAACAATATTGTTTGGTTTTTGCATTTTCTAGGTCCTCTCAAATAAGTTGGAAAGGAAGTTTCGACCAGACGGCAGATGACGCAATACATTGGGCCTGCCACAGACAGGCTTCTCAAAGGGATTATGATAAAGGAGAAAACATTTGGATTTATTATTTTTATATTTATTTTCTATATTTATTGTACCTTCTTTGATTTATTTCCTGTCCGTAATTCAAATACCTGATAGGGAATTGGATGTAATAACGTTTCGTGTAAGCAAAAATAACAGTTGTTTTTTTACGTTTTATAAAACATGACCACTCAATCCATATAGTACCTTTGGGTTTGTACAGCCATAGTGATTTTTGGCAGTAAAAGGATCCATTCAGGATTCACCCCAAATAGTCAAAATACTGAAGCCTAGTTCACTTGCTTGCTTGTACTTCAAGATTCTCATTACAAATGGCATGCTTACTCCCCATTCACTCCCACATTATGAATTTCTACAACAGCAACACTATAATATATACTATTCTACACTCCTTGCACTATACAAAATCTAAATCTGGAGGATTGAATCCTCTTTATTGGTCACACACAGTGAAATTGTTTCTCTGCATTTAACCCATCCTAGTATTAGGAGCAGTGGACATCTATTGTACATACAGCGGCCAGGGAGCAGCGTAGGGGTCTGGTGGCTTGCTATAGGGCACCTCGGCAGTGCCCAGGTGTTTCGGGGACTTGAACCGGCGACCTTCCGGTTCCCAAGCCAAGTCCCAACAGACTACTGCCACCCCCACAATACTATACTATAAACAACACTATATACTATATGCTATATAGTATACTATAACCTAGAAACGGTATACTATAAACAACACAATATACTATACCATATACTATAAATCACACTATAAACAAGAGTAATCTATAACTAACTAACTTATACTATACAAAATAAATAAAGTACAATAAGAACAAGCAATGCACAAGTACGAATTGTGACCATGGCTCAAATGCGTCCATCCAGGGTATCGAGATATGCAACAGCAAGCTAAGCTCGCAGTTCAGCATCACTATCCGACAACACTTAACACGGGACAAACATCCGTCAACAGGGTGTCAAATACTGCAAAATGCCAAACAAAACCCTTTTTACACGGTGAAGATCTTTTGTCTTTTTATCCACTGTGCCATACGTACCACTGTGTTGAACTACCGTCAGTTACACAAACGGGGAGGCGTTTGTGTAACTGATGGCGGTGTGGAGGTGGTGAAGATTGTGTTATTCAGTTTGAGCCATTTGTTTATTTGTAGCATTGTTCCAAACTAGCTCAGGTGAAAAGGTCTAATTGTTTTTCTTCAATGTTCAAAACGTTCACATGATAATGTGTGTTGTGTGTTGTGTGTTGTGTTGTGGTTTTATTTTGGTTTTGCCTGCTATGGTCCTAAGATTAAGTCTAAAATAAAGCAGCTTTTTTAGTCAAATACAAACTGAAATTATCTCCCCTATCTCAAGCAAGATACATATTTATGGAATATTAACAGAATCAACTGAAATGGATGATCATAGCTACTTAATACAGAAATACCTATTGTGTTTGGTATCCCTGGAACATATCAATAAAATCGTGTTATTGTGATATGAGCCTGGCTATCACTCAGAGTTGTTGTTGCCAAGTTGGATAAAGGATGTTTTTATTGTTATTATGATGTCCAAACCTTCATTACAGGCATGTGACACAATGTACTCTATAGTCATAGTAAGTAGTTTATAGTAATGTATGTTTACCCTTACATGCTTCCAGATATCACGTTAATAATCAATGTCTATTGATTGTTATCAAATCAACATTACTGACTTCTCATCAGCATTTTTTTTACTCTTAAATAAACAGTAAATTGGTATTTTGAGTCAGGTAGAATAGTTTTAAAGTTTGGTACTCTAGTTCATTTTAGAGGGCATTTTGAGAAGACACAAAGTGTTCCAATGTCAGTTAAGGGGACATATTCAGGGACAGAAGGAACAAGGGAGATGAACATTTAGGCCAGAAGTCATAGATTAGTTTATTAAATGGCATTCAATGTATGCAACTTGTATAACGAATGAGGGCATCTACAGCACTTAGTCAGTTGCCCGTAAAAAAAGAAAGCATTCACACATTGTTAGATTCACAGTTGGTTGCATAATTTTAAACAGAGATTATGCACCAAATTAACATATTCACTTCATTATCTTTTGCCGTTCAAAGTTTGCACACGGTCTTAGTTATCTAATTTGTAACCTCCATAGGCCAACATATTAAATGTAAGTCACTTCTTATCAAACTGCTCAGAGTGCTGGATATGATTGTGTTCATGCAGCAGAAACAAGGACTTCTGGGAAACCTCTGTCAATTCTGCTTTTAGCTCATCGACTTGAAGCAATATTTCACCTGTTTTGCGTACATGGCTTGAAGTCCACTTTCCCAGCCGTCAAATACATGCAAAAAGGGCACTTTCTAAAATGTTGTGACCCCTCATGCAGTTGGACCACAGCCTGTTCTGAACCTCCATTCACTTACATTAAGGCTAAACACGTATAAATAACAATTATGATATGTATTTTATATAGCATGCATATTCACTTGCCTCAATGCAAGTGAATAGAGGGTCAAAGCGAGCTATGGTAAAACTACACGAAGGGTCACAACATTATAGAAATGCATTTAATGTATGGGGGAAGAGGATTTGATGCAAACGTGGTCAAATATTGCTTTAAAACCCTGTGCTCCCATTATAGAAGTGCATGTATAGGGGTACAGGCATGTACTACTTATTATATATTAATATTTTTAATTCCTCAACCAAAGTGTTTTAAGGACTGTATATGTGTGGTATATTGCATAATATTTTTCGGGCATATTTGCTAATAATGCGCTCCTTGCTGTGCGTTATGTCTGTTTAAGTTATGGAAGGAATAGGATAATATATGGTACGTATGCACTTATTGTAAGTCCCTTTGGACAAAAGTGTCTGTTCAATTAGTGTAATGTAATATAGGTCAAGGCAGTTTTCTCTGTCTGGACGTGAATTAATACATGCAATACTGCATGGGATTAACACATTACTACTTCAAAATCCAATTACCTTCCTGTCACCTACACTGTAATTGCTTGTATGCTATAGTTACCCAGATGTTTAAAGTTTGCAGAATTTATTTAAAAATAGCCTTTAGCACTACTGGGCAATGGTGTCCTCACAGCTATTTACCCTTCATTTACAGAATCAGGGCACCTTTGATGCCCATTTGAACAGCAGTCCTGATGATGAGAGCACAGGTTGAAACCGCCTTGAACCGAGGAGAGAGCGGTCCTCAGTGGGCCATTCCTGGATATCAAAGCAGGAAAAGGAAGGCCCAGTCCCGTCATGGTGACGGTGCCTTGGAACAATGTATGGTGGCAAAAGTAGAGAGGGATGAGGCGGACCTAAAAATGCCAAGATCAGAATGCAGCAAGAAGCTTCCCCCCCACGTGCCTGTTCCATGTCCCAGCCTCACCTCCCACCAGCAGCCATGCCCCAGCCTCACCTCCCACCAGAAGACATGTCCCAGCCTCACCTCACCCCTGCAGCCATGTCCCAGCCTCAACTCCCACTAGAAGCCATGTCCCAGCCTCAACTCCCACCAGAAGCCATGTCCCAGCCTCACCTCCCACCAGCAGCCATGTCCCAGCCTCAACTCCCACTAGAAGCCATGTCCCAGCCTCAACTCCCACCAGAAGCCATGTCCCAGCCTCACCTCCCACCAGAAGCATGTCCCAGCCTCAACTCCCATCAGAAGCCATGTCCCAGCACCACCTCCCACCAGAAGCCTCGCCCCAGCCTCACCTCACCCCTGCAGCCATGTCCCAGCCTCAACTCCCACCAGAAGCCATGTCCCAGCCTCACCTCCCACCAGAAGCCATGTCCCAGCACCACCTCCCACCAGAAGCCTCGCCCCAGCCTCACCTCACCCCTGCAGCCATGTCTCAGCCTCATCTCACCTCTGCAGCCATGTCCCAGCCTCACCTCCCATCAGCAGCCGTGTCCCAGCCTCAACTCCCACCAGAAGACATGTCCCATTCTCAACTCCCACCAGAAGCCATGTCCCATTCTCAACTCCCACCAGGAGCCATGTCCCAGCACCACCTCCCACCAGAAGCCTCGCCCCAGCCTCACCTCACCCCTGCAGCCATGTCTCAGCCTCATCTCACCTATGCAGCCATGTCCCAGCCTCACCTCCCATCAGCAGCCATTTCCCAGCCTCAACTCCCACCAGAAGCCATGTCCTAGCCTTACCTCCCACCAGCAGCCATGTCCCAGCCTCACCTCACCCCTGCAGCCATGTCTCAGCACCACCTCCCCCCAACCACCAGAATATTCAAGTTCTGCACTCCACAATGTCAACCAAAATATCTTTAACCTGTAGAAGATTACATTGTAGAAATGTAACTACTATGTTGTCCCTGTCTGAGTTTGTTCAATTGCATTTAGCAGTTCACTTCTGTAAAAGACGATGTGTGTAACACACTCTCACAATTGTGCCCTGCAGTTTATATAGTCATATTTGATTTATGTAACTGTTGAACTGTGAGGTTGATGTGGATGCTGTCTCCAAAGCCTCAAACCAACCATCTGTTGTAATTCAGATGACAAGGTTATTTATAATCTTCTAGCAATAAACATTTAAAAGAAGCTGTGTCGCATATTTCCTGCGATTGTTGACATACACATTTTGGTCAGAATTAACTGTATGTAGGCTATGTCTATGGGCATTTACAAAGCCCTCAATCTAATTTTCTTGTCTTTTTTTATTACTGCTCCTAAAATAGCTTTCTTTACATTTCAATGTACTAGGGATGGGAAAATTCGGACTCTAGCAGCGAACATTCAGCAGTGATACTTAAATATTTATTATCCCTGTTCTCTCATCATAATGCAAATTGTTATTAAAAAGATAACTGCATACTAAATATGGAGTGTAGTATGCTTTTCATTTGTTATTTCAATTATATAACCATGCAGCATTGCACAGTCAATCCAAACAAAAGAAACTACAGGGGCTGTACATAAACATAACTCAACCAACAGCTTTTAATAAACAACAACAGATGTTACTCTGGGGTGTACTGTGCAAAAAACATAGGCCTCAGGGATTTCAAAATAAGCATACAGTGCACCCTTGATGTTTTGCGACTATGGTGGCCTGATTGGAATTCTCTGGCTCCGCTTCGCTATCATCTTCATCATTTTCAGGTTTGTCGTGAATATTTTACTGTGAACTTTACAAAAGTTATATACGCGCTAATGTAATGCGGCAGACCAGAGAAATGTGGGCATTGCATCATTTTAGGGGACATCTCCAGCTTCCATCCAAATGCCCTCTCCACGGTGGCCCGAGCTGCTCTGGTGTTAGGCCTCTGGACTCTGGAAATGGCCTCATTAAGTAAATACAAGAGGCAAATACACATCAAATGCCAATACGTCCTGGTATCAATGTGCCATATTTGCCTTGTCAATAAAGAGAGGCTCCAGAGAGAGAAAGAACTTAATCTTGTGGTCCACCACACCTTGCAAGAAGGAGGACATAACAGAAGCCTTCTCTGTCGGCTCTGTCATCAGTTGGAGCCGCCATGCAAAGTCCCATCTATTGCAACCTTGAGTTATCTGACTGGCAGGGAACATGCCTGGACCAAACAGGTGAGAGACAGATCTATACTCCAGATTGGATGCTAATCTCCACATACATATCGCCACCTGTAGTTCCACAGGGACAGGGTGTCTATCTTGTGCCTTAGCGTGACAGACTCGGCCGCAGGGTGTCACACGGGTGCAAGAAAGTGCCTCTTTTCCCCCAGAAATTGAGTGGCCGTTGTCAGCTAAGTACCAACTAAAGGTCCAAGGCCTTCTCCTTCGGTAACCCCGCAAAACGCCTCATTTGAAGCATCCAAAGAGCAACAACTTGCTGTCTCAACAGCAGCTGCTAATACTCACTCACTTTCTTCTGAAAATCACAATTGGAAGAACACCAAAGCATCATAAAACAAACAAAATGTGCGTTTTGTTGACAAAAATGTAGTGACTGGTTAGCCTTTGGACGGTGGTACAGTTGTGAAAACGCCTTCAATATTTATAATTAATATATTTTTTTCTCAATTCTAAGCAAGAAAACTGGTCAGGTATTACTTTAATGGTTCAGTTCAGTTTAAGATGGTGTGGCGCCGAAGTCAACTGAAGGACTCGGAAAAGCCTATCTCATTATTCTTGAATCGCCCACTGTATGCTTGTTTTTAATATTGCAATGGGGGCAATTAAATACAATTATAATAATAACTTAATGATGGGAATTATTCATGTTGATTGTTTATTGATGCAGTGTCACCACAATGTATTATTCAGTGTAATTTTGTGTTGTTTCTCTCCAGTGGTGGATGCTTGCCATGGTGTGACTCTGCATGTCTCGCACTATTGTAAGTCAGCCACTGGGATTGAGCTCAGAGATGAAGTTTGAACATTTTGTATTGTATTCTTTTCCCCTTGGGGTTCCCAATGTTTCATTGTCTATGGTTTCAAAACTGCTGTATTTTAAATCCCCTACTTATCACCAACCATTCCCGACGGAATTCTCCAAAAGTTGTCCTATCAATCTTTCAAAGGTACCTTGATGTTTTTGTTTTTTTTTGACGATTGTTAGATAGAATTTATTAATCTTCCGTGGCTTGTTCGGTCTTTGTGGGGCGATTTGGTATAAAACAAATGATATCAGGTTTGTCTTTCGTGTTACTTTCTATTTGGTAGATGCCCTCATATCCTTCACCCACAAAGCCTTCAGTTCACATCAAATAGTTGAAGATAAAAGTAGAAGTTGCATCAGGGCCCGACCAACCAGTGCTGATATATTATCCAATGTTATCATTTTATAAAAAAAAATAGGAAATATGGGAAAAGACGCGGTGTAGGTGCAAAAAGGAACGGTTGCCGGGTGGTAACAATAGGCCTTCAATGTGACACTCATTTATAGCTTACTAAATCCTTTTGGGAATATTCTGTCGCAAACCCAGCTGCAATGTGCCAGTTAGGTGCCACCACCTAACTGGCACAGAAGTATTGTTTGCGTCTATGCATCATCTGTTTTGCACAGAGGGGAGTCTTCTCTCAATGCTCCATGAGTACACAGTCACTGACGGACACACACACAATACGCACGATCACTGGCAAAAACCTGTATTACTCACTCACACTCACCCGTACTCAACCTGTACTCACGCTCACACAACCTGCACTCACACTCAACCTGTACTCACGCTCACACAACCTGTACTCACACTCAACCTGTACTCACGCTCACACAACCTGTACTCACACTCAACCTGTACTCACGCTCACAACCTGTACTCACGCTCAACCTGTACTCACGCTCACACAACCTGTACTCACACTCAACCTGTACTCACACTCAACCTGTACTCACACTCAACCTGTACTCACACTCAACCTGTACTCACACTCAACCTGTACTCACACTCAACCTGTACTCACGCTCACACAACCTGTACTCACACTCAACCTGTACTCACGCTCAACCTGTACTCACGCTCAACCTGTACTCACGCTCAACCGAGGACAGGTAAAGTGCTGCTTTGCAGAATAAATTAAACATGACTAATACAAATGGTGTTCCGAATCCACACACATACCTACATACATATAAGAGAGATAAGGATTGACATAGCAATACTAATAACAATACATTTTTATGTTCATTTTTATTGTGTATAGTATTTTTAATAATATGGTATAAAATTCATACTGCGGGAGGGAATGGGGAGTAAGCATCCCATTGCACTTGTTCCAAATGGCAAATACAAATCTTGAATCTTGAATCGATAGCAACATAAAAAAAATCAAATTAAAATAATTATAAATAAAATTAAAAAAAATGTAATTAAAAAACGTCTCTGAAGAAAGTAAGTAAGTAAGTAAGTGACTTGAAGCACTAGGGCTAGACTGTGATGCGATGCATGTGTCTCGGTAGAAGGGGATCCTGCGATCAATGCCGCTTGTCATCTGCAAATGTTGTATTCCTGTCAAAAAATGTGCAGACTGTCTTATTACATCAGAACCTTGCTACCCCTTAATGGCAATCTCGGGGTTTGCCGCTGATGCCAGCCTGTGGCACTAAAAAAAAACTACAAAAACCGCAGACAAATATTGTTACAATATTGAATATAAAAAAAAAACGACATGACGGGTCGGTGACTGTGATGTCTTTTCTCTCTCTGGGAAAAGTGAGATCTTGTCCGCGGGAGATGGAATGTCTACCCTACAACGATAGCAGGCTATCGCCTCTCGTGCTGATGCTCTAGTCTGGACTTCATGTCGTTTGCCAAGTCAATTGCAGAATCTATCAAATTTTCCGCCGTCATTCATGGTCGTCCTTTATACGCGCGTCACTTGTAGCTCACGCCGGCATTCTTCCAGCACAAATACATCCAACGCGAGAGGTCAATTACAAGGTCCAACAAAATTATGATCGAGATCATAAACATCCACATATCTCACGCACACACACACACACACACTCAGAACTGCCATATCATCATCAGTGAGGTCTGCCATCCCTGGTGGCGCAGATGTTAACGTGCATTAAGATTGGCCCGTCTGCGATGAGAGCATTAGCGTGTAGCCTTCAGTCCCACCCCGGCTCTGTGGCATTAGCATTAGCACAGCGGAGGGGGGGGCTCTGTTCCAAGGAGCCGACTGCACAGAGCAGATAAAGACATTAGAGAGAGAGAGAGAGAGAGAGAGAGAGAGAGAGAGAGAGAGAGAGAGAGAGAGAGAGAGAGAGAGAGAGAGAGAGAGAGAGAAGGGGGGGGGGGTGCAATTGAAAGGCGTGCATTCTCGCCCTCGCCACACAATGCTCCTATTTCTACTGTCTCCACTGTCCCACGGCGGACCATCAACATGTAGCCTGGGGAGATGATGCGTATTAAAAATATCTCCGCAATTACCAGCAGTATAAAACACCCACTCGGGTATGCTCAGGCATGCATGGGCATATTTATAGAAATGTGGACAATACACGCCTATTATTTTGAATGACCCTGAATGATGCACCTAAGTGCGTTGGGGGAATCTGCTTCTTGGCACATGTGGATCTCAAAGTACATCGTGGTTACAATGCTAAAAAACCTCCATTTGTCGTTTCATATTCTTGTCATAGCCTCAAATGATGATTATTTACGGGAGTATTTATTTTTCTCGAGTCTCCCATTAAGCCATGTTTGGTTATTTTGTAATTTCCTGTTACATTTGAGGTTTAGCAAACTGCTGTTGGATCCGGTTAAGGCCACTTCCCGTACTCTGACTGGTTAATACTTAATCCTCCAGAATTCAAATCAGGTCATGGCATCTGGTAAATGCGCTGACGCACTTTGAGAGGTGCGCAGATCATGAATTCATACAGATGGCTATGATTAAATTTGGTACAGGGTTCCTCATTGTGGCCCATATTCAAAAAGTCTGGGGGGCGAGCCATTGCGTAAGGCATCTTCCTATTCAGAAAGGGCCTTGGGGACTTGCAAGGACACCGTCAGACAGCAATCTGGCAGGATTATAGCGTCTATGAAACAGCCTGACGCAAGGCCCATTGTGACGTTGAGGGGATCGCTAAAATCCTACAGTCAATTAATTTCCCCCACGATAAGTGTGGCACAGCACAGCTAACCATGCTACTTGACGTCGGTATGTATTATAGACAGTACATGATCACAGCCACCACACCGTACACATATAGCCAGGTATTAGCAGTGTGATGAATTCATTAACATGTTTTCGATGCTGGGGAAGGTGACAATTGGTGTGAATGTCTCTACCTTTAGCGCCCATAACAAGCTAGGGACGCTGCATTTAATTTTGCTTAGCGGTCCCCGAGCAGTGGTCCTAATTAGAGAGAGAGAGAGAGAGGGAGAGGGAGAGGGAGAGGGAGAGAGAGAGAGAGAGAGAGAGAGAGAGAGAGAGAGAGAGAGAGAGAGAGAGAGAGAGAGAGAGAGAGAGAGAGAATGAGTGAGTGAGTGAGTGAGAGAGAGAGAGAGAGAGAGAGTGAGTGAGTGAGAGAGGGAGAGAGAGAGAGAGAGAGATGCCATTCCAGTAAGAGTAGCTAGACCGTTCCTCATCACATTAAATGTGCAACCAATATTAACACATTTAGCAGGAAAGCATTTATAAACAAAGCGCCGCTTGGGAGCCCAAAGAACCGGCTGAGCCCAACGGTCTGACTCACTGGAAAGTTCCGGAATGCCCATCACTAGGACGTTACCACAGAGTGTCTCCTGATGTATAATGCAGCAGTCGACTCCCCTGGGCCATTCTCTTTGAGCATCTTGTCTCTCATCCTTCCTGACGGTCCATTCCAGTCGCCACACATCACAGGCGGATTCCCGTCTGACGTTGAGTCCCGTTTGAGTGCAGGTCAACTTCATGCATTTCTCCACTTCTTGGAAAATGTCCTTTAAGGCGGTCATGTCACGCCTTGGTTGAACATCCGGTTTAACATCCTGGTTTAACATCCTGGTTTAACATTCCGGTTTAACATCCTGGTTTAACATCCTGTCCTCTTCCTCGATGAGATCGTTGTCATCCACCATCACCATCAGCCTGATGGCAATATTTTGTCTATGTTACAAACTTTCGCGGGACTATTCCCTGTTCTTTCATTTAGATGTTTTTCAATCCATCGTTCGTCTCTGCTCTCCTTTTAGTTCACCAGACTTGCCTTGTTGCTGTGTATTGTCTCGTGATATCTCATGACATTACGATGGCCACATCAGGATGGCTGTAGCCAGGGTTTAGCAATAAGTGAGGTCCATTTTTATTGTACTACATTTATGGACCACAAACCCAATATTGGCTGCTATAGAACCACTAGCGCACACACACACACACACACACACACCTGCACACACTCACTCACTCACTCACACACACACACACACACACACACACACACACACACACACACACACACACACACACACACACACACACACACACACACACACACACACACACACACACACACACACACACACACACACACACACACTACATTTCAGTGTGACCTGGCAGTCTTGAAATAAGATAAATCACAAACTATTGTTAGCACCTACTAATGAATGGGGATCCGTTGGAGATTGATCTGAATTCAAGTCTAACTTGGGGGTGTTCCCTTTCAAATTATAATTGGTTGAGGTATATGGAATGTAGACCTAGTATAATTCATATTTAGCATTTTGTAAACTTTGAGGGTTTTAATTTCCCATGTTTTCTTATTTCTTTCCATCTTCTACATCGCCAGATCAATACACAGATAGCTGTGTGTGTGTGTGTGTGTGTGTGTGTGTGTGTGTGTGTGTGTGTGTGTGTCTGCCTGCCTGCCTGCCTGCCTGCCTGCCTGCCTGCGTGCGTGCGTGCGTGCGTTTCATTCTTTCCCGTCACGTCATTCCCATAGCAGACGCTGCTGCCTGCCAGGCAGACGAGTTAAGGCTTCAAACATACCGTATATATAATATATATATATGGGTCCTCCAAACCGGCACCGCAGCTTTTAACCGCCTTCTGACATTTACATGAATGGGAGATGTGCTAAAGCAAAGAAACTAAAGCGTCACACTCCGGTCGGTGGATTGAAAGAAGAGATTTACGTTTCTAAATAAGATTCAACAGGTAAAATGGCTTGCTTGGTTATGTTTCATCGAGGCTATATTAAATGAAATGAAATAAGAAGGGGGAAGGGAAATGGACGCAGCCCTGTGTGTGTGTGTGTGTGTGTGTGTGTGTGTGTGTGTGTGTGTGTGTGTGTGTGTGTGTGTGTGTGTGTGTGTGTGTGTGTGTGTGTGTGTGTGTGTGTGTGTGTGGACGCAGAGAGAGAGAGAGAGAGAGAGAGAGAGAGAGGACTTGCGTCTGTTATGTCAGAAGTTACAATGGGCCTGAAGGCAATGGAACAAAGTTGTTTCACCTTGAAAAGTGGGGGTTTCACAAAAAGGCACAATCACGTACAAAAAATGCCCGGTTGTCCTCTTTTTGATTTCCCCTTCCCGTCTCGCTGCGATGTGTTTTAAGGGAATGCTGCTTGTGCTTGGTGTTCGCGACGTTTATGTTCGCACAGGCCAGCGAAACAGTACAATACTATAAGCAACACAATATACAACCTATGATATGCGATACTATATACTATGAACAGAGGCTCAGGGGCAGCGTTATGCAGGGGCATTAGAGGGGCTATGTCCCTCCAATGTGCTTTTATGCCTTCCTCAAATTGAATAAGGATATAATATGCAAAATAATCTACATTTCATTTAATTTCATTGACATTTTATGAAGGAATAATAAAAGCATACATTTACACAGTTCTTAACTTGAAAATATGCTATAAAGGCCGTGATACATGATGATGAAAGCCACAGTGGCGCTGTGGCTGTGGCCCATACACACTTGCACGTTCCACTTATGACAATTGATATAATGGATGCTATATATATATATCCATTGTAATACTAATGGATATTAAAAGACATTATAATCGCTGCTTAGAAGCGTATCCTGCTAGCATCACAAAAGGTCAAAAACGGCGTAACTAGCTGAGCTCCGAGCAGTGTGGGAGTGTGAAGTACTGATTCAAACAGACTTTTTTTGACCACATTTTCCCCCCCCCTCCTCCTCCTCCTCCTCCCAACCTCTTCTGTTAGTAAGATAGCAGTTCAACTTGTGTGTGTTCGTTTTGAATGAAGCTGAGCTGTATGGTAGCTCAGTAAGCTTACTTTCTTTCTGCTGTATTGGTATGAATTGTCTGTTGTACTCTTGTCTCGGAGTATAACACACACTACAAATTGAACATGTATAGCAACATGTGAAAAGGTGGCGACCTGCTGAGTATGCACGGCCCTCCGCTCCACAGAGGCTGTTAAAGTGTTAAAGTAAATAAAGAAATAGCTTTTGTATTCCAGCTAGTCTTGAAACTAAACCAAAAAAGTGTTAATTAAGATGTCAGTTTTATTCAGCTCAACATTTAATTGCGAGGGAGAAGATGTGGGAGGAGGGAGATGAAACATTTGACTTGATTGTGGCTAATGCTAATAATTACAGTTCCGTCTTCTCATTAAGGCTCTCTATATAATCTATCCGCTGTATTTTGTATATTTTTTATATATTGCAATTGTCTGACATTTTAGAACTACCCAGACTGCTGAAAATGTATATCGTTTTCCTCAAATCAACGTTTTAGGTTAATATTCGGCTGGTTGAAGAGGGGGGTTAACAATTTGGATGATAAACGGCCAAATAGGGTGGGATGTTTTTGAATTAATTTGAATTAAAACACACACACACACACACACACACACACACACACACACACACGGACACAAGGTGTGTGTGTGTGTGTGTGTGTGGTGCGTGCGTGCGCGCGCGCGTGTGCGCGTGTGAGAAGAAAAAAAAAAGAACAGCACATTTTGTAAAACCAGACATTTCCAAATCACTACCCTGGATGTCTAACTAAAGATTTAGGTTTAATTAGAAATGAGGAGCATCAAAGTAAGTCTCCTTATCCCCTATGGAGCCAGGAAGAAGACTGTGCAGACTCAGCAGTCAGTTTCAGGCCAGAGTAGACACCAAGGCTGTCTCTCTTTATTATTTAAAGATGATGGACATAAAGTACATTATTATGATTGATCGCATTATGCAGTCAATTTGACCAATCATCATCATCATCATCATCATCCTCATCATCGTCATGAATAATTCAGTCCACCTCTTTATTTGGAACAAATAAAGACACACTAATTGCATTTTAAGCAATTTAAAAGAGGGACAAAAAAATGTCATGTAAAGAAGAGTTTTCTCTCTCAACAGAGCCAATGGCAGATGGCAGCTAGCAGATGCCATGTGGATCCTGTCCACATCTGGGTGGCATCCAAACACAAATGTGATGTAAACACAGGCAGTGGACGCCCGCTGCGTGTCCCTGTCACAAAGCGAAAGTTGTGCCATGTTCATTCATTCTCCAGCCATGCCATAAACTGGTTCTTTTTTGTTTATTTTGTTTTACTTCATGTGTGCCTATGGGTTTGTACGACTGGGTTGTATTGATTTAACGTTTACGTCTACGCGGGCGTGTGTGTGTACGTGTGTGTGTGTGCGTGTGTGTGTGTGTATCTTTTGAGTGGAAATTGGCTTTGAACAATATAAGCCAGATACTACTGTGAGCTGCTATAGAAGTCACACGGCTTAGCTTTTATTTGCACCATTTGCAGATTTCCAGGTGGGTACATGATGGTAATGACCTGGTCCGTTCCGTGCAGCAAAACAAATCCCCAATACACCTACTTATCACTTTTTTCCCTTCGTGACACCTGTGTCCTCATCTCCATCAAAGTCAATGGAGTGTTTGGCTTGTTGTCAAGTGTGAAAAAGCACACCGCACACCACTTTCAAGTAACCCGGGACGATGATTAACATGACGATGTCACCTGGGCCGCAAGTCCATTCTTCGATTCCAGAGCACGGGGTGGATGATGCTGTTCCCCAGCAGCTCCTCATCATGCTTATGTTGTGTGGTCATGTGTGGCTCTGGCCACCTGTTCATCTGCAGCTGTCTTGACGGTGTGTCTCCAGCTCGGTCACTCCTAGGCCCTTTGCCGTGACCAGCTTCCAGATAATTCCATTTCACAGCAGTAAAGCCCGTCCGGAATGGAATGGTGCTCATGGGATGATACTTCTTATTCCTTTTTGGATTTTTCACCAGGGGATCCGTAACTGATGACTGCATTTGGATCCTCCCATGGTTTCCCTTTTAGGAACTCTCCGATTGGTTCCAGATGAGTCACGCTCACTTTATAGAAATGTTTCAGTCGTGGCAATTGACTCTACTTTCGAGCATAAATCATTTTTAAAAAAGAACAATCTGCACAGTTTTAGACTGTATTAGGCACTCAACATGGGATATGTATTATACTTCATTGTAGAAATGATGTGTTAAGTTGCCATCAAATTTGCATCCAAATCTAGTAGCCTTGATGGAAATAAATGCATCCCTTTTAGTCACTCCCAGGACTCCGGATCTCCGACGACATGGCGTGGACATGCAACATTGTTGTCATGCTGAGGAAGGCCCACCAGTGCCTCTATGCCCTGCGGTGCGTGCGCTGCCTCAGGAATAGCAGCATAGGCAAACGGCACCTAGTGAACGTTTATCGTGGCACTGTAGGAGAGCGTCCTGGAAAGTGGCGTCACTGTGTGGTACGGCAACACCACTGCACAGGACAAGAAAGCAATCCAGAGGATAAATAAAAGTCTTGAATCTTGAAAAAAGGGTTACAGCCATATATCTCAATGTGTAAACCCACTGTGTATCACGTGTAGGCATGGCTGTAGGCAGCTATGAGGTCAAAGACCTCCAGACCTCAGTCGTTTTTTCAACCAAAAAAAAAAAAAGACCAATCGAACTCGGGTAGTTTAAGTTCTTCTCAGTTCTTTCTGTTTATCTGTTTGTTATTTTGTCTGTTAGCAAGATAACACAAAGAGTTATGTACGGCATCGGACAAAACATGGTGGTTAGATTACTTATGGCTCCAAGGAACAGCGTATTTGACGCAGATCCAGAATTATTTAAGGATTGATTAGCATCGGGAGATGGGGGAAAAGGGTTTGTTTTGGGTGTGGTGGAGGTAAGCTCTACTGCGGGCCCTCTAGTGGTCACTGAAAATAAGAATTTAATCAGAGGTGACACTTCTCTCCCCAACTCACCTTTCCACCACTCTCTCCCTGCAACAACTCAACTCTCGCGAGATTCAGAGTGAGACTTTGCCTTGAGCGAGACCTCGTTACACACAATATCAAACAGACCGGATCAAGCCAAAGGTAAACATTTTAATAAAAGTTGTATTTCTCTGTAGGGATACTTTCCATAATGATGTCAGACACACCTGTCAGTGGCAAAACAAGCACTGGTGGAGGACGTACATCGACGGGGCGCTAATGTCCCACAGGGTTACACTGCAGACGATTGCAGATGTTTCACCAACTGGCGGCTGAAGTGCTCTCGCTCAATACTGGACCAATTTCAAAAATTGTTGTCATCATTATTCCCTTGGACCTAAAATAACGGGAAAATAGGGTGGAAAAAGTTATCCTTTCAGTCTGAACACAGGATTTTGATTTTTTTCAGAGTCCGTTTTTCATTGCCGGCAATTAAAATGCACCAATTTCTTAAATGCCCAGTCAATCAAAGCCAGCGTGGTTGGCCAGTGCGTTCAGGGCGCCACCTCTAACATACTGATGTGAATCTGTGACGTTAACCTTCAAAGTATTTTGCAATAAGTTATTTGACATTTCTAAAACAAAAGAAGGCTTCCAGGTCCAGCTCCAGGTCCCTCCTAAATTATTATTATTGTTGCCAAGTCGCTGTTCTCGTTGTCATTCCTATTCCATTCCCCAACCATTCATGAGGCAGAGGCACGGTTTGCATATTTGTGTTTGGTTTGAGCACAGCCATATTATACTGTGATGAAATAGGGACTTTCCAGGACTGACAAGTCCCTGAGTATATATCAAGTGCAAATAACAATAATTGGAATTTCAGAATGTAGAAAATCACAGTCGGAAATGATGCTCTACTTGTTATTTTATTTTTCATTATTTGTATTATTATTATTATTATTATTTCCACATGTGATTTAGTTTACTTTTAGAAATCATACCTATGCATCAACAAAGGACATTTAGATATAAAAATAAACATTGTTTAGAAGTGTTTAAAACCGATCTGGGGTCTAATGTATAACACACAGAACGGGGCCTAAAAGAGTGTGACCTATGAAAACAGAGCTCAAGCGTTAATTACAGATCCACATTATCGTAAACATTCAAACCAGCAGTGTCCTGTGTACTTGTGCCTGTAGTGAGCCGTGACATTTTTTCATCCATGAGCACCTTTCGAAAAGATATCAGCCATTTGAAAAGATATCAGCCAACTCAAATGTCAAATCAAAAGTATTTTAATTTAATATTCAGGAGTCCTGCCCCCTAACACCCCCCCCCCCTCCCTTTGCGTCTTGCATGTGCCAGTGTAGAAATAACAGTTCTCTTTACAAAACATGGTGTCCCGTGGCCGCTGGCTTGTAGGTAAACCAATGGCGTGACATACCTCTGTATGCCACCGTAATGTATGGTAACCAACTGATAAAATGATCATAATCGGCTGTAGAAATCCAAGAGTAGTACATCCAATAGCTTTGCAGAGAATTGAAATTATAATTGCAGAACAGGGCACTAATAGATTTCAAAATAATATCTTTAAATCCTGTGCACGTATCACCAAGTACGTTATCTCGTTTTTTGTGTGTAAAATCGCTAAAGTGCACACAACTGTCCCGTGTGTGGCATTGCAATATCCTCATAGTGTTTTATTTAGCTTGTGACCCCACTGCCGTGGCTACTAAACATGTGCCTTCTGACCTCCAACCCACAAGCGCCTCAATGTGGGTCAGAATAATCACCGTAACGTACCATTGATGATTGATGAGCTTGTTTATTTGCTTTGCATTGACCATATATGGTTGAATGTGGGCATGTAGAGGGCGGGTCGTGAGGCGCTTGGTCTAGGGACAGTCTGACACTGCTATCAATTGCTTTCTGTTTTTTGAAACTTGTGTTCCGAAAGATGAAGGTCCTTCATTTATACCTTGTCAACAGTTTGTGGTTCTGTCTCTCACTGCACACATAAACACACACACACACACATACACACACACACACATGTATGCATACACACAATTACACACACATACACACACACACACACACACACAAACAGCCCCCCAGGCTATAAACTGGATGAGCAATAGATCTTGCGAAAGCATGGAGCAAGTTAATGGCACACAAGCTCTCAAGCACACACACAAGCAAGCACACAGCAAGTGTCCCATGTACACACAGAAGCACACAAAGTGTCACATGCACGCATGCACGCTCACACACACACACGACACACACACACAAATACATACACAGCTAAAGCCACACAAACACAGTGTCACACCACGCGCGCGCACACACACACACACACACACACACACACACACACACACACACACACACACACACACACACACACACACACACACACACACACACACACACACACACACACACAGAGCTGAAGCCATCCAGGGATCCAAAGTGTCTAAGGTGGAGAAGGAGAGGGAAAAGGGGTGGGGGTGTGGGTTGGGGGTGTGGGGTGAGGATGTGGCGGTGTAGCGCAGCAGTGAGATGCTGTTAACAAAGCCCCCCCAGGTTAGTTGGGATAAAGAGCAGACGCTGTGGAAGGCTCATGAGGTATAGTGTGGAGCATGGAGACGCATCCCGAGTGCTCGCTTTAAAACTTCAAACGGAAAAGACCCGGGGGGAAGAAGGGAAGGGGGGGGGGGGGGATGGGAGGGGGATGGGGATGGGGGCAGACGTGTGAGCCTTGCGCTGACAGCCAGAGGAAGTGGGTTGTGACAAGGCGGCACAGAACAGAGGTCCCCAAATACCTGTGGGCGCATGCATACCAATGCATCTACAAGCAGTGCGTGTGTGTGCGTGCGCGTGTGTGCGCGTGTGTGCGTGTGCGTGTGTGCATGTGTGTGGTTTGGGTTAACCCTGCATGTTTTGAAGGTGCATGCTGTGTTATTACTTGTTAATTAACAGAAGGCCCTTAGCGCACGTTTTGTCCTTCTCCCTTCTGCACGTGTGTACACACACACACACACACACACACACACACACACACACACACACACACACACACACACACACACACACACACACACACACACACACACACACACACACACACACACACACACACACACACACACACACACACACACACATTTACATTTAGGGCATTTGGCAGACGCTTTTATCCAAAGCGACTTACAAGGTGTACATTAGTTGAAGCAGACAATAGCATAACACTGAGGTACGCAAATTAAGGATTAAGGATATACACTTGCTAACATATACAACATGCTAAGAGCTATTAATGTCAGGACTTAAGCAAGTTTAGGGGTTTCACAAAGGAGAAGGAGGGTTACACACACACACACACACACACACACACACACACACACACACACTTTCAATTAGTCTTTCCTTCTAACCCTACCACATCCTTGCTTTTAATTTCGATTTTAGTACAATAGGGTGTGAACTTCTCTGACCCTGCCTCCCAATCGAAGAAAGCCACCATTATGCTGGCTGCAGACAGGAAGTACTTTGAACCGGATGGGTCCTCGCTGTGAGCCCTCGAGTTGCCACGGGAGCAGGGAGGCGGTGACCCAAATGGATTGATCGCCCTCTCGGGTCTCGACAGTCACTTCCTGTGTACGATATTCAAATTTGAATCTATCCGACGTCATAGGATCCGTACAAAAAAAAACCAGGGGGAAAAAAACCATGGTAAGACAATAATAGCCTCTTGCTACAGCTCACCGGGTACCAAGCACTTCTATTAAATCGCTCCGTGGGCATAATGAACCTGTAGCACACCAGCCGTAGCCTATAGCCTTATAATGTGATGATAGGACAGGTCGCTCAGTGTTCACACACTGGCCCTTTATTTTTATCCCCCTCCAATATGTGTCTAATATTAACGCTAAGAGCGTTCTCTACTGATCAATAGTTGGCATCAAGCCAGGCACGCCTGTGTGTGTGTGTGTGTGTGTGTGTGTGTGTGTGTGTGTGTGTGTGTGTGTGTGTGTGTGTGTGGGACTGAGTGTGACAGACGTCCCAGAACCCCCCCTGGGGTCGCCCGCCAAGGACAGAGTCAGGGTCCAAACGGTCCAAAATAAAGGATTTATTAGCAAACGTAAGCGTAAGTAAGCAAGGGTGTAAACAACAACAAAGGGCGGGGCTTTACAGAAAGCGCTGGCAAAAAAAGAAATGGCAACAAAAGCCAAAAAGGCTTGGTGGGAAAAGAATGACTTGCCTCTGGAGCACATGGGAGCACGGCAAAGGAGCGCCAGCTCAACGTCCCCCCAGTGGATAAACACACTTTTCTAACACATGGGCGTGCAGGAACAAACAACAACAACAACAACAAACAACAACAAACAAAACAACAGTTACACCCAGGAGGACGTGGAACCGCCCCCCCCCCTTAGAAACCCGCCTCCACAGGTGAAGCCTCATTGCTCCAATTACCTCTGTGGGGAAAAGCTAAAAATAAAGGAATAAAGACGGAAGCTGCAGCCATCGCACCGAGGCTTCAAATGCCCAGCCTGGCTCTGTAAGTCTGGATGAGGAAAAATAGACACTAGTCTCGAATTTAGTTCAATTCAACATGGGCCAGCAGGATAGCTCAGTCTCTCGGGACTTGGCTTAGGAACCAGAAGGTCACCGGTTCACAGGTTCCCGAAAAAACCTGGGCACTGCCGAGGTGCCCTTGAGCAAGGCACCGGACCCCTACGCTGCTCCCTGGAGCGCTGTGTATAAAATAGCCGCCCACTGCTCCGAATACAAGGATGGGTTAAATGCAGAGAAACAAATGTCACTGTGTGTGGGTGTGTGTGTGTGTGTGTGTGTGTGTGTGTGTGTGTGTGTGTGTGTGTGTGTGTGTGTGTGTGTGTGTGTGTGTGTGTGTGTGTACATGTATGTGACCAATAAAGAGGATTTAATCCTCCAGATTTAGATTGTGAGGGTTAGTGTAGTTAGTGCAGTTAGTGTCATGCTTCCCTAATTGACTCATGTTCATGTTGATGGCTAGGGAGGAGTCAGAGCCAGAGAATTCTACACATTATTGTCCAAAACAAATATGAATAAAGAAACCTTAGGGTCAATTTGTTGTGGTATGTACAGAATCGCATTTCTTGTCGATGATATGGATGAAAGCGGGGACACGTGTTTTGAGGGATTTAGAGTCCTGGATCACTCCTTCCAGGAATGGTTTAGGAGTGCCATACTAGACAGAGATAGTATTTACAAGAAAACATTTTAAGTACAAATACAGATAAAAATGGAAAAGTACTATTGTCCATGGTGACGAGGTGCTTACTGGTATAAGAAAGCTGGTAGCCGCCAGGTGGGCTGTCCCGGCATCCAGTCATGATCGCAGCGACACACACTAAAACAGAGACAGCATTGTAATTAGAAGGGGCAGGGTGGACAAGTAACATGTAGGGAACCTCTCACCTATCCGCAGCAGGGGTAGGCTAGTAGTGCTGGCTATTAGTGCAGGTCGATTTTACTGTAATGAGAGCTGAGGGACACTTCTCGGTGCCAAACAAGAGAGTGAAAAGGTAGGTCTTAAGTTTGGATTAGATTTTTTTCAGCCGAGTCAGCTACCCTGATTACAGGTGGCAGACTGTTCCACAGATAAGGCCCTCGGTAAGAGAAACGCTCAGTTTCCTGCTGATTTGTTTGAACTTTTGGAATTGATAGGAGGCCGGCTCCTGAGGACCGGAGGGGCAGAGAAGGACATTAGGGAATAATAAGGTCCTTTAGGTACAATGGTGCTAATCCATGTAAGATTTTACAGGTTAGTATTAGCAATTTCAAATAGGACCTGGTATTAACTGGAAGCCAGTAGGAAGAGGAGAGAATAGGAGTAATGTGGTCAAATGTTCTGGTTCTAGTTAGGAGTCTAGCAGCAGGGTTCTGCACAAGCTGGAGGCTTTTCTAAATGGATTTCAGTAAACCAGAGAACAGTGCATTACAGTTATTTAGTCTAGATTATATAAATGCATGGATGAGCATCTCTGCATCCGCTGTGGATAACATTGGTCTTGTTAGCAATGTTTCTAAGATAAAAGAATACAGTTCTAGTAATACGTTTTTTATGTTGATCAAAAGAAAGCATAGACACCAGGTGTGTGTTCATTGTTGCTTCGGGCCGATGATTATCAGCTCAGTTTTTCCTGTGTAGTTCCTGCAAGTAGTTTTGAGACATCCATCTTTTAATTGCAGACATTCAACCTTCTGGATCTGGGAGGATTAGGAATAGGAATGAGTGTCATCAGCATAACAGTGAAAAATAATTCCGTAGCTGGGAATAACATCCCCAAGAGGAAGCATGTAGACTGCAAAGAGCAGTGGACCAAGGACTGACCCTTGAGGAATACCAAAGTCTGAATCATCACAAAGAACAAATGGCGTTCCATTTGTGCGATAAGATCTAAACAAGAGATGCATTTAACAGTGTTCAGGACGATCAAGAAGAATGCTATAGTTGACTGTGTTGAAGGCACAACTGATGGTCAAGCAGCACCAGCAGGGAGCTTGCATTGCTGTCCATGGTAAGGAGAAGGTTGTTAACCACTCTGCTCACACAGAAGTTTCAGTGTAATAGAAAGTCGTTCACCCCGACTGAAAGGGTTCCAATAAGTTGTTTATCATCAGGTGATTGATGGTTTGGTTAGCTACAATTATTCCAGTACTTACAGGGCATTATGAACGGAAGGAAAGGAAGGTTAGAGATAGGCCGATAGCTGCTGAGTGCTTCAAGGTCGAGGCCGGGCTTTGCGTGTAGAGGTTTTATCAAAGCAGTCTGTGATACAACCTCCAGGGAAATGTTCAAGTAGTTGCAGGGACAGGTTCATGAGGTTTAGCATAACAGGTCCAACCCCTGGGAAGAGTCCTTTAACAACCTTGCTGGGGAGAGGGCCCTAGCATACAGGTAGTGGGTTTAGACCTCCTCCCCCATCACACTCCTTCCCGTCGCCTCAGGTCCGCTGACACCAACAGATATAGTAGTAGATAGATAGTCCCCAGGACCGATCTACGGACCTGGGGGGGGGGCGACAGGGCCTTTTCAGTGGCTGCACCCTCCCTCTGGAACGCCCTCCCCATCCACATCTGTCAGGCCACCACCACCCTACCATCCTTCAAACAGGCTCTCAAGACCCACCTCTTCAAACTGGCTTTCCCCTGCTAATCACCCCCCTCCATCCCATTACTTTACGTTTGAATTATACTTTAATAATACTAATACTTACATTTTTTAATTGTAGGTATTTCTTCGTCTTATTTTATTCTATATAACAATAAATTATTTTATAATAATACATATTACATACATATAATACATACATGTGTGCAATTTTACCATGTCTTGGGTGTCCAGAAAAGCGCTATATGAAATAGAATGTATTATTATTAGAAGTAGAAGTGTATTATAAGTAGAGTATCTGCTTGTTAACTGCAAGGATTTCACCCATAACGCAAATACATGCAAGGGAATCGAATATTGGCAGCTTCTGGTGTGAACCAATCCCAAACAGCACATATCTGCCCCCCCCCCACCCCCTTCTGCCTGGACCCGGTCCCAGAGAAACACAGTTTGAATTATTGTATACAGTCCACAGGGGGTCTGGGAGTGCCTTAATGGGAGGACGAAGATTCCTGAGGGAGGAGGTGTCTAGAATGGTCTAGAGGTATCTAGAGTGGTCTGACTTAGTATTAATGACTGTCTGAGAGTGGTGCTCCATAGCACATGTTCTTACCCAGTTTCAGTTAGTTGACCCTGTTGAGGAACAAGCCTTGCATGACATATGCTATAAAAACAAGAAAATAGTCTCTCTCTCTTTCACTCATTCTTTCTGACACACTTGACCTGCATGCGGAAAGCCACATTGCGTCATTACACTGTGAAATTCTAATAGAAAAAACTCCCTTTCCGCCCCCTCTGTCTGCCCCCTCTCTCTCTCTCTCTCTCTCTCTCTCTCGCTCTCTCTCTCTCTCTCTCTCTCTCTCTCTCTCTCTCTCTCTCTCTCTCTCTCTCTCTCTCTCTAAAAAAGGTACATCTATCTATCTTACTCTTCGGCAATAACCTTCAGGTGCACAGAACCGCTGTCTCAATCTGTGTACATGAATCGGTTATCCTTACAGAGTAATCAAATATCCTTCTGCTGGCCGGTGACAGGAACCTGTCCACCTGCTGTTCCCCTGCCACCTGTGCATGACACGTGTGCGCACACACACACACACACACACACAGTCACACACACACACACACATATACATGCGTACACACACACAGGCATTTGTGCATACACGCAGGCACACAGGCATTTACACATGTGCGCACACACACATACACACACAGGCATTCACACACATACACACACAGGCACTCACACACACACACACACACACACACACACACACACACACACACACACACACACACACACACACACACACACACACACACACACACACACACACACACACACAGCTTTTTTTTGAGCCAAGGTCACATGACTCAGCCAAGTGTCAAGACGTAACAACGGTGGGGCTAACCGTTAGCCGCGTGGCGCGACATCCGTGACAATCATATCCCTATCATTATGCATCTCAGGTCGCTCAGAATACAGCTCCCAATCGAAGGAACCCGCCATTATGCCCCCCCCCCTCTCTCACCCACACAAGAGTTCGGAATCTCGTGAAATAAACAACAAAAACAACACAAACAAGCTTGGTACAATGATTCATGGAATCAATAACTCCTAACTAGCAGAGTTGGAGTACAGACTGGGGCCCTGGCGCTGACCCCTTCTTCCCCCTCCTCCTCCTCCTCCTCCTCCTCCTCCTCCTCCTCCTCCTCCTCCTCCTCCTCCTCCTCCTCCTCCCCCCCCCCCCCACCCACCCTGTGGGGTGCAGTCAGACATCAAATGAATGCAAGAAACAAATGAGAAGCTGGTGGGTGGTCGCACGCTTTGCTGAAAACGCTGTATCCTAAATCCTAAACAAGCAGCGTAATGAGCAACAGGCTTTTAAACAAGTCCCTCGAATCAGACGTTAGATTCACGCCTGAGGTTTGAGCTCAGACGGGGGATCAAATCTGTAGGCATACACGTACTAAAATGCCCTTCCTTCTGACAGCGTTCCATCCACTCGCAGAAATTCGTTTTTTCTTCTGTAACTGTTCACCCGCCACTCTCAATCTGTGTGTACATGAATCGGTTATCCTTACAGAGTAATCAAATATCCTTCTGCTGGCCGGGGACAGGAACCTGTCCACCTGCTGTTCCCCTGCCACCTGTGCATTGCATGACATGTGCGCACATGTACACACACACACACACACACACACACACACACACACACACACACACACACACACACACACACACACACACACACACACACACACACACACACACACACACACACACACACACACACACACACACGCATTCTCACTCAAACCCACACACACACACACACACGTGCACAGCAGAAATTAATTTTTTCTTCCATAACGAAACAGGGAACAACGCGTAACTCCGCCCCTTGCAGTTGTCGTTTTCCCGGTCCAGGCTTTCTCTTCTGCCCCCAGGAGTTCTGCTCTAACGCGGGATGCCATATCCGAGGTTGCCTTTAAATCATATTGTGCATTTAAAATAATACACGTGCACGTCAATACTTTAGGACGTCATCCATGCATAGACCAGTGGATCATAAACATTTTAAGGTCGGATCTTACACATGAAGACAAGACCGTGTTATTAACTATTTAAGGTCCTGTACCCCTCAAACATTGAACCTCCTGCTCCTCCTCCCACCTCCCCCTATACCTCTCATATGATGTTACATATGAAGATAAGACAGTGTTATCAACTTTTTAAGGTGCTGTACCTCTTTGAACCTCCTGCTGTATACCCTCTCTACCTCTCATATGATGTTGAATATGAATTCAGTGTTATTAACTCTTTTGGTCTTTATTAAGCCTCATAGAAAGCCCTCTCATATATCAAACAAGTGATATGCACATCCGCTCAAACACAATATGATTGACATCTCTGAAAAAGTTATAGTCAAATATAAAGATAACTTCATAAAGATGAAAATGTCATACTCTGTTCTTGCAACAACCAAATAAAAGTGACCAATTGAAGAAGACTGGTGTGTTTTTTTGAAAAGTGGCTTCATTTTTGACACAGAGAGGCTATTACATATTTTTGGTTGGCGTTCCCCTGGGCGTAACTGTGCCTACCCCTGAGGGTACATCGACCCTACTTTGGGAATAGCCGGCCTAAAAGATTCAAAACCAGAAGTAAACTGAAGAGTCGTCCGCCTGGCTGGGTGATTCTGCCTGTTGGTGCTATTTACTGTACGCTGATGTTGTCTGAAAGGCTTGGAAACTCTTTCAGACAACTCCGGTAAATAGCAGCTGAATCACCGCGGTATGGTGATTCAGCTGCATAGCTACTTTGCAACAAAAGAAGAAGAAGAAGCTTTTTCTCAAATAAAGGCAGGAACAGG
>CM051018.1:11360689-11375689 GCA_027704905.1 Muraenolepis orangiensis
CGTTTTTTTTACGACTTTCGACAAAGCTTTTTATTTATTTATTTTTCCACACACACTGAGCTGTAGCAACAGGACTCGCATAGAGTGGACTTTCATGTGCAGCATTTTTAAGGAAGGAAGGAATCTAAATGTTCAAGGAAGAAAGGAAACTCATGAAACCCCCTTTCTCACGTGGGAGTGGTGTGTCCTGCCTGTGTGCTAACCTGCATCTAGCTAGCTCATGCTATAAAATTGCCATACAAACCTCATCATACGAATTTGTGAAACTGAATTCAAACAATGCAAATCGAAGTGTTTGAATTCAATTAAAGTCTTGCCACTGCCATGATTATCAACGCAATTGCACACACAGCATGCACGCACACATGAGGCTACACAAACTGTACACACTGTACACCCAGTACCCAAATAATGCGGTACACACACACACACACTATACAGACACACATGACAGCACGTCTGTTCATGTTCTGTTTACTTTTCTCCTTCGGGATCGTCTTGGATTCACCAATGCTCATTTCATAATTTTACAGTTTTTATTAGCTATAAGCGTTTAGCTACAAAGTAGCTAAAGACCCAAGCTTCTATAACAGGTGAACATTTATCCAGTGTGTAATGTGACATGTGTTCCTTTTGCAGTGTGACCATGTTACTGTGTGTAGCGGTGCACCGACAGCATTTAGCGAGCAAAAAATGAGCCATATATACAATAACCCATTAGAAATTATTTTTAGGTTATTTAATAAAAAATGACAATCCTGTGTGTGTGTGTGGGTGTGTGTGGTGTGTTGTGTGTGTGTGTGTGTGGTGTGTGTGTGTGTGGTGTGTGTGTGGTACAGGCTGACCCGTGGAAGCAGGGGAAAAATAGCATTTGTTTGTTTGTAAAAAAAAAATAAGCAGATCATTATTGTCCCCGTTACGTAAGGTGGTTAGAGCACGATGTGTCCGCACGTTCAGTTTTTTCCCTTCCAGTAAACAAATGCAAACAACAAACAACCAAAAATCGGTCTGAGTCTGTCTTTTCCACCATCCGTTGTTTCACTCTAATTCCCACCTTTTACTGGTCTCACACTGGCTCCATAGGAGTGGGAGGTGTTAATGAACAGTGGTGGGAGTAGGAGAGCTTGGGAGATGACATGAGAGAGAGAGAGAGAGAGAGAGAGAGAGAGGAGAGAGAGAGAGAGAGAGAGAGAGAGAGAGAGAGAGAGATAAAGAGTGCACGAGAGCGAGAGGCAGTGTAGGAAATAGCTTTCGGGGTGGTGCGTACGTGAGAAGTGGTGGGGTGGCGGGGGAGCCAAAGAGAGAGAGGCAGAGCACCAAATGGCTTTCAGGTGGTGTGTGCGTGTGTGCGTGTGTGTGTGTGTGGCAATAGAGAGCCAGAGAGACAGAGAAAGAGAGAGACAGAGAGAGACAGAGAGAGACAGAGAGAGACAGAGAGATAAAGAGAGAGAGAGAGAGAGAGAGAGAGAGAGAGAGAGAGAGAGGAGAGAGAGAGAGAGAGAGAGAGAGAGAGAGAGAGAGAGAGAGAGAGAGAGAGAGAGAGAAGCAGTATGGGGAATTGCTTTGAACACGGTGCATATGTATGTATTTCTTGCTATACAAACCGCAGTACGAGCTGCTCCGGTGTCACTGGCTGCGGTGCCAGCACAGGTGTAGAGGGGGGGGGGGGGGGGGGGGTGACATCTGTCTGAGAGGAGACAGAGAAATAATGGAATGAGCACAGACAACGGCGGAGAGAGAGAGAAGCGGATGGAGAGAGAGAGAGAGGCGGAGGGAGAGAGAGGGAGAGAAAGTAAGAGAGATAGTGGGAGAGAGAGAGAGAGAGAGCGAGAGGAGAGCGGAGAGAGAGAGAGAGGAGAGAGAGGAGAGAGAGAGAAGAGGAGAGAGAGAGAAGAGAGAGGAGAGAGAGAGAGAGAGAGAGAGAGAGAGAGAGAGAGAGGGAGAGAGAGAGAGAGAGAGAGAGAGAGAGAGAGAGAGAGAGAGAGAGAGAGAGAAAGTAAGAGAGATAGTGGGAGAGAGAGAGAGCGAGAGAGAGAGAGGGAGCTCGAGTATGTGGAGTGTGATATTGAAGGGCGTGTATCTGTCACTCACTCTAAGTAGTGTGTGTGTGTGTGTGTGTGTGTGTGTGTGTGTGTGTGTGTGTGTGTGTGTGTGTGTGTGTGTGTGTGTGTGTGTGTGGGCAGGTATGCACTGCATTCAGAAGCGCAGATTACCACCCTGTCACGTTTTTTGTGTGATATATATATATATATATATATATATATATATATATATATATATATATACTGCACGAGCAGAACACCAAAAAGTAATTATACCAGTAGCCGAGTAGGCCTACCAGCCGACTCTATGTGGTGACCAGACGTGAAGAGTAAAATTATTTCATATTTGGTTTATTTGTCACATGTCTAAGGCTACAGTGTACTACACTGTAGCCTTCAGTGCAGGCTGTTCAAAGTTCAAAATTACAAAAATTACAAAGTTTGAACAATCACAAAACCTACAAAGAATTATTTTTTACAATTATTTTTAATCACACATTTCTTGACAGATATGTACATATGCACATAATTGCAGCTTAGCTATAATATAAATACAATATAAGTAGACCTATTTAGGATAAGGGATTGGGGGGGGGTATCAGAAGGCGACAAGACCTGCCATGGCCGACGCTAAGTGCAAAGTAATTGTCAGGTAATCGTTTGAAAGGCCCCCGGCGGTCGAACACTGATAACAGTTATAGCCTCGACTCTGTTAAACCCCTCTCGGACCACCCTCCGCTCGCCTAGCTGCGAGCTAGCGCCTTCCCACACCACTTAACGCCACTGTTGCTCCTGCAGCAGGTATTGAGTTGTTAAAGGCAGCCGACTGGCAACCCTTTACATCGCAGCAATGCTGACTGGACCGTATCCCCGAGGCCTTGGCTCTCCGATGGATCAATCCTGCTCATGTTCACATTGACCCCTGGTGGCCGTGGACGAGCCATCGCCAAGGAACCCAAACAAACCCTGGTCCTAAATTGTTGTCCTTTTCATGATTTGATAATTAGGAATTCCTCAGTTGTGTGCAGAATTCTCATATTTAGTTTGCTTGCCAACAAGCCACTTTTGATCTTAATGAAGGATTCATGCTCATGTTGGAGTAGCCGATACGAAAGCAATCGGGGTGTATGAATAAAGTTCATTGTTCACAATTAGTTCACATTAAGCTATTCACACACACACACACACACACACACACACACACACACACACACACACACACACACACACACACACACACACACACACACACACACACACACACACACACACACACACACACACACACACACACACACACACATAAATGCCCTGGGTGAACCGCCTGCACACTTACCACACACAGCTACATATAATGGCAACATATTGCACAATACATACAGTACATACCGCTTTAGGGTTTTTTCTCAAGGACACTTTAACACTTCAATTAAAGTAAGAACAGGGGGTTCTTCTTCAGTCCAACAATACAATGGAGACAGATGGCTGGGTATATGGAATTTGGAGTTTTGTCTTCCTGTGGGCCGTTTTTGAACACTTCTGTAACAACGGGATGTTTACTCAATCCACACTTTATCGTATGATACTGGTCTCTCTGTCGATTGTTTTTACAGTGGAGATACATTGCAAAACGGGAGCTTTCTCTGCAAGGAAATGGCCGTAGACAACCTGTTTTCAACAAAATGACAATAATGATCAAAAATGTTTTTTTGAAGTCTGTTTAATTTGCTTCAGTCAAATTGATGGGTCGACTCTCTAAAGCTGTGGTGTGGAAATAATGCTATGGGCGGGCCGACAAGCCAAACAGCCAATAAGAAGCTTGAAATATGTTTGAATAATGTTCCTCCAATCCTGGCTTGGAACACCAGCCCTAGAGAACTGGTGCTACATGACCAGAGAACAACAGTTGGAACAACAGCCCTAGAGAACTAGTGCTACATGAGAGAGAACAACAGTTGGAACAACAGCCCTAGAGAACTAGTGCTACATGAGAGAGAACAACAGTTGGAACACCAGCCCTAGAGAACTAGTGCTACATGAGAGAGAACAGCAGTTGGAACAACAGCCCTAGAGAACTAGTGCTACATGAGAGAGAACAACAGTTGGAACACCAGCCCTAGAGAACTAGTGCTACATGAGAGAGAACAACAGTTGGAACACCAGCCCTAGATAACTAGTGCTACATGAGAGAGAACAACAGTTGGAACACCAGCCCTAGAGAACTAGTGCTACATGAGAGAGAACAACAGTTGGAACACCAGCCCTAGATAACTAGTGCTACATGAGAGAGAACAACAGTTGGAACAACAGCCTCCTCAAATTTGCAAAACTGAATGCTGGTAAAATGGAGGGGATTTGATCATTGTTCATTCTTCATATTCTACCCACATTGTAATGGTACAAACCTGGTTGAAAAGCAGCAAAGGATTCCTTTAAGGATATATTACTTTGTTTTATTATGCAAAGTTTAGGCACAAACCAAAAAAAAACTTGAAAGTGATGTAACTAAAGGTAAGACAAATACTAGTAAAAATCGGAACGTGGAAAAGACAAGTCTTGAGACCGACGAAGTGGAAACCCCTCTCGCAGGCAGGAGTGACTCCTCATCCTTTCGTTATAGTTATTTCACATGCAAGGGACCGCAAACTATAAAGGACCAAGTGTGCACGGAAATTCCAGATGGATGTTTCATCGGCACTCGAGGCTCGTTGCGCTCAACATGGCGAATAGACCTGCCATTCACTTCAGACGTTGTCGTACCTCACATTAGGTAAGGGGCTCCGTTACCCATTGTATGTAAGCTTGATTAATGTGTGTCTGTGTGTGTGTGTGTGTGTATGTGTGTATGTGTTGAAATGGCGGTAGCGACTGCAATAGGCTGAATGTAGTGGTATGCATACATTTTGCACGTGGAATAATCACAGATTATGTTTTTAGCTTATTCATTGAATATTTCAATGAATCTTCTTCTTTTTTTGCATACATGGTTGTGGAGTATGTGTGGTTGGTGGCTGGTTTGCGCAGCCTCACCTGAGTTAGACTGATTACTCTTTGGCTGGTGAGGCTGCACACCTGTGGGTCATTGTTAATCAAGGCCCACAGGTTAAAACAGCCTCCACCACACACAATCAAGGAAGAGCTCTAGCATGTTCCATCTGCTCTGCTCATTCATCAACTACAAACTCTTGCAGATTCCTCATCACCCTGTGTCCAGCCACCACCCTGGTGGCAGCGTTGACTGCTCGAATGCTTTTTAAGGTTTTAGTTAATGTTTTGTCTTTACAGGCGGCGGTGACAGATTGTTCATCCCTAATCCCCCTAAAACAAAGCATATCTATTAGTGATCGAGTTGGATTTGCGGGGCTATATTAAATGTGGTCAGGGCATGATTCCAAACTATGTATCATCCAACTCATTCATTCCATCATCAAGTTTGGGGAGCAGGAAAATGTTTTCCGTTGATTATTGATACGTTAGTCATATAAGAGGGTTTATTTAGGTTTTATTAAAGTATTTAATTGTTGTATATATAGGTAATATTAAGGTCAGTTAAGCATGACATGCATGTATTTTTTAGGTTCTATACTTACCTAACACACACGATTATTGTCATAATCCATGACAATAATCCAGTCCTTAAATTAATCAAAAATGCAAAAATGTTAGTTGGGAACATCTCTGGGAATTCCTTGACATGATTGTGAAGAGGACTCAGAATGAAGAGAGAGAGAGAGAGAGCACTTGTACGATTTTTACATGCGGGGCCAAGCGATCGTTAGGCTGCCCAGGGGACCCCAAACAACAGGAATGGATCTCGTTAATCGGCCCTAGTTGGAACTTGCCAATAAAACCCCTTCCCATAATCCCCAACAGACCGGGACGGTGGGGGGGGACGGGGTTGACGGGGGGGGATGGGGGGGGACAGGGGGGGGTTGGATTTCAAGAGCGGGCCCGGAAATTAAACTGATTTGCTGTCGCCCGAAGAACACTAGTTAGGAAAATGCTTATCTTGCTGGTCTTATAATTGTTTCTGCCTCAGACACATCGAATATGTCATGAGTTGGAAAGGAAGCTCTCATATCTAATGATGCCCTGGTTCTAAAAAAAACACAGCGACAACAACAACAAATTAATTTAACATAGAAGGAACTGTCTAGATAGTGCCAATCATCATCGCGCTGATGATTCTTCCTCGACAGAAAAACGGAATGCATGAATGTGTCTCAGCGTTCCTCTGGGAACGAATGGCACCAGTTCTGGAAAATAAGTTTTTTTCTAAATGCATTTGTCGTGTTACATACTGTACATTCTGGACTTTGTTCAGACACTGTTTGTACTTGTGCTTTTCAAGGTCTCCTGGAAAGCACCAAGCCAAACGGTTGAATCAGACGCACTGCCTATGCACGATTATTACTGACAGGCCCTCTCCGATGGTAATATCGCACAAGCGCCTTTTGCAGAAATCAATACCTGACGGCTGTATATATTCATTCAGTTACAGGCCAAGGCCAACGTGAGAGGTTTGTGTGTGTGTGTGTGCGTGTGTGTGTGTGTGTGATGGAGCAAGGTTTTCCCCCCACATTTCAACATCAACATGTTTTTCATATAAGCATAGTTTTGAGTTGTGGTTGGGTGGTGGTCCATATATACCGCCACCCTAGGGGCTGTACTTCACACTTGTGCGGCCGGTGACGCTGCGCCACAGCCCCGGTACCTCATGTGTAGTTACGTCGCTGTTGAGTCTGGATAATTCTATAAAGCCGAGCCGTAGCTTGTTTGCTAACCTGCATCCACCCGGGGGCGGGCACTCTCTGGCTCTCTGGGGAGGGACGGCCGGCATACACATATATATACAGTATATCTAACGGCTGCTAGGTTCTTGTCACGTATACTTAATGTCAGTGTCACACATTAACTCAACTGAGACACTTCTTAAAGCCAAAACAACTGCATCTCTCTCTCTCTCTCTCTCTCTCTCTCTCTCTCTCTCTCTCTCTCTCTCTCTCTCTCTCTCTCTCTCTCTCTCTCTCTCTCTCTCTCTCTCTCTCTCTCTCTCTCTCTCTCAATGACCACAGACCCTGCTGTGAAAGCATCCATTGCATTGAAGAAGAACTGAAAGCTGCTATGTGGTTTCGCTCGCTCGGACTTGGCCGCCGAGAAACATTTCATGAGCTCAAATGTCTCTCTCTCTCTCTCTCTCTCTCTCTCTCTCTCTCTCTCTCTCTCTCTCTCTCTCTCTCTCTCTCTCTCTCACTCTCACTCTCATATACCGTTCCCTTTCAAGGAGCTCTCTGTCACACCTGGCCAAGGTGAGAGCCGCTCCAGGATTTATAGCGGGACACAGGAGGCCTCAAGGTGAACTCGCTAGTAACGCCATTATCTCTCAGCCTTTAAGTCCTCTCTCTCTCTCTCTCTCTCTCTCTCTCTCTCTCTCTCTCTCTCTCTCTCTCTCTCTCTCTCTCTCTCTCTCTCTCTCTCTCTCTCTCCTCTCTCTCCTCTCTCTCCATCCCTCTCCATCCCTCTCTCTCCCTCCCTCTCCCTCTCTCTCTCTCTCTCTCTCTCTCTCTCTCTCTCTCCCTCCCTCTCTCTCTCTCGCACTCAAAATTGCGAATAGACCTGCCATTCCATCCAGACGTTGTCTTACCACACGTTAGGTAAGGGGCTCCGTTACCCATTGTATGTAAGCTTGATTAATGTAGGTGTGTGTGTGTGTGTGTGAGTGAGTGTGTGTGTATGTGTAAAAATGGCGGTAGCGATTGCATTAGCCTGAATGTAGTGGCATGCATAAATCCCGATCTTTTGAATCTGGAATAATCACAGATTACGATTTTAGTTTATTTCTTGAATATTCCAATGTTTTATGCATACATGCTTGTGGATTGTGTGTGGTTGGTGGCTGGTTTACTGGTGGCTGCACACCTGTGGGTCATTGTTAATCAAGGCCCACAGGTTAAAGCAGCCACCACCACACACACTGGAGGAAGAGCTCTAGCATGTACCATCTGCTCTGCTCATTCATCAACTACAAACTACAAACTCTTGGGGATTCCTCATCACCCTGTGTCCTTCTCTCTCTCTCTCTCTCTCTCTCTCTCTCTCTCTCTCTCTCTCTCTCTCTCTCTCTCTCTCTCTCTCTCTCTCTCTCTCTCTCTCTCTCTCTCTCTCTCTCTCTCTCTCTCTCTCCCTCTCCCTCTCTCCCTCCCTCCCTCTCTTTCCTACTCTCTTTCTTTCTCTCCCTCTCTGATACACAAAATGTATCAAGAATCTGTGTCAGTTTCCCGACTCCAGAGCGAGGCTTCTTCTTCTAAGCCTTTGTTGTTGTTGTGATGCTGAAGAGGGGGGGGGGGGGAGGGGGAGCCAGTGAGTGGGGTGCCGTTGAATGGGTTCCGTGAACCCTTTCAACAGACCCATTCAGCCCCAACACGCCGGCCTTTAAATCTCGGCAACGGTGAGCATATGAGCCTCAAGCATTCCAGGGAATAATGACCAGAGGAGTTATTTATTGATGAGATGGACTCACATAAAACCAGGACGGACGGCCAGTCGTCAAAAAAAAACGCGGGCAAAGATAAAGTGGGATATAAAGTATTTTCTTGCGGATCGCGGCCGGACAACAGCTGTTGTTGTTGTGTGTGTGTGTGTGTGTGTGTGTTTTTTGTGTGTGTGTGTGTGAGATATTGCTTGTTTGCGCGAACGTGGCAAAGCCACCTTTTATCTCCAATCGGGTACGTACATCATGGAGTTTATTAGTCGATTGTTCAACAACATCAAAAGTAAAGAATGAGTTTGTTGTTTGTAATACATGGCCAGCGTACGGTAAAGTGCCTATCTTTTTTTAGTGTGTGTGTGTGTGTGTGTGTGTGTGTGTGTGTGTGTGTGTGTGTGTGTGTGTGTCTGTCCACGTGTGTGTGTTGTGTTGTGTGTGTGTTTGTGTGAGTGTGTGTTGTGTGTGTGTCCACGTGTGTGTGTGTGTGTGTGTGTGTGTGTGTGTGTGTGTGTGTGTGTGTGTGTGTGTGTGTGTGTGTGTGTGTGTGTGTGTGTGTGTGTGTGTCCACGTGTACGTGTGTGTGTGTTGTGTGTGTGTGAGTGTGTGTGGCGGGGGCTTGTACGGTGGGTTGCGAATGTGGACTGGGGAGGGGGGGAAGAAACAAGAGAAGGTGAGACTTAATGTGTTTGTAGGATAGAAACAAAGCAATAATACGCTTTAAGATGCACATGAAGTTGAAGAATGAGGCCATTTGGTGGGCCAGCCTCTCCGAGAGACAGAGAGAGAGGCTGGGTCGGCCAGAGGATTAAGGAGGAGAATTCAAGTTAGTGTATAAACAGCTTGCTGTACCCTCAACTTAGCCTAAAAAAAGATCTACTGCCCTGGGATGAACCCACACATCTGGTATACGTCACACCAGGAACACACTCATCTGGCAGAGGAGACGGGTGACTTTTTAGATTGGAGAGGGCAGGAGGAGTCTTTTTTGGTTTTGTTTTCATTTTCACACACACACACACACACACACACACACACACACACACACACACACACACACACACACACACACACACACACACACACACACACACACACACACACACACACACACACACACACACACACACACACACACACACACACACACACACACACACACACGTAACTAACAGTGAGTGTCCCGCACTGGGCTCGAACTCACGACCTCTGGCATGAGAGGCGACCCTCTAACGTGAGAAGCTTAAACCAACGGAATGAATGTCTTTTAGGTGTCGGCGAGTGAGGTTTTCCACTGCACAGCACTACCTGCTGGCCTCCGTTACACCCCCCCCCCCCCCCCCCAAAGAAAAAAACCCTCACTCTCATTCGGATCACGGCACCAATGCCAACTGTGAGTGTCCGGCACTGGGTTCAAACTGACAACCTCAGGCATGGGCCTGAGCGACGCTATAATGTGAGAAGCTAAAACCCACGTGTAGTGTCGGCAAGCTTGCAATTTGTGTGTGACTAGTGACACATGCATGAGTATTTTGCTGACATAGAATTTCTCAAATTTTGCCTTGCACCAGCTTCTACTAGTTGTAAGTAGTTATCTGAGTTCTAAATAGTTTCTCAGTCTTTAATTTCAGCATTTATGCAATCAGACCATCTGGTACTGATGTCATCCTCTGGCATTTGAACAACATGCACTCATTTGAGGACAAACTGTATGAAACAAAAGATACTCCCAGTGCTCTGCTGGTGAGGTTGATTAAGATGGAGACTGGAGGAAGGCTATTAGAGGCTCAACTGAAATCATTTGAGTTGATGGAGATGAGGAGGTTTTACTCCACAAGGATGTGACAAAGATCACACGTGAAGCTGGATAGAGCTTGGTTTGATCCAGTTAAAATTCCATGTTTCTGTGGGTACGGTAATGGATGCTTTTATATAGTGCTTTTATTCAAAGTGCTTTACAGGTCATGCCTTACATTCACCCAGTCATACACATACACATACACATTCACCCAGTCATACACACACACATTCATCCACCGACAGCGGAGTCAGCCATGCAAGGAGACAGCCAGAACATCGGGAGCATTTAGGGTTAGGGTGTCTTGCTGAAGGACACCTGGACAGTTTTTGCTTGGAGGAGCCGGGGATCACACCAGCAACCTTCCGGTTGTGGGGCAACCGCTCTACCTCCTGATCTATACTGCCGCCGTACGGCAAAGAATGAAATGAGGGATCGGCAGTACATCATTCACCGTAACATTTTCTGGTTCGGGTTGTCATTGTAATTCATTTTTCCACCATCAAATCCTGCACACCGCCCAAAAATCATTATCATCTATCCTGACACGGACGTGATGTGTACCCCTCACCCGAACAATAACAAATTTGAAATTACGAAGCAATTTGTTAAAAGGTAACATTTGTTAAAACTAGAGTACAATCAGCAAAACTATATAATCAATGTGCAGTATTGTATCTGTAAATTGAAGATGATATTTGTATGTCATGATTGGACCAACGGGATGTCAATATTGTATTCAGGTTGTTGATTGTACGTGTTTCGGTCAATAACATTACCATGAAAAAGGTAAGTAACAGATTTTTTTCCAAAGAAGAGAAAAGGTTGATTGATAATGCTTTATTCAACCAATTACTCTTTTTTTATATTTTTGATCTCCCTATTGACCCCTTAAAAATAGAGGAGCAACCGCCTCTGCCTCTACGGATCAGCCTCCTCTGCCTCTACAGATCAGCCTCCTTTGCTCTACACACTGATCTTGTCTTCCAACTTCCAATCAAATTTATTGGATTTTCAAAGCACAACAAAAACAAATGCAACACAACTGTCCAATGCTTTAATGAGGAAAAGTATTTTCTAAAGCATAGCTAGCTTTAGAAAAGCATAGCTAGCTTTTACGTTACGTTAGCTGACAGCTAACATGGGCCAATCGTACACTGAAAGGTGGTCCATTAAAAAGCCTCCATCTCACACACGCACACACACACTCGGGAAGTTCAGTTTGCTGCGCTGGATTTCACCCACCACCAGCCCTGCTTTGGTTCAACTCAGTATTGAAGATTATAGATCTGATGTGCCCAATGGGAGGGTTGTCTATTGCTTCCTGTTATCAAATGTTGGCATGCTGTATCTGACATCTGTATGTCATGCTTTAAAGCATACAACAGGGAGAGCTCTAGAGATTGAAACGATACCGAACTAAAGTGTATTACCGTTTCGTGCAATAAATGGTTACAACTGTGCAATGAGTGATTTCTGACGGGAATGGTTATTTGTGTAAAAACAGCCCATTCACTGAGACCGTAATGTTTATGTCCCGCAATTATGAAAGCCTGTGATAAAGGAGGCAATGCAGTACTTTCTGTAGTCCATATCAGTACTTGCTGGATGTTATTTTGAAAATAAACAACTGAAGCCAAGCTTTGTGCATTTTTATCTGTCCATGTTTTCAGGACTCGAACCAAAAGGCACAGACGTGAAAGCTGTCTCAGAATTCAGCTGAAAGATAGTACTAAACAGGTGGCTGGGAACTAGATGCACCAAACAGGCACGCAGAAACAAGCTAACTTAAGTAAGGACTTACTTTAAACTGTAAAACAAAGTTTTCGGTGTATTCCTATGGGTCGGTAAAACTGAGGTTTGGCATAAATGAGGGCGAACTACCGGTATGTTTGTGTTTGGCCAGTATTGTTAGGTTAAACGACCTGTGGAGTGGCAGTAGCTCAGTCTGTTGGGACTTGGCGTGGGACCCGGAGGGTCACGGGTTCCAGTCCCCGAAGCGGACCAAGTAGGGAGTGAGAACTGGTACTTGGAAAAAGGTGCCAGTTAGCACAAGACCCCGACAATGTTCGCCGGGGCGCTGTAAATACATTAGCTGCCCACTGCTCCAAATACTAGGATGGGTTAAATGCATAGAAACACATTTTACTGTGTGTGTGTGTGTACTTTGCTGTGTACAAGAGGATTCAAAATCCTCCAGATTTAAGATTTAAGATGTTTACAAGCCATTATACCGTGACTTTATTACACCGCATGGGTTTCGCCACGCTGTGTTGTGTGCTGTATTCGCTGTATCCGTTGTATAACCCTACACGTTTGGATCGTGGAGCTAAACTAAAATAAGAACACCAACATATCAGACACCCCTACAATAACAACTGCAGGGCAGGCAGAGAGAGAGATGAGAAGAGCAACGATGCGGAACGGGAAAAGTGCTGACCCCGAAAACAGAGACACAGGTGAACACAATCAACCAATTAACCAGCAGTAACGAGGGGGCGCAGACGAGGCACAGCGGGAGTCAAAGGAGGGACTAAAAACAAAGCAACACTGACAAGTACAATGGGGCCCCCTTCCATAATCACAGTGTGCTATGATATGCCATTCATGCCTGCTTGAGTTGAGATGTGAAACAGAGCCAAGTGCAAGCATTTATCAGCCACAAACGAGTCTAGTTCTCTTGTCTAATTCATATAATTTCTATGCCAGATTCAATTTTACACAGCGACCTTGGACGTTGTGTACTGTAGAATAATTTATATAAATCTGTTGCACACTAGTAGACTTCTTTCTTTCTAGCCAGGCCTACTGGTGAGGTGCTGCTTAATGCCGGTATGTATGTATGCACACAGTTTGGATGGAAATAAAGTAAAACCACTAATGACTAATGCACTCTGTTTGTGCTCACATCCAGAATCTATGGTCTATAGTTACCGCACAAGACTTATTCACATGCATAGCATAAGCAGCAATGCCCCACTCGTTTAAGTTTAAATCAGCCTAGATAAACACTGGGATTTATTGTCCATCCCATACCATCTTGCACTAACAAAAACCCCACTTTGAAGGACTCACACAAACCAAGAGAATGCTTCAGTGATGCTCTCTGGTTTTCTTTCCCAAATTGCCTGATGATGGCATGCACAAATAGCATTAAAGAATGTGATTGTGCATCTCAATTATCATGTCTGTCACTCTCTCTCAGTCTCAGTCTCACACACACACACACACACACACACACACACACACACACACACACACACACACACACACACACACACACACACACACACACACACACACACACACACACACACACACACACACACAGTTCAGTGTTGTATGAATGATGTGCACTGTACAAGTGTTAAAACCATCTGGGAGTCCCCTACAGGAGCCCCATGCAGGACTCCATCCAGGGTCTCCAAGAAGGGTGAATTCTCTGAACTGCTGTTTGTTGCACAGGCACAAATAACAGTCAGAGTCGTCGTCCATCCCCCCCCCCCCCCTCCATGATCTTAAGGTGTAAGGAGCCAACCCTCAGGTCCACTTGGGTAAACTCCAACATTGCGGCACTCAGAGTTCCAAAACGGTGTCCACAGCCATGTTTTGCCGCATAACAATGGCTATAAATGCCTTTACGCTACTATAATTCCATGCAGTATGGACCATGTCTGGGTCCTCTCGCCTGTAACTCCCGACGAGTTCAACAGCTAAATAAAAAAAAGGTGATGGTTGGGACAGCAGTTCAGTTCCAAATATAAACTTAAATTCTCTACCACTGCATTCTCAGAGAGTGTGATGAACTGCCGGTAAAGCGATAGATATATTTACGCATTCATGATATAGTTTTACAAATTGTCTACTTTTAAACATTTTATAGTTTTTAACAAATTTCTACCTATTTTGAAATGACCAGTACACCAAACGTACATCACAAAAGCTAAAAAAAAAAAAGAATGCAACTCGGAGAAGAAAATGTTGTTTTGCGGATATTGATGTGCTGCCGACCCCCCGTTTAATTATTTGCCGTACTAACAAAAACATGGAACTGAACTGGTTCATACCAAGCTCCATCCAGCTTCACATCTGGTCTGTCCTTGTGGAGGAGAAGAAACCTCCGCAACTGTCCATCTCCATCAACTCTACTTATTTCAGTTAAGCCTCCAATTCCCTTCCGCCACTCTCCACCTGAATCAGCCCAAGCAGCAGAGTTGGTCTTTTGTTTAATGCATTTTGTTCTCAAATCTGTGCATGCTGTTCAAAAGCTGGATGGCATCATTGCTAGATGGCATAATAATGTAAATGCTAATATGGTATTAGCAAAGTAGTCTGTATTTCTCACTAATACTAACACACGTGTGTGTATGTGTGTGTGTGTGTACTAGTGAGTGTGTGTCTTTGTGCCACCACTCATATATATTGAAAAATTGGTCTTTAACAGAAGCTTCTGTGAAAGACCAATATTTTGGAAATAAATCGCCGGTTTGAGATTTATGAATTGTTTTGGTTACGATATGAGAAGAATTAGAAAGACGAGAGAGCAAGATAGATGCGTGTGTGTGTGTGTGTGTGTGTGTGTGTGTTTGTGTGTGTGTGTGTGTTTTGCTCTGCAGTGACAATGAAGGGGAGGGAAAAATAGAGAATGATTAAGTGGGACATTTTGGCAGTTGCAA
>CM051018.1:11378189-11383189 GCA_027704905.1 Muraenolepis orangiensis
TAACTGTGTATGATGACTACGGGTTGAACACACTTTACAGGGCACTGCATTTGGCTCACTCACATACACACTCACACTCGCACTCGCACACACACACACACACACACACACACACACACACACACACACACACACACACACACACACACACACACACACACACACACACACACACACACAGCTAGTGGATACCACTTCCATAAGGTTTTAAATGCTAAGCGTGTTTGATGGCTTCAACTGATCAGGGGCTCCCTGCCCACCATCATGTTGGAAGACCCATATTTAATAACTATTTTGTTGTGCATATGCTTGTGGTTTAATTCACAACATTTTAATTGTGTGACTAATTGCGGCATCAGCCCGACTTGGACGGTCAGGCAAGTCAGTTATTTTTATGGGTGGCTTGAACAAAGATCAATGACCAATTTGAAGCGCTCGAAAAAAAATCTAACTTGATGCATGACATAGTTTACAAATGTCTCCTTGCACAAAATTAATCCTAACAAAAAGCCATTCTCTCTCTCTCACACACACACACACACACACACACACACACACACACACACACACACACACACACACACACACACACACACACACACACACACACACACACACACAAACGCACAGCAAGTGATTGATTGCAATGCTAATCAGATGATGAGCTGCAGCTGTCTGCCTGGTTTCAGGGTCTGCCAAACAGATGTTTGCGGGGCGAGAGAGCATCAGCCTCTGTGACTCCCTCTCCATCCACCTCCGCGCTTCTCTCCTGACCTCCTCCAATGGGTTTCTATAGCCCCCCCTTCTCCCTCCCTCCCTCCCTCCCTCCCTCAGTCTCTCCCCCTCCCTCTCTCCCTACTTCCCTCTTTCACTCCCTCCCTCCCTCTTACCCTCCCTCCCTCTCTCTCTCTCCCTCCCCCCTCCCTCCTTCCTTCCCTCCCTCTCTCACTCCCTCTCTCCCTCCCTCTACCCCTATATGTATATAGTATATACATATACATATATGGTGGTCACATGGTGTGGTACACCAACTGTGTTCTGTTCTAGTCATGGTGTTCTGAGTGTTTTGGTTTTAATTGCGTGGTGAAGGGCGTCGGCATGTATTCACCATCACCGCCCTAGGAGAGAGAGAGCCAACATACATCATGGACATGATGCCAAGCAACCGGAAAAATAAACACGACCCCCGCGTGACGAGAATAGTCTTGAGTATGTGTGCGTGCGTGTGCGTGTGCGTGTGCGTGTGCGTGTGCGTGTGCGTGTGTGTGTGTGTGTGTGTGGGGGTGGGGGTGCGCTCTTCATGGGTTGCCAAGACAACAGCATCTTATAAAGGGCTTGGGCCTGGTGGAGGCCACCCTGGTGGAGGAACAAGCGTTACTTCCCAGTGTGTGCAGGGGTGATGCCCCTGCACACGGGAGCATGCAGGCATGTCTATTCATTAAGGGAATACTTTATGATCTATCTCCGCCGTGACTGAACCGCTAACCGCTAGCCGTACCGCAGGTCACTGGCACGGGGGGATATTTGTTGTTAATGTGTCCGTGAGCGTGTGTGTGTGTGTGTGTGTGTGTGTGGTGTGTGTGTGTGTGTGTGTGTGGTGTGTGTGTGTGTGTGTGTGTGTGTGTGGATTGTGAAAGCGTTTGTTTTCAACGTCTTCAAGAACAATCATGACACTAGAGAAATAGACGTGGTATTTGCACGTACTGTATGTACGTACATACGTACCAGTACACACAGGTGTGAGGACCCGGTGTGTGTACTGGGGCTGCCACTTAATAATGATTTACAAGTGGGAGAGGGAGAGACATGAGTGGTGACATGAGGCAGAACAGATAAGTACGTACACACACACACACACATACATTCATGCACACACACACACACACACACACACACACACACACACACACACACACACACACACACACACACACACACACACACACACACACACACACACACACACACACACACACACACACACACACACACACACACAGGTGAGGATGAGACTGCATTTACATTTTAGATTTCAGATAGCAAACTTGAATAGCAATTATTCTGATCAAAAACAAAATCAGCAATCATTTCTTCAAGATTTTTGTTGCCTTAGGTTCTCAAAACCCACTCAATGGGTAAAATTGGCTAATTACTACAGCATTGTAGTACAGTATTCAGAGTATAGAATAGTTTGACATTCTCTTTTTTTTGGTGGAGCCTCATCTTTTTGAGGATATAGCACAATCCTCTGCTTTGGTTGCAAAAAATGGTTAAAATTGTTAAAATTGTATAACTTTTTCGGATGGATAATTAAACCTTCCGTTACAGAGATGACACTGGGTCTGTTCGGGGTTGTCATGTTCTGTGTGTTGAAGGTCAACAGAAGTGTATTATTCTGGAAAAAGCTGAATGAGCAAGTTTTCCCTATAGTTAATAGCCTCTTCAAAAATCGACTCAGCTGTTACCATAGACTTTCTGCATTGGTTTACGACACTATCAAGAGCACACACACACACACACAAATTACAATAATGAGCTGCCGTCAAATCCTTCTACAATCCTCTACCTCCAGAATAACCCCGCAACAAAACAAATGGCAATTTTGCACAATTATATTTGATTAAGTATATACAGTATATATATATATATACACACACATAGAGGTCCTGTCAAACAAACGGTACATCTCTGTACGACGCAATTAACAGGTCTGTGACAGGAATAAACCAACCCGATATATTTTTTACATATATTTCTTCATTTCTTTCTTTCCACCAGATTCCTGTTCCGGAAGGTGACTGCTCTAGTACCAAATACAGTAGGTAGCTGTATGTTTAGACACATACAACAGATGTGGGTGGCTTGTTAGGAGTTATGAGTCACTGTTTAATTAATTTGCTATTGTTCAGGCATCTATCTACAGTGATCTGCCAACGGGCTACCATAGCAACCCCTGCCCAACACCACGTCTCGATACGGGGGAGAAAGCCACAGACACAGACGCTGAGACCAGAACCAGGGTCCTGGGTCCTTCAGAAACACTCACACACAAACACACGCGCACACGCTCCGTGTGTACGGAGTATGGCGCTGTACGAGATGGCTGCCGTGTCGCGACCTCCCGCACGACGACGCCGCTTTTTGTTATTTATTTCTTTTTATCGCGACTATCTTTGTTCAGGAAGTTAGCAGCACGTTCATTTATAACTTTTGCACACTTTCGCTCGCCGCCTACCGGAGTTTTTTCATTCTTTAGACTCGGACGTCCCACCCGAAGTCACAGCTGGATTATCTCCGACCATCTTGGGCACGATTACACGCAAGCGTCGCAGGAAGAAGCGAGGGAAGCGAGCCGGTGTGCTAGTCAGGCTGAGATGTCGATCCGATCGCCCCCCACTACCCACCATTCTACTGGCTAATGTACAGTCTGGACAATAAGTTAAGCGAGCTACAGGGCTATCAGCGAACAGGAGTCGGCACACCCTGAGGCTGCTCTCATCGTGGCGGGGGACTTCAACAAGGCGAACCTGAAGAAGGTTCTCCCGAAGTTCTACCAACACATAACGAGCAACACACGGGGTGAGCCGATCCTTGACCACTGTTACACCCCCTTTCGTGATGGCTACAAGGCCCTCCTCTGCACACCGTTCGGCAAATCAGACCACCGCTCTATCCAGCTACTCCCCGCCTATAGGCAGAGACTGAAGCAGCAACTGATCGCTGTGAGGGAGGTCCAATGCTGGTCGGACCAGTCGGACTCTATGCTGCAGGATTGTTTTGATCGCGCTGACTGGCACATGTTCCGCGTTGCCTCGGACAATAACATCAACGAGTACGCATCCTCGGTCACCGGGTTCATCAAGAAGTGCATAGATGACGTTGTTCCGACCAAGTCGGTTCGAATATACCCTAACCAGAAACCGTGGATTAACGGCGATGTTCGCGCTGCCCTACACGCGCGTAACGCCGCCTTTGGCTCCGGGAATATGGAGGAATATACGAGAGCCCGCTACGACCTCCGTAAGACCATCGTCTCTGCAAAGCGGGAGTATAGACAGAGTGGAGGAGAAATTGAAGAGCCACGACGCGAGGGGTATGTGGCAGGGGCTACAGACGATAACAAACTTCAGAGGGAGAACCAGTTGTGTAGAGAACTCCTCTACCTCCCTCCCAGGAGAGCTAAATACTTTTCAAGCTCGACACCAAGGTTAGAGGTCTAGGCGTGCCCCCATCCACGTGCAGCTGGATACTGGACCTCCTGTCGGACCGCCGCCAGGTGGTGAGGATGGGCAGCACCACCTCAGAGCCACTGACCCTCAACACGGGAGCCCCCCAATGATGCGTGCTGAGCCCTCTCCTCTACTCCCTCTACACCCACGACTGCATGGCTATGCACAGCTCCAACGTCATCATCAAGATTGCTGACGCCACGACAGTGATGGGCCTGATCGCCGGCGACGACGAGACAGCCTACAGGGAGGAGGTCGGATCGCTGGAGCAGTGGTGCCAGGAGAACAGCCTCGCCCTCAATGTCAAGAAGACCAAGGAGCTGATCGTGGACTACAGGAAGCAGAGAGGAGAGCACAGCCCTATCTCCATCGACGGTGTTGCAGTAGAGAGGGTCAGCAGCTTCAAGTTCCTCGGCGTGCACATCTCCGAGGACCTCACATGGTCCACGCACACCACACACGTGGTGAAAAGGGCCCAACAACGCCTGTATTTCCTCAGGCGTCTGAGGAAATTCAGCATGGGCCCCCGCATCCTGAGAACATTCTATACCGGCACCATCGAGAGTGTTCTTACAGGGTGTATCACTGCCTGGTACGGGAACTGCACCACACTCGAGCGCAGAGCGCTTCAAAGGGTGGTGCGAACGGCCCAGTATATTGTTGGAGGTGAGCTCCCCTCCCTCCTGGATATATACAACTAGCGGTGCATGGCCAAGGCCAAAAGCATCATAAAAGACAATGCCCACTCCAGCCACGAACTGTGTTCACTTT
>CM051018.1:11388189-11395689 GCA_027704905.1 Muraenolepis orangiensis
TCTATTGTTATTTGTATTGTGTACAGTATTGTTATATTATAGTGTTATATAGTTTAGTACATAGTATAGTATATTGTGTTAATTTGTAGGAAATTCATACTGTGGGAGGGAATCAAGCATTCAATCATACTTAAAATAAATTCATGTCTTGAATCTTGAATCTTGAATATGTATTGTTTTATTGTTTATTTTATTGACTTATACATTCATTTCTCAGTTCAAACGGATTCCTTCTTGTGCGACAGTCTTGTATCGTGTTTGACTGATGGTCCCTGTGAGGCGTTTTGGTTCAGACCAGCGACCTCTGCCCTCCTCCTAAAGCACAAGCAACAGCCTTGTGTTTGAAAAGATGCTCCAGGGCCGTGCTATTGGCTCCAGTGCACTACGGGGTACCCGCGCTGCCCTCCCTGCAGGGCCCATACAACAGGAGGCGATAAGCAGAGCTGGGAGGAATAGTTAAAGACCCTCGTTACCCCAGCAAGGGACTGCTTGTATGGCTTGCGATCAACAAATCACACACTGAGATACGATGGCGTTACTTTCCCCAGGCTATCAGAGCCTCGGACAAACTCTTCTGCCATTTATATAATTTTTGCTTTTAACCTATATTTTTGTTGGTATATATATATATATATAAACTATTTTGTTATATTTTTATCTTGTATTTAGTTTATAGCTTGCATTGTGCACCGCCTGGGAGTTTGGGAACATTTCACTAAATGTAATTGTGTGTCTATGTGACTGCGTGTCTCGTGAATCTATAAACACCTTTTCAACATTGAAATTTCTATATGGAAATCGCAGTTGGAGTCGGACCCGCCTCAACCTGTGTCAGCTGTGTGTCGTCGTACAAAAGCGATCGTGCAGTCCTCGGGGATCAGATGAGGGGGGGGTCCTGACAGGTCATTCTATCCCGACGACGACGGATGATTATCCCGGGGAAGCGGGGGTATGTAGACAGGAGGAGGGACCCCAAGTTCAAATCAACCCTTGATGAATGCCCAGCCATGACTCACAAACGGCCCACAGAAGCAATTTGAAATAACCCCCCCAACACGTTGAGGTGTGATACATCAGCTTAATTTGATGTAACCAATTCAGAGTCATTGTGGCGAAATGCAGACGAATAAATGAATTATAAGCTCAGACAAGATTTGCAGCAGTGGAATAGATTATGAAAATGAGGGACAATGACAGAGAAAAAAAAAATAATTCATAGTTTACAAGAGGTAAGATTCAATAATAAATAGAGGCACTCAAACAACCCGGATCATAAGTCACCATCGTATGAATGTTTGTATCTTGTGTGTTTTAAAAAAGGTACAATAGGGTGAAATAGATTTGTTGTCGACAACAAACATGTATACAAACATAATGCATCGGTGTATCGTGCGCATCAGCATACAAACATCCGTACCATCCACCAGTGACAATATGTCAGCCCTCTGTCTGTGATGTGCCGACAGATGGGTTCTCTCCTAAAAAATCGACAGAGATCACAACTCATGTCAACGTTCTGGATCCCCTGTCCCCCTGTGGAGCCGCTGGGGCGGTTGATTTAGGAGGAGCGGTAGAGAGGACGGTGTTTTGAATCGGGGAGGACACCCTCGGACCCATTCTAGACATCGCAAGATGTCCACTTTCCTCCACTTTTTTTCCGTCGTGGAGAGAGAGATATTGATTGTTGATTGTGAAATCGTGTTGTGAATACTTCAACAAGGTTAGAATTTGAAGTGTGTTAAACGTGAAACGCCAAACAAATCCTTGAGATTGTTATTCAAGAATCAGCCATTTGTACATGTTGTGCAGATGTGGTGTGTGTGTGTGTGTGTGTGTGTGTGTGTGTGTGTGTGTGTGTGTGTGTGTGTGTGTGTGTGTGTGTGTGTGTGTGTGTGTGTGTGTGTGTGTGTGTGTGAGTGCCTTCTAAAGTTGGGCGAGCAATCAATAATAGTGGTGAAAGTAGCAGTTTGAGAATTCAAGCAGAACAGGTGGTAAGTGCTGACATGTCCTTGAGTGTGTGTGTGTGTGGTTGTTGCTGGTTTAACCTGTGGGCCTTGATTACCCATAAGGACCCACAGGTGTGCAGCCTCACTCAGTCAGTCTGACTTGGGCCAGGTGAGGCTGCTTCAGCGAGCCATCAACCACACACATACTCCACAGATGGCCTCATTCAAAGACAAAAAGCCAACAATCAAATGGTTCCAGCGCATGCTGGAACTTACTGTGAAACAAATCACATTTTTATTGTATTAATATTTTGGTTTGAGTTTCTCATGTTGTGCTGCCATCTTGCCATGCTCGTGTGTGGAGGATGTGATCGGGCCCCCAGTTTAAAGAGTTAGAGTTTAAAGCCAAAGAGGGCATTTTTTTTACATTAACAAAATAGACATACCATTGGCAAGAATATCATCTTAAATACATCTTATTTAACCACTGTACATTGTATATTACCAGGCACTTTACTGTAACATTTACACTCTAGTTAGATGCCAAATTATATTGCACTTTGTGCTGTGCAATGACAATCAATTTGAATGTAATGTAATGTAATCTAATCTAATGTCACCGGTGCTTCAGTACATAATTAAACAAAAGAAGAAGAAAGGAGAAGAGGGTGGATGTATGACACATAGGGCCACTGCTTGGTAGACGTTTGCTTCTTCCCATCTTTCTTCGCCAGCCATCTTGAATCTATATCTTCAAATGCTCAGACTTCCTGATTCCCACGGGCCAATCAGGGTCAGGGCCCTTCTGAGTAGAGGATGACGTCACGGCAGCAGAAGGCCTTTATTTGGAGTGTATTCCGCCGTCTACGGAGACTCAACGGAGACAATTGAGGCCAGACTGGACCCACGATATAATCCTTAGCCCATTTTATTTCAGGTTAGGTTTTCTCTCTAGTGGTTGATACACACAGGAATTAATAAGATAACAGTGAGTTACTAAGTGACAAGCTTTGTCCACTTTTGTTCACTAAAGTTTATCATTACAGCTATGGCTCATTCACACTGGAAAAGAGTGATCCGCTCTCTCTCTCTGAGAGAGCGAGAGCGAGAGCGAGAGAGAGGATTCAAGGTTGATCTTGAGAGAATTGCCTCGAATTTCTTGGGAGAATTGCCTCGAATGAGTGACCCAAGACTCTGTTGTGGTTTTTTATAAATGAATAAAATAAATATATATATATATATAAAACCACAACAGAGTCTTGGGTCGCTCATTCGAGGCAATTCTCCCAAGATCAGCCTTGTGTGTGTGTGTGACATTGTTGTTTATCTACCTAGAATTTCACAAAACATAAGAGAGGTGGTTGGACTCTTCATTGGTTCATTATAACACAGAAAACCCACCGGTGCCTCATGGGCAGTTTGATGGCTCCATGCCTTAATTAGTCCATTCACCTGGACGTTGAAACAGTTCACGGATGGGGAAGCAAAAGCACGTTATTATATATAATGATAATATTATATTACTGGTAAAAATGGTGTCTTCAATTAACTATTCACAATATTTTGACCCTGAGGTCTTCATCATGTGCAACGTTTATTGAAGACACATATTTTACCAAAAATATTAGATTATCATTCTATAGTATAACATTACACTGTGTCTGTAAATCTGGGAACATAGACCACGATGCTTTTCTTTTATTTTTGCAAAGCTTTCCAATAATGAATACTATTATCTATATTTTTCAGATGAAAATGATGCCATGATCCCTTTAAAACTTCTGGCAGAGTGTGTCTCCTTTTCAAAGACGATAATGACCATCTTTAAAAGGGCACTTATACAGGAGTTAAAGGAGATTTTCCTTTATCGCAATCAAAACCAGAGTTACACTGTTCTTTATTTTCACTGGTCTGACTGATGTCGCTTTTTGAGTAGTTGCCATCATAATTGAATAGAAGTGTAGCATTACTGCAAAGAACTACCCGGATCCTTCCTCGTAGCACACTTTTACTTTTACTAGTGTCTTACGAAGAAGATTATCTAAGTAGATTGTTAGGTTGATTTTGTTCTAGTGTTCTATATTGTTGCCAACTGTACTTTTTCCTTATTGTATTTTTACCTTACTGTACTTTTACCTGAACTTATTGTATTTTTACCTGAGCACTGGTTCAGTTCTTGGAGAAATGAAATGCACTTTTGACTTCTGGTGACGAGGTGTTCCTTCCTTTGTTGAAACACACTATTGTAAGTTGCTTTGGATAAAAGCGTCTGCTAAATGACTGTAATGTAATGTAATGAAGGTTTACTTTGGAAGATCATCATTTGGGTAAGTACATTGCCTTTAGGGAAGCTGGTTTACTGTAATGACACAGACATTCCAAGCTGTCAAATCAAATTGCTAAGTACATATGCAATTCTAAGGAACATGGCGGTATGCATGTTCCATATGTTTCAGACAAAACACCCATCACAATCAGGATTGTTGCAACTGCTCTTATCTCTCATGGAGAGATAGCTGACAGGATTTTCAATTCTGAAAGGAACTTCAGGATCCTTCAGATCCCTTATCGATGCAAAAAGGTAAACATTTTAACATCTTTAATTCCACTTAGACCTTCTGGATGATATGGTGATAGTGTGTCCAGGGTTGACACGTCTTTGCCTGAGTGTTAAAGTGCTACGAGATAAGGACACACACTGCAGCTAGGTGCACATTCACAGTGTCTGACAGTCCTGGAGAACAAAGGAATAAAAGTAATAAAACATTTATATCGACCTGTTTTGTGGTTTGTTTCAAATAAACGCTAAGAATCATTTTCTACTTAAATGTGTGTCAGGGCTCATTATTAACCTCAATGTTGTCCCTGCCAAACCTATATGATACATCTTTGTAAGTGTGGTTTGCTTTAAAGATACAAGTGTACTTTATGTATTTGTGTACTATGAATTGGAGGAGAGTGAAAGTGTATCCTTGCATTAAACGAATGAACCCTAACTACACATCACTAATTAGACAATTGTGTTATACTTGTGCTTTGACAATAAAGACATTCTGGTTCCGATTCCGATAATTGTATGCAGTGCGATCAGTTTCAAACGTAGACTCCCTCAATATGTTTCACTATTTTAGCTCATTTAGGCAGATGCTGAAAGTGGCCTGTCAATAAACTGATTATGAAAAATGAGGACAATAAGAGGACAATTGTTGCAAATTGTCAAGTATTTTCTACTTCAGCTTCATCCAGCATCTTCAAAATGGTTCTGTATGGAGCTATCGAGTACCAGCTTAGTTACTGCATTGTTCGCAAATCCAATTAATGCGTCTTGTTTTTTTATTTTTTTATCTTGGCACTTGTAGTGGAAACAGCTTTTGCACTCGGAAAACAGCAAATCATCTTGCCGAACGCTGGCTTGTCAGCCAGTCTTTGTGTTAAGCAGCTCTGGTTAAAACATAGTCCAGGAAGACTTATTTAAGCCTTTTGGGAAGGACTCCCAGCGGCAAGTCCTCGTCCCTGGAGACACAATTGGCGACCTCGATGTCTTTTGTCCAAACAAACAAACAAACAAACAAACAAAGTCACAGCGCTGGACTCATCTGGTGTGAACATCTGCAACTGGACCTTGTGGTAATATGGGTGGAAATATTCTCTTGAACTGCACGGCTGTGTGTCTCAGCAGCACTGGGAGTCGTCACTGCATCCAGTCAGGTCTTCTCCATATTTATATGGGCACTTAATCTCCAATGTTCCCTTGCCACAACACAGACAGCTGTGCCACAACACAAACCAGAGAGGTTCACACCCACATGTTTGTGTGCTTTGCTTCTACTTTCAATGGAGCATGTTTTGCTGTATCCTCCGTGTCTCTCCCCCACAGCACGGCTAGTGCATTGATCTCCTCTGTAATGTAATGCACAACTTCCTTTTCTTGTCTTTTTCTGTCCGATTTTCTTGTTGTATAATCAGCTTATAATTCTTCCAGTTCGGTGCATGTGCCGGCGGGCCTTGCATTTTGCCTGCTCCATGGTGATTTGCTGCAGGGTTTGACAATTATCAGGTCGTTCTGGTGTCTTTGTTTTTAGCCTGTCAAACACCTTCTCCTGAAGCTTCTGTGGCGGGACGGCCCTACATTATTTTCTATGAACCAATCAACGTGAGGAGCTCTGGAAGGTTTGTTTCCTTAGATTCCTCATATTCAAACCTCAAGAGTCTAGATTCTTTATTTGCCATATGCAACAAGAACAATGGAATGCTTACTCCCCCATTCCCCATTCACTCTCGCAGTATGAAAGATGAAGGATGAAGAGAATGGCGAGTAAGCATTCCATTGTACTTGTATATGTTCAGATTGTGAAAAATGTAAAATATTGTCATCATGCTACTTCAGAGAATATATTGTTGTGATACTGACATTATTTTGTTCATTGCAGAATATCAAGTGACCCTTATAAGTCGCATATTAACTTGTCCATCCCTGAATCCCTAGACCCACTCCAGTTTGCATACAGACCAAACAGGTCTGTGGACGACGCCATTTCCCTGGCACTACACACGGCCCTGCAGCACCTAGACAGAAGGGACACCTACGTCAGACTGCTGTTCATTGACTACAGCTCGGCGTTCAACACCATCGTTCCCTCCAAGTTGGTCCTGAAACTGAGGGACTTAGGTCTGGGCGCCCCCATCTGTAACTGGATTATGGACTTCCTGACAGGCAGGCCTCAAGTGGTGAAGATTGGGAACAACATCTCATCCACTCTGGTCCTCAACACCGGAGCACCCCAAGGCTGCTGCCTCAGTCCCCGGCTGTACTCACTGTACACACATGACTGTACTGCCACGCACAGCAATAATCGGATTATCAAGTTTGCAGACGACACTACAGTCATCGGCTTGATAAGCGAGGGTACAGAGATGAGGTGGTCCAGCTGACGCGATGGTGTGAGGACAACAGCCTCGCACTGAATGTCAGCAAGACCAAGGAGCTCATCGTGGACTTCAGGAGCCATCGGGGCACCCACTCCACCATCAGCCTGAACGGGACACCGGTGGAAGTCGTCAGCTCCTTCCGTTTCCTGGGACTACAGATTTCCGATGACCTGGCGTGGACCCGCAACACGGAGGTCATGCTGAAGAAGGCACACCAGTGCCTCTATGCTCTGCGGTGCCTCAGAAAAAGCCGAATAGGCCAGAGGTGGCTAGTGAACTTCTACCGTGGCACTGTAGAGAGCGTCCTGACGGGTGGCTTCACTGTGTGGTACGGCAACACCACTGCACGGGACAAGAAAGCCATCCAGAGGGTCGTGAGGACGGCAGAGAAGATCATCGGGTGTGCACTTCCATGCATTGAGGAGATCTTTAGGACTAGATGTCGGAAGAAGGCCATGTCCATCATTAAGGACTGCAACCACCCTGGGCACCATCTCTTCTCCCCCTGCGCCGGTTGCGCAGCATCCGTACAAGTACTACCAGGCAGTGCGCCTACTGAACTGCTAGGAGTGCTGCCACTTTCACTTTCATAACATGTCATTAACATTACACTGAAATACTTTGC
>CM051018.1:11398189-11435689 GCA_027704905.1 Muraenolepis orangiensis
TGTGTGTGTGTGTGTGCGTGTGCGTGTGTATGCGTGAGTGCTTGCGTGCGTGTATGCGTGTGTGTGTGTGTGTGTGGTGGCTGGTTTAACCTGTGGGTCCTTGATGACCCATAAGGACCCACAGGTGGGCAGCCTCACCCAGCAGCCCCAGACTCTAATCAGTCTGACTGGGGTCAGGTGAGACTGCTTCAACCACCACGCCAACAACGATTAGACGGTAGTTACTTTCATCTGTAAGTTATTGTTTTTTTTTATCGACTTAATCAGCTGAAATTTAAATATTCTTCTGCGGGGCTCAGAAGTTATATTTCACCATTTACACCTGGGCACTGCTGAGGTGCCCTTGAGCAAGGCACCAACGCTGTATGTAAAATAGCTGCCCACAAACACTGCTCCTAATACTAGGATGGGTTAAATGCAGAGAAACACAATTTCACTGTGTGTGTGTACATGTCTGTGACCAAGAAAGAGGATTCAATCCTCCAGCTTTAGATTCAGAAGTATTGATGCATGTGAGTATTGCGATTCTTTGCTTCTTCAACACTATCGTCAGTTTAGTGGAAGCACACTTATGGTACCACAGGTATATGGTCCACACCGATGGACCAGTTTTACAGAATCGCAATACAATATGCTTCAAAATCGTCGCGATGTCGTCGTATTACGGTGAGAGATTCCCTGCCGATTAACATCCATCGTCATTGCAACACATATACGCAATCTATGTATGTTACCTTAATTCAATTGAAAATGCAATTAGCTGCAAGCCTTATGTCCGCTCTAGCGCACACAATTATAAACCAGTGGCGGGTCAAAAATCCTCCCTGCCTGTCAACAACCACCACTACCGCTGTATCTCTCAACAGATGCCGCCGGAGGACTCCAGGCGTCTGTGAGAAATGTGGCAGGCTGTTGCTGACTCGCTACAACTTGCCTCCCCTTCCCCCATCTACTGAATGGATGTTCTTTAAGAAAAATGTACGGTCAAAAGTATCCTTCATTCGCTCGAGTCTGACAAGACAACAGAGGACGTAAACTTGCAATTCTGAAACTTTTTCTTAAAAATGTCTGGTGAGTCATGAATGTAAACATACGGTAACAGGGGGGCAGGCCTCACTGACGAGGATGCCTATGAATAGCTTGTTCCATCATCGAGCAGCCAATAGACTTTCATTAGCTCACTTTATTATATCTATATTTACACAGTTTTATACATAGGTTGACATTACTTTGACCCTTCCACTGGTAGCACAGTTGACTGTACCAAGTACCGACATGGGGCCAATGATAGGCTTATACAGTGTGTAACAACTTTTCTGCTCTTCCTATTTTGGACTCAAGGTTGTGTTAACAGTGTCTAGCGTGATTCTAGAGTGTGGACACCACACTATTCCGCAAATTGCTTCAGTATTGACTTGGGGCCAGAGTGGAAGTGAAGCCGACATGTTTTTGAGCGTTTGAAAAGATACGACACGACCATGGCAGTCAGTGTGACGTGAAGTTTATTTATTATTTTTTGATCTTGTTAATTCGCATGAGGCCTGATGTAAAAAAATCTCTCTCTCTCTCTCTCTCTCTCTCTCTCTCTCTCTCTCTCTCTCTCTCTCTCTCTCTCTCTCTCTCTCTCTCTCTCTCTCTCTCTCAGAGAGAGAGAGAGCGGATCACTCTTTTCCAGTGTGAATGAGCCATAGCGGACACACACAGCTCTGTGTGTGTCCGTGTGGAGTTCAGCATGCCTAGGCCCACCTGCATGCAGAGGACGTCAGCCGTGCTTAACCGCTAATTAACGGCAACACAGCAAGGAAGACATAACGGCAAATGAAGGTGAATGTCCTCCAATTAAACAGTGTTTGAGGGGAGGGAACGGGGGGGGGGGGGGGCATTGTGTGTGTGTGTGTGTGTGCACATTTATGTCATCCCTGTGCAAACAAGAGAAGAGATGTTTCCGAGACGAGCTGGGAAAGGACACATACTGTACGTCACGCAATCTGTGAACCATACGCGGGGTTGTTTTGTTTTTTTCATTTGGTTTGTTTGAGTCCGAGCCAAGTGCTAATTAGATTAGGAAGATGCTACCGTGAACAGAGTGATTTAATTGGTGTTGTGGTTTTAGCGTTACAAAGCATTTGTTGTTCGCTGCCGCTGGTTCTATTTTTAATTGCTGTGGTTGGACTGGAGCTCTACATGCAGATGTTGGGGAAAGCTACAGTTTCTGATATGAAAAAAAAAATAATAATCACACACACCACACGTCACAAAATACACTTCTGAATGCTGTATTTTTAGAAACACAAGTTATACATTTGGAGTTAATATTAGTTGAAAAGTATGTGTGTATAATATTTACATATATTGCATATGGATGAAAGCAAACAAAACACTTTTTGTAAAAAGTGTAAATTGAATTTACACTTGCTGCCAGCTGCCTTGCACAAAGTGCTTTGACAAATGACACGTTGACATTACTTTTCGTTTGTTGCTTTGTGGTGGATTTTATCCCAATTCATACGTAAGTGTGATTTATATTTGACAGATCACTCCTCCTACCTGCCACTTTTGATTAGTTTTGCTTTTGCATTCCCACTTCATTAGTTCTCCTTTAAGCATGGACTCGGCACTCAGCACCGGCTGCATTAATGTACACCTTCCCTGATCAGACTGTCAATCTGTCAAACACATCATTTGTACAAAGAATATCCCCTGAGAGGGTTGTCACTCTCTGGGAAAAGGGTACATGACAGAAAGACTACTTCTAACACTACTACAACTGTTACAACTTATACTACTGGTACGACTACTACTACTACAACTGCTACTTCTAACACTACTACTACCGCTACTACTACAACTGCTACTACTACTACTACTTCTAACACTACTACTACCGCTACCACTACCACTACTACTACTACTACTGCTGCGCAGCAGGATAGCTTAATCTGTTAGGACTTGGCTTGGGAACCGGAAGGTTCCCGGTTCAAGTCCCCTGGTGCCTTGCCCCTAAACAAGGGACCAGCCCCCCTAACACTGCTCCCCGGGCGCTGTATATACAATAGCTGCCCACTGCTCCTAATACTAGGATGGGTTAAATGCAGAAAAACAAATGTACAAATTGTTCTGTTTATACTTTTATATATATATACACATACAAATACATAATTTTTTTTGAACTAATAAAGAATTGATGCAGTACAATATTGTAGTGTACACACAACCAGTCAGTGTAGTACAACCGTGGGAGTTAGTTGAGAGAACCTTCCAGAACCTTAAGGACCTTCTGGGATCGGGATAAACGACATGCCTATAAATGACCCACACTTTGAGTGCACATTCCAATTCAAGCACACGGGCGTTGCTCTGCTGCACGTGCTACACGCTACAACGGCAGAGGGGGGGGGGGGATTTCCTGAAGTCTTTCCATCACTTCATTCCCTTCCTGAATGTATAAATGACAGAAAGCATTAAAAAGCAAGGGGGCCGCTGGTGCTGAAAACACACATTAAGGCCCGCGTCCCGGAGGAAATGGGCTTTGCATGTGTGCGTGTGTGTGTCTGTGTCTGTGTGTGTGTTTGTGTCTGTTTTTGTGTGTGTGCGTGTGTGTGTGTGTGTGAGGGGGGGGTCTGTGTGTGTGTGTGTGTGTGTGTGTGTGTGTGTGTGTGTGTGTGTGTGTGTGTGTGGGGGGGGGGGGGGTCTGTGTGTGTGTGTATGTGTGTGTGTGTGTGTGTGTGTGTGTGTGTGTGTGTGTGTGTGTGTGTGTGTGCAGATGTATATGCTGCGTCATGTGCCTCTATGCTTGTAGACAGCGTAAAGGTCTGGTAATCAAGGTCCTTAAATGTACTTTGTGACCTATTTCTTCTCTGCACCAAATGTTTGTATGTGACTGACTGAAATGGGACAAGACCTGACTCCTGATTTGTGTTGTTATTGCTTTCTGTATACCCAAAGCCCCCCCCCCCCCCCATAGACATAGATTTTGGATGACTCCTAGATTGTACTCAGTTACACTCCATATATAGCCTGCCCACAGGCTGTATGCAGGCAGTGTTAGCCTTACGCTGGCAGCTCTTCCACTAGCAACAACCAAAGGTGGACTTATTGACAGAGAACCGCCATTAGCTTGCCGTTAGCCAAATTCACAATTTGAGCACAATATTTTGTGTTGAGCACAACACAAATAAAAATAAATCAAGATTCAAGATTCAAGAAATTAATTTGAATAAAAGTGGCAGTGGCATGAAGAAAGGGTGCAAAATACAATAGAAATTATAAAAAAAACTGCAATAAATTATGTACATACCAATATATAAAATATATAAAGGACAAGGTCAAAAGATGAACGCTGTGGATGGAACAAGACGACAACGTAGAGAGTTAACACAGAGACAATGTTTTTCTTGGTAAATGGACTGCTTTTTATAAAGCGCTTTCATCCAAAGCACGTTACAATTCACCCAATCATACACACATTCATCCACCGACTGCCGAGTCAACCATGCAAGTGCTACAGCCAGCACTTTAGGAACAGTAAGGGTTTGAGTGTTTTGCTCAGGGGACACTTTGCTAAGGAGAAGCCGAGGGATCGAAACCAGGACGACCGCTCTACCTCCTGAGATACTGCCCCACCTGTGTATAATGAGCAGAGCCAGGCAGGAGACATCTGGCCCAAGGGCTGTCTGTACTGGCACTCGTATATATAGTGTGGGACGAGTGGATCTGCTGCCAAACATTAGTTTCATTAGGAAGATCGGCTTATCGCTGATGAAAAAAGTCACATGTGAAAATCCAACATGTGAAGACGACGCCCAACATGCAAATCGTGAACTGAACACACGTGGGAACTGAACACACGTGTGGGTGTGTTTTTGGGACAGCCTGTGTTTTTCATGCTGGCTGTCCCCCACATGTGATCTGCGAAGCAAATGTGACAAGCAATCCATTGCCACCTGGGGAAAAATATACATGAACACACTGAACACATCTAAAGCTATTTATTGGTCACATACATGTACACACACAGTGAAATGTGTTTCTCTGCATTTAGCCCATCCTAGTATTAGGAGCAGTTGGTAGCTATTGTATATACAGCTGCCCGGGGAGCAGTGTTAGGTGGGTCTGGTGCCTTGCTCAAGGGCACCTCGGCAGTGCCTGGGTATTTTACAGACTTTAAGCTGCAACCGTCCGGTTTCCCCAACAGACTGAGCTATCCTGCAGCCCATGTTTTTTTTCCATCCGTCTGTTTGTTTCCACATCTACACTTGAAGTGTTGTTGTTGTTGTTTTGTTTACATGTGGGGGTATTAACATATTCATGTCAATACCCCCCACATCATCTATAACTGCTCACATGTGCAGGTCACATCTGACCATGTTTCTTTCAACATGTTTACTGTGTGAAATAATGCAAAAACCTGTCTGCGGTTCACATGTGAACTATACGGTCAATCTGAAATGGGGTTCACATGTGAACTGCATATGTGCAGTTTACCTGCTCCTGCCTCAGTGATATTTCACATCACAGATGTGAATACATTCAAACCACACACATGAAAGATCCAGTGGTCACGTGTTTGTATCGTTGAGAAATACAGCAAAGAGTCTCACACGTTTAAACACATTTATTCTTTGTGTTTCTGTCCTATGCGTATGTTTTTAAAACTTAATGCACGAATGAGGAAATTAAACAAACACACTGAAAAACATGTCTACATTCTACAAGATAAAGCAACAGACGTGCAGGGTTATAACTACAAGTACATTTATTGGAGAAACAACAACAGTAAGCCAGGAAAAAATATATAAAACAAGTGATACTGTGTGTGTGTGTGTGTGTGTGTGTGTGTGTGTGTGTGTGTGTGTGTGTGTGTGTGTGTGTGTGTGTGTGTGTGTGTGTGTGTGTGTGTGTGTGTGTGTGTGTGTGTGTGTGTGTGTGTGTGTGTGTGTGTGAGAGAGAGAGAGAGCGAGAGCGAGAGCGAGAGAGAGAGAAAGAGAGAGAGAGAGAGAGACTATGAATTGTCCATCGCCTTTTGGAACAACTTGTTATCAATTTGTTGCACCAATGAAAACACTCCCAATGGCTTTTAAGGGGTCATACAAGTAGAACTGAAAAGAAAAACACATTTGCAGTAAACCAAGAGTTCCCTCAACTTAGGACCCAACACTGAGCAAGGCCAGGCCACCTGGTGTCGCAGATGTCCAACAATCGACCGCTTGTGTTGTGTGTTTTTCACCAATTGCGTTTCAATCCAGGTACAGTTTACAGCAGGTGCAGCTGTAGGTTTGCAGTGACAAAGAAACAGTTGGCCATTTTGGAAAAAAATTATCTAAAATCAACAAGCAATAAAATGAAGAAATCCGCTCAGGGCTTCAGACACCTCAGAGAACTGGCCTCTTGTGGACAGATTGATTATGTTTACATCTAGGGGCAGTTTACATTATATTTGTTTGAACTATTCACCGTGAATCTAAATAAAGCTTTCGTTTAGCAGTCAAAGAATGGGCTACAGTTGACAGTGATTTGATCCGGTTTTTGGTTACTTCTATCTGAACTTTACTACTACTGGTAGTGTTACGGATCCTGTGGTCATAAATAAACATCCCGGTGATGCAAGCAGCCAGACAGACATGAACAGCACATGCCAGCGGTCGACTCTCCTCCGAGGCCTGAGATGAGAAGAGACCGGAGGTGTTTCTTAAAGGCCAGATGCGCTGTGCTGTAGCATTTTCTGTTTGTCTCACGAGACACAGGCTCACTGCCATATCTCTGGCCACAGGATCTGTAGCCTGAGCTGAAAAATATTTTTTTCCTGCTGAAATACAGCCTTATTTAGATCACTGAATAGGGTGAAAACGAGGACACCAGGGGCAGGATAGTTGTATGGATTTTGGGTGATTTTGGCGAAATCCCGTCGAGACGCTTTTGTTTGGGTCCCAAAACGACGACATGCTGGGGATTAAAAGAGGACGTCTGGTCATCTCGCTGACTACTAGTAACTTAAAGTAGTAACTTCGTCCGGTAGTGTGAACCTACTAAATACTTAAGTCGTGAATAGGAATGTGTCTATAGTATGCATCTGGGTCACAGTAGTTTTTTCTCAGCGTCAGGATCACAGCGGGCAAAAGGGTGAGGGTGTTTTTGGAAGAAATTCAATGTGAGATATTGCATGTGAAAACGGGTTTCGGGAGATTGGACTCCCCGGTATATATTTTCCTTTTCTGAAAATATCTTCGGTCACGTAACGCATCAAAACCAAACACCAGTCAACATCGAGGTGCTGCTGTGCTGAGAGTAAACAACAATGACAATAATAACAATAAAACAACAACAGATTGAAAGTAGCGGTGCGTCTACCGCAGTGACAATGGACGCTATAGCGGAGGCTAGCCCACAACCATGGGAATTACAATTGACCGGACTCATTTCACGGCAGACGCAGCACAGACGCCCACTAGCTGTGTGGCTTTACAGGAATATGTCAAAATATGACATAAAGTATATATAAAATATATATATATATATATATATATATATATATATATATATATATATATATATGCACATATCATGCCCACAACCAGGGACTTACAAGTGTTCGTTACTAGCCGTACTCATTCGACCATTTCACAGCACAAACGCCCACTTGATTAACAGGTAGCCTTACCGTAGCCTACATGTGCTGCTAACACCGCCGCCCTCGTTGAAGTGACGTCCGCCTACTCTATAAACAGAGAGGGAATGTAAATATGTTGATTATCTATTTGTTTATTCTATTACTGTACAAAACGTTATGTCAGCACTTGAGCACTGCTCAATGGGGCTGGATGGAATGTTTACAGGCCCGTGGACTTCAGCTCACTGCAAATCAAAAATGAATAATATTATAAAACTATAATATCTTATGATATTTTTATGAAAAGGTACCCTGAAGTTGTTCGTTTTAAGAAGACCTGGCCGAATGAATTTCAGTCATATTTACCCTTTGCTCTTGAATTAAACACGCAAGAGTAATTTTACCCGATTACTCGACTAATAGTCATAATACATTGGTACAATACTTGATTATGTGACAATTGTGTTGCTAGTTAGAATGACAAAATGAAAGGTCAACAGCTACAAAGAGAAGCCCAGGTACGAGTCAGGTTTGGTCCAAATTGGATGAAGAGACAACTGCCGATTAAGGCATTTAAAACAGTTTTTTTTACTGGAGCTCGAGCACCTGAAGGAAGCCTTTGCAAACGCCGCAAGAACATGTATTGTAACTCTGTGTAAAGTCCCAGTCGTAATGTAGGTGGACAACATTAGAAAGAAACAAGGCAATCCAATCCAGCCTTCAGAATTGCTGCAGAATGAAATCAACAACTGTCAGACATAGTCTGGTAGGGTTAATTGCAAGGCTTGGATTGAATTGCATGAGATGCACTTTGGAGGTAACTATTTATCTGGTCATTCTATATATATTTTTTCAAGTATAAAATTGACCTAAGTACCTCTGCCATTTTCTACTACATGTAAAGTGACTGATTGGTTAAACTGATTTATTTGAAGGCTACAGCCGTCAAAAATCGACCTTGGTATGGTTAGTATATGAAGAAGTGTTGCTTCAATGTAAAATGGTGCCCTTGTGGAAGGCACCAGACCTCTACACTGCTCCCGTGCTGTATATTAAATAGCTGCCCACTGCTCCTAATATTAGGATAGGTTTAATCCAGAGAAACACATTTCACTGAGTGTGTGTAAACACGCATGTGACCAATAAAGAGGATTCAATCCACCAGATTGTGATTTAGATGCCCCTCAACCCAAGCCCCATTTGGAAATGGTTGTCACTTATACATTGAAGCCGCTTCGGCGGAGTAACATCAAGGAGTTGGAAACAACCAAAATCGGGTACTTTTTATGGTTTTTTTAACACACACACCTTATCAGGATATGGTGGGACATGCTCCGTTTGCTCACATTTTAGAATTGTACCACTCACACACCCAAGCATGGCCACCGGCTTCTTGGTTATTATCCGCCGAGTGGGATGGGACTCTATCCGGAGATTAACATCTTATATGGGACAGCACACAGTCCACCGGGGGAGACTACCGTATGCAGTGAGAATGTGACCAAATGGTGCAACATATTAATAATAATGGATTTTATTTATATTGCATTATATTTATTATTGTCGACTTTTCATTCATTATTGCTTTTCATTTATATATATATTTATAAATATACATTTACATATTCATTCCCCTACTAAAATTATTTTCCACAAAAATTGGATTATTATAAGGGTAGGCCGAGAACTAACGGTAAACTCTCAAGCGGCAAACTAAGTACACTATGCTGAAGGAAGTATTCTTTCTGCTGGAAAAGTAGTGCTTTACATGAAGCTGGGCATGTATATGCAGAAAAAGGTACACAATTATAATAGAAATTGATGCAACATGACCATAGTAACAGTTTGAAACAAACAGCCCTAGAGTCAGAAGTCAAAAGTCAGCCGGAAAAGTCAGATTCAAAATACTTTTGAATTCCATTGGTAGAATTGAATTGCAACCACTTTCTTGACCATTCAAGTCCCAGTTTCTATATATTATCAAGTTTATTATCTCCACAACCTGCATGCATGACCTACAAATATGTAGTCCCTGGCCAAATCAAATGTTGCAATGCGACGACACACAAGCACTACACGTGAATAGCAAAAAACGACTCATAGCTGTGTCATAATACGACGTGGAAAGCAGACAACATTATAGATGTCTTATTCGTGTGATACCTTTAGACATCTTATCCGTGGCTCTGTCAATTAAAATCAGACAATAGCAAAGAATAGCCCCAAAAAAAGGCACATTCTCGCGAGGGACATGAAGTAAAAAATAAATACGTTATAAACCTATCTATCCGTCCCTCTGTCTCTCTGCTGGATATACTGACAGAGCAGATGTGTAGAGCTAAATTGGGCTGTAGTGCCAATGACAGGCCTTTTGTATCGATTGGTCTGTCCTCTCCATCCATCACCGTGTTCACATAGAGCACCACACACACACACACACACCTATATGAACACACACACACACACACACACCTATATGAACACACACACACACACACACACACAAGAAATTTGATTCATCCGCACAAAAACACACACACACACACACACATACACTCAATCAGACACACTTGCACAAACAGACATTCTGACAGACAGACATAGCTGCACACACAAATTGACAGATACACACTCAAGAACATTCTGCATGCATCCACACACACACACACACACACACACATGTTTTCACACACACACAAACACAGACAAGCAAACACACAAACATAGACAATCACACACACACACACACACAAAAACAAACACACATGCATTAACACACACACACACACACACACACACACACACACACACACACACACACACACACACACACACACACACACGCACACACACACAGGTGGTGCTCCCAGGCCCATGGTAAACAAATCCCCTTACCTTGATGGAGCGGGGTGGGGCACACTGACCAAGGCTGCAGAGCTGCACCACAGAGGGACTACAGTCTACAGTCGCCTTGGCCACCACTCAGCCAAATAAACAAGACGAATAGGCACCAGGGTAGACGCCACAGCTTACCCTTTCTCTTCGTGTTCCATGATGTGGGTTCTGTTTCTTCTGCTACTTTGTTTCATGTTTACGGTCATGTTTATCCTCCTTCTCTCCGTGCCGGTGTCTGGGCACTAAAAGGCCAAAACTTGGAGACACAAACAAAAGACACAATTAACTTGTGGTGTTATAAATGTGCAACAGGCAACATAAATAGCAAGATGGATAGGAATATATACATGGTAATAGTATTCTCTGAATGTACTGTATCTCCCGGAAGTGTTCTAACGCTATAACGCTATAAAGAATGATCCCACATGTATATTTAGACTGAGCCAATGCAGTAGAAGGAAACATGTGTTACTATAGAAACCTCTCACTGGTTGTCTATATAATTATTGGAATGAACTAGTAAGCAACAGTAAAGGACAACTGTAATAATGGTTTATTTCCCTTCCAGCAAGGATTATCATTTTGTTTTTGGTGCAACGTTCAAGGCATTAAATTAAACGGTCACAGTCTAATTACACTGTAATTATTACAAATAGCATTTCTCTGTTGTGGGTATTTTCTGTGTCCATGAACGGTTTCAATCTAACTGTGTTGAGGATTAAGCTCTGGAATCTGATATGCTATTAATTTGCATGTATTTGAAGCCCGATTTGAGTGTGACTTCATTTTTCATTCAAAAATAAAAATAAAATTGTTTGTTTCACTTGTCTGGTCTTTGAACATGGTAAGGCAGATCACAATGTCTTTGTTATGTTTCACCCTGGATTTGCTAAAAAATATAAAAGGCCAAAAACGACCTCATGGACGGTTACTGTCAAGCTATGAAAATGATTGGCCTCTGTGAAGATTAAGCCTTCAATGGGATTAACCCTCTGCTAACTTGGAGTGTTTTAAAGAGGCCTGTTTGAACATGAACGACAGATTGGTGTTCACCTTCACGCCAAAAATTGAAAATCACAAGTGAGTTATTTTTGACGCCTGAGGTTCTGAGCGATGCCACTCGACATGAGGTTAAATGCCCATGCTTATTGTCAAGGAGCTTCCATTCCACTTTTGCCTGATCTCCAATGGATTACGCATGTCAAAATGATTGATTTCATCAAAACCTTTATAATGTATGCAGCATATCGTAGGTAGCATATAGTGTTGATTATAGTAAAGTATTGTAGTATAGTATAGGATTGCATAGTTTAGTATAGCATATTATCGTGTGGAAATTCATACTGCGGGAGGGAATGGGGAGCAAGCATTCCATTGAACTTGTTGCAAATGGCAAATAAAAAACATCTTGAATCTTGAATGTATATCATTATTGTAGTAGTATAGTTCATGTTGAATCTTGAATGTATATCATTATTGTAGTAGTATAGTTCATGTTGAATCTTGAATGTATATCATTATTGTAGTAGTATAGTTGTTGCTGTTGTTTATCCTGCTTTATTGTCTCAAACTTTTTTTTAAACATTGACGCAGGGAATGAAAACTAGCCGATGATTATTCACAAACGGTTACGTTTGGTCGAACGTGACCTTTTATGTATTAAAGTTGGCAAGTTTTTACATTTCATTCATTTTATTTCAATTTCAGAGGGAATCCATTGCAGTTATCATTCATTTGTCTTTGTTTTGCCACTCTGTATGTTGGGTTTAGGTTTAAAGGCAGAGTGACAGCTTGAAGTAGAGAGTCATGAGGTGCTGTTGGAACACAAGCTTATACTCATGCTTACACACACAAGATACACATACACACAGGCGAGAGTGCCTGTGTGTGTATCACACACACACAAGATTTGTCTCTCCCAGCTCTACAGGTTCATAGGAAGACAAGCCTCGTCTCCGTTATGCAAAATAAAAAGGGTTCCACTCTTAACGGCTGAGTCCGAACGTTGCTAACAACTTGTGCTAACTATATATATATACACACACACACACACACACACACACACACACACACACACACACACACACACACACACACACACACACACACACACACACACACACACACACACACACACACACACACACACACACACACACAGCATTTAGAGCGTATCTTGCTTCCGGACTACCATATTTACCAAGAAGATAGTTATCGCTGCATTAAAACACAAAATCGAAATTGAAAAAAGGGGACAAAGCAACACCACTATGTGACAGACCACCATGTGACAGACCACTATGTGACAGACCACTATGTGACAGACCACCATGTGACAGACCACCATGTGACAGACCACTATGTGACAGACCACTATGTGACAGACCACATGGAGAGTAGAGTCATCAGCCATGTGCTTATCTCTTCCACCCAGGCTAGTTCAGACACAGTCCCAACACGCACATGAGTAACCTGGATTACATTTGTTTGTGTAATCCAACTGACAAGAAAATCCAGCCCCAGTCTCACAGCAAAATACGTAATCGCAAACGCTTCACAACGACGACGGGTCTAAAATTGTGAGACATTTAAACGTTTTTGGTTTGTTGGCCTATTCTTTCCTACTTCACGTGACTCTCGAGATTCTGTCTGTGAGAGCAAAACAAAAACAGCCCACATTCCTTCAATTCTGTTGGAAAATGCAATATTTGAAGATAGTTTCGGCATTCAAATACGTTTTGATAACATTTCTAGCGGGAAATGTGTGTTTTATGTTTTCCTAATCTTCGTTGTTCGTATGTGTTTGATACGCTTATTTAGGTACTATTTAGGCCAGAACATTGTCTGAAGGCAACGTTTTCTATCTATGTCCCTAAGGTACTGCCTTAGTCATTCCAGGACCCCATTCATGGTGTGCTTATTGATAAATTTTCTGACGACACCCGGTTCAAATCCAGTTTTACATCACTTCCATTTGGGCCACTCTATTCCTAGTCTTATGTTTAGTTTTTTTTAAATGGAAGAGACCCCAAGTCTCTAGCTCGCTCGCAACCCCCTAGGTTACCTGCTTATCGCATCACTTCCTGTAGTTCTACGACCCCCCCATGTCGATCATTTTTGTAGTCTTTTAATTAGTTGATTGCATTTATGCAATTTATTTATGATATTAATTTGTCATGATTATAAAAATGTAAATATAAAATGAACCAATACTGAAAATAACTTCTGGGTTGCCCCACAAAAACCCGTCGGCTGGGTTCGGTAGCGATGCGACAAAAATCCAAGAAGAAGAATTGTATGGGGGACTGTACGTACACACATAAAATAACAAAACATAACAGCTCAGATAACTACTGCTCAAAAAAACATTTTAGACAATTTAAAAGTCGACAATGTGAAACACTGTGGACCAACATAGATATGACATGTTTAATGTGCAACTGGGTTGGTAGCCCAATGCGGACCCACTGTAAAAACACGCATGAAAAGCAGCTTCAAGATATGATTTAAAAAAAAAGAGCTTATGACAGGCAAGGGGTTAGCATGAACAAAGACAAAACTACAATCATGTCGCCATGCTGCAAGGCAAGTTGCTAAGGCCCCTCACACCATAACGTTCTGGTCAGCGTTCTATGAACGTTCTAATCGTTCAATTTGTGTGTGAGCGTGCATGTATCTTTGTGTGGGGGGTGGTGGTGTATGTATGTTACGAGCGTTCTAGGACACATCTGGCGTGTGACTAACGTGACTAACGCATGACTAGCGTGTGACTAAACGCATGAGGAGCGTGTACCAGCGACCAAGTAAGACACCCCTGAAAATGATTAGCGTGTGCTGACGTCTGGGTACCGGGAGGTCGATCCGCGGAGTACCGGCAGTTAGTAGACCGGCGAGTAGTCCGGGACGGGAGAGGAGTCTGGGTACCGGGAGGTCGGAGTAGCGACAGGTACCAGACAGGCGGATGATGAGGAGCTAGTCAGGTAATTATAATTACCGGGGAGCTCGTATAGACCGGCGTAACGCGAGACAGGCGGGTGACGCGGGATAGGCAAATAATCTGGATCTCCGTCCAGAATCAACGTGGCGATTCCGTCCAGAATGTACGACGTAACATGAACAAAGTATGACGTACGACCTAACCCCGGGGTAACGGGAAGCCAGGGTCTATATACCCCAGGTGAGGGGATTAGCAATCAGCCACGGCAATTGCTGACAGGTGTGTGTGTGCGCCGCCAGCGCACGTGGCTTGGCCACGCCCCCTGTCAACCACCGTAACCGTGACAATTGTTGACATGTGTGTGTGTGCGCCGCCAGCGCACTTGGCTTGGCCACGCCCCCTGTCAACCACCGTAACCGTGACAGTTCTTCTGGATATTGAACAGTGCACATCATGCCGCCAAGAGGAAAAAAGCGTGTGAGGGGGGCTACTACTACTGCTAAACTCATCCATCTCCATGTCGTCTGTACTCCATCTCCAATCTGAAAATAGGCACACAATGTCGGATGTGTGTATGACTAAAAGCACTGGTCCTGACCCCCACACACACCATCTCTCATCCAGACAGAGACACACAATATATATATACAATAGCCGAACGTTGCACGCGTTAGTACAACTTCCACGAACGTTCTCCAGCGTTCTCCAGCGTTTAACGTTAAATCACCGCCGATCACCGCCGATCACCGACAATTACCGACGATTACCAGTGTTCACACAACGCTCTTCTGGCGCTATGCCAGCGACCACGGACGATTACCAACGCTCAAACGCTGACCAGAACGTTATGGTGTGACGGGGCCTTTACGTTCAGCGACCAATGTAAGAAAAACAGCTTTGTCCACCTAAACTACAAAAGCCCACACGCCGACATATCATGAACTGTTTAAGCTGGCCGTCTGCTGCCAGGCACAGGGCTAGGCAAGGTCATGTGATCTGCTGCCAGGCACAGGGCTAGGCAAGGTCATGTGATCTGCTGCCAGGCACAGGGCTAGGCAAGGTCATGTGATCTGCTGCCAGGCACAGGGCTAGGCAAGGTCATGTGATCTGCTGCCAGGCACAGGGCTAGGCAAGGTCATGTGATCTGCTGCCAGGCACAGGGCTAGGCAAGGTCATGTAATTGGCTCTCTTCTTTATTTCCGATGAGGTAATTCACAGCATTTCATGGCGCAGGGTCCATATCCAAGGTGACTGTAATCTCAATCACAATGCCAATGACTGATTGGGTGCCCAGTCAGAGAAAGTAGATGCGCACGCACACACGCACACACGCACACACACACACACACACACACACACACACACACACACACACACACACACACACACACACACACACACACACACACACACACACACACACTCAAGAAGACCAAGGAGCTGATCGTGGACTACAGGAAGCAGAGAGGAGAGCACGCCCCTATCTCCATCGTCAGTGTTGCAGTAGAGAGGGTCAGCAGCTTCAAGTTCCTCGGCGTGCACATCTCCGAGGACCTCACATGGTCCACGCACACCACACACGTGGTGAAAAGGGCCCAACAACGCCTGTATTTCCTCAGGCGTCTGAGGAAATTCAGCATGGGCCCCCGCATCCTGAGAACATTCTACACCGGCACACACAAACTGTATTCACTTTTACCGTCAGCCAGGCGATACCGCAGTATCAAGTGCCGCACAAATAGACTCAGAGACAGCTTCCACAGTGAGGCCATCAGGCTGCTGAACAAGGGTGTGTAGCATATAACAATGTACATTTGATTACATTGATTTATACATATTTTTATATATTTAACTTATACAGTTTTGTACTTTTTTACTTCTTTTTATCCTATTCAGTTTTTTATAACTGCTGTCTGTCGTCGGGTATTGCTTATACTTGTGTAAACTGTGAAGTGACAATAAACTTGACTTGACGCACACACACACAAACACACACACTTTGGCAAACCATTTTCAGAAAGGGTAATAGCAATTGCAGACATTGATTCGACAATTGATTCGATTTTTGACTAGTTAGAATTCCAAGCCAACATATCCATAATCTAAATCTAAATCTAAATCTGGAAGAATTTAGATGAAATCCTTGTATTAGGAGCAGTGGGCAGCTATTGTATTTATAGCGCCCGGGGAGAAGTGTAGGGGTCTGGTGCCTTGCTCAAGGGCACCTCGGCAGTGACAGGAGGCGAACTGGCACCATTTTCCAAGTACCAGTTCTCTCTCCGTACTTGTTTCGTTTTAGGGATTGAAACATGCGACCCTCCGGTTCCCCAAGCCAAGTCCCAACAGACTCAGCTACTGCCGCTCTAAAATGTAATGTCATCTTGACTAGTAGACTATTCAAATTCAATTAATTTCAATTAATTTCTCACTGGTCAAGATGTTAATTATTTATATCAACAATGACATTCTTACGATTGGCAATGCTCATTGTAGATATCTACAATTATTTATTACATTACAGATATCATAAATGGGATTCTAGATATCTTCAATGTAATTTTGAACTACTTAAATTAATAATAAATATGTCGGCTCAACATTTTTGCAAATTGTCGGAATGTAATTTCAGATATCTAGAATTTGAGATATGTGCAATACAATGTAACTAGTGTTAATGATATAAGTTATAGTCACAAGTATATTTTAGAGATCTACAGTTCCTTTCATCAACTAGTCAGAATTGAATTTTAGATATCAACAATTGTAATTGTCGAAATGTCATTGAATAGGTATCTTTGATGACATACACACTGTACATTAATATATTGTTGCTATCTGAAATGGGAAATTACATTTACACAAATCATAATCCTTTTTCAACAGGTTAAATTGTAGATAATCTGTAATCGTCTGTTATCACCAACTAGTGAAAAAGGAATCACTGATATGGATAATGAAATTAAAGACACTTGTAAATCAGTTCTGAGTAGTCGAATTGGGAATATATATTTGTTACATATAATAATATATCTGCAAATTGCTTTGCAGATATCTTCAATGAGCATTTCCACTCAACGCTACTAGACAGCCATACTGATTAAATGATAAAATGGCTTGCCATACACACACACACGCACATACATAAAATCGCAGATGAGCGAGATTTACAAGTCCAATCTTACCTGCAGAGTTTAGAGGTTGATCATTAAACTGACAGCAAGAAGTGAGTCACGATACACAACCTGGCAATTATGCATCCTGGCAGCATACAAACACGCATGCAATCAGAATGATACAAGGATGTGTAGAGACAGTGATGCAGCTCACACACACACACGTTTGACATGTAATCAATCACTCTGCTGGGTGTCTGAAGGTCCGAGGTTCAGTTAAGCTACAAAGCCAGTCAGCATGCAGACAGTGGATGGTCCAATTAAGAATTCTCTCACAGACCCCCACACACACACACACACAGACACACACGTACGCACGTAGCCAAGCACACAGACCCCCTCCAGCAAATTTAAGAGACAGACACCAGCAGATGTGCACACGCACACACACACACACACACACACACACACACTAACCCACCTCTGACATACTCACACATTTAGAAACACACAAACATGCACCTATTCACAGAACACCCCGTTAGGCATACACACACACACACACACACACACACACACACACACACACATACAGACCCACCTCCCACACACTTAGACACATAACACCCCCCCCCCCCCCCCCCCCACAAAGATACATGCACGCCCACACGCTCACACACACTCACACACACACACACACACACACACACACACACACACACACACACACACACACAATCACATTCAGGCTGCAGCAGCAGCAGCAGTGTGCAGGCTTGTGATAAGACACAGAGCTCTTGAATGAGACAGAGAAGGATAAATGAGAGGCACCCTGTGGATGACGGTGGATGGGAACCGAGCAGGGAACACCAAGCCAGGAGGGCCGGGAGAAAGGTGGACGGAAGAAACCTTTCCGCCATGAGCTCTTTTGCACTAGGGACCTGTTGTTCATTCCCCTTTGGATTAGTCATAATTCCTGTCTATTTGTGTATTGAATACAATCATTTAATAAATGATTACAAATATAATATATTTTTTAATGTAACAAAAACTGACAGCAGCTCCGACTACAAATATAAAGTGTGGATTTTTCTTGAAGAAAAAGTGACAACCTGTGAGTGTCTTATATGTGTACCTCTGTGTGTGCGCTCATGCATGTGCTTGTGCATGTGAGTGTGTATGTGTGTGAACGTATGTATGCATCACTGTTTGGGTGAGTGTGTGAGTGTGCGTATGTGTGTGTGTGCGTGTGTGCGTGCGTGTGTGTGTGTGTGTGCGTGTGTGTGTGTGCGTGTGTGCGTGTGTGTGTGTGTGTGTGTGTGTGATCAGGGGTGTGAAGTTATGTCAAGATGTGATAGCGCCCCCAAAGGTTCAGCATGACGTGAGCCAACAGTCTGACAAATAAAGCTGCTTGTGCGTGTAGAACCCAAATACGGCGACAGAGGAGTGACGCCATGGGGGAACCTTGTTTGAGTTCCACTGAGAACCTCCTTCTCAATAGTTGTTTGAAGAACTGTTATCCCCCGGTTCTTTAAATACCCAAAGAAAGGTTATTTGGAATGTTGCCGTTGGATGACCTTTTTGAGTTCCGCAGAGAACCTTCAGAGCCAATATCCTAGTGACGTTCCAGGCAGTTATTTTTAAGTGTACTGAATCAGAATCAGTTCTTTAAAGATTTGTTGAAAAGATGTCTGTTTACCGATCCGTTCGCCGTTTGTGACGGTGTAGTCCCACTGGCCCCGCTCAGAACCCACTCACAATGTGAGTGGGTTCTGCAAGGTAAAAGCTACTATAACAAAGTCCTACCCATTTAGCTAATTATTCAATTAAATATTTGGTACTACTTCAGTGAGCTGTCTATCTTTTAAACGGTAACGTTGTGTGTGTGTGTGTGTGTGTGTGTGTGTGTGTGTGTGTGTGTGTGTGTGTGTGTGTGTGTGTGTGTGAATGAATACATTTTCTTATGAATGTCTGTGTGTGTGTGTGTGTTTCATAGTCTTATGTTGTGTGTGTATGTTTTCGTTGTGCACGTGTGGGTCATTGTCATTGACTGTTTTTGTGTGGTGTTTGTGTGTGTGTGTGTGTGTGTGTGTGTGTGTGTGTGTCTGTCTGTGTCCGTCTGTGTCTGTGTGGGCATGGCACTATGCACAGTGTCGTTAGGGTTAAGTAACGCTCAATGTTAGACTATGCATATTATTAATTTAATTTGAGTTAATGTCATGCATCTGGATTGCTGTCCAAGACTGTCCAATGATGCTGATGAAACCTTGCAGCTAAATGTTAGCAGCCCTTGGCAGTCTTTCTACTTATTCAAAAAGTCTGTAGTGTAGAGGGAAATGCATATGCCAAGTCTTTAGTATGAGTCAACAGTGAGAGAGTGGCTCTGTGAGAGATCTGTTTGCAGGCACTATAGAGGATGTAAGGAGTGCTTTTGGAGGTCCTTATGTGTCAGCTGCGCAAGCTAAAAGCTGTAAGGCAGAACGGGCACAGGGAAAGTGGTGGAGGTTAACTTCAGAATCAGGGAACTCTCCAACTCTCACTCGCCATTTCCACTGTTTTCCTGCAACAACACGCACAAAGCCTCAGAGCGATGCTTCTCCTTCAGCGAGACTCGGTCAATAACAAACGGACATTTCTCGGTCGAGATCCTTTCCATAATGTTGTCAGACACTTATAATAACAGCCTTAGCCTGTCAGTGGCAAAAACAAGCACTCGTAGAGGACGAATATTGACGGGGCGCTTATTGTCCCATAGGGTTACACAGCAGACATCTCACAGCTGACGGTTGACGTGCTCTCGTTCGATACTGCGCTAAATTAAAAACTCACTTACACCCACGATGAGGTGGAAATAAGGTCAGGGTTGAACAAAATCCAGAAGTTACCTTTATTGCTGATATCATTGTTGTGGTTTGTCATTTTGTTTGTATATGTATGCAGGCCCGGCGCCTCCTATAGGCGGAGTAGGCAAATGCCTAGGGCCTCCGTAATGCCCAGGGCCTCCGGCTTCGCTAAACAAATAATTTCATAACTATCAAAATCACAGATTTTGGGGGCCCTCCCCCTCTCCAGCAATAGGAATAGGAATAGGAATCTACTACTTAAGTCAGTAGACTCCCCCCCCGTTGGATTTCACCATCGCTGATGTGAAAATCTTATGTGCAATACCCGACGACAGACAGCAGTTATAAATAAGATCAAAATAGATCAAAATTGAATAAAAATTGAATAAAGTAAAAAAAAATTTAAATTTAAATGCTAATTTTAAAATGCAAAATACCGGCACAGAAAAGAGCAATATGTATATATAAATCAATGTAATAAAATATACATTGTTATATGCTATACGCCCTTGTTCAGCAGCCTGATGGCCTGACTGTGGAAGCTATCTCTAAGCCTATTTGTACGGCACTTGATACTGCGGTATCGCCTGCCTGACGGTAACAGTGAGCTTTCCCAGTGAGATTTCCCATATGGTTTCATTTAATTCTAAATCTAAATCTTAAATCCTCTTTATTTGTCACATACGTTAATTTCTCTGCATTTAACCCATCCTAGTATAAGGAGTAGTGGGCAGCTGTTGTATATACAGCGCCTGGGTGGCAGTGTAGAGGTCTGGTGCCTTGCTCAAGGGCACCTCGGCAGTGCCTAGGTGTTTTGGGACCTTATATATATATATATATATATACAGTATATATATATATATACTATATATATATATCAGTGGCGGCTGGTGGTTGTAAAAGTAGAGGAGGAAGGAAGGTGCCTCACTATCTATTTTGACAGTGATTAGTAGGTAATTTCCGGGTCCGGCAGTTTTATAATGGACTTCAATGGGGAGCTTGGGGATGACGGTCCTCCATACAGTAATTTTCAATAGCGGTTGCTATTGGTATTTTCACGTGGGGACATGACATGTTTTGTCTTCAAAGTGTGAAAATTGTAATATTATCAGTATTTCAGTTCAATTTGTTTGTATTTATTTTTCTCTTGCAAGTTTATTTTTCTCAGAAATTTTAGGGAGGATGGTCCTCCCTTCCCTCAATGGACGAGCCTCCGATGATATATATATATGATATATATATATATCATATATATATATACAGTATATATGTGTTCCTCAATCTTTCCTTGACTAGACTTGGCGAGAGCAGCACAGCAGTGTTGAAAATCTGGCCTAAAAGGTACGAGGAGATGATTAAACATCAAGCCCCATCATAATCCCTCTCTACATTCCAATCATGATTTTAAATAACACTTAACCAACCATTTTCTCTCCTGAGCTGTCTTGCGACCGTCTAATGCATTCAGACGGGTCGTTTTCAGCAACATTTTAGGCGACTCCTCAGCGGTCTTGCCTGCCATCTTGGCAAAACGGGTGACAACCATCTTGTCAACAACGATTTTCAGGTTGGCTTTAATGTCCTCCCTGCGCTATAACGTTTAAGCAAAAATAAGTTTGGCAGTCACAATAAATCACTTCCTCCAGCTTCCTGAGGGAAGCTAATCAGTGTTTTGATTTGATTTGATTCAAATTAAACGGATTACACATTTTTATGGAACGAAATTGTGGAAAACATATGCACAATTAAATCTTTAAATAACCGATCTTAGGTGTAAAATAATATATACTAATGTGTGTGTGTGTGTAGGTGTCAAGTCAAGTCAAGTCAATTTTATTTGTATAGCCCTTAATCACAGTTAAAGTCTCAAAGGGCTTCACATGTCACATGTTTACAACACCCCCCCAAACCCTAGGTAAGGGCAAGAAAAAACTCCCTTAATTATGGAGGAAGAAATCTTGAGAAGGAACGCAGAGTGGAAGGGGATCCCTCCTTCCAGGGATGGTTCAGGAGTGCAACGGGTGCCATAAGTGACAAATATAGTAATGTACATAGTAATGTACAAAGAAAATAATATTATAAAATAATAATAATATACACAATATACAAATATTAAGTTGAGAATATAATTTGTGTGTGGTGCTGGCCGGTATCCTTTAGGTGGGGATCACAGATGGTTTGATATGGTTAGATGAGGTAGGGTTGACATGTGAGCATGTGGAGAACATGTGGAGAATGTGTGGTGTGTGTGTGTGTGTGTGTGTGTGTGTGTGTGTGTGTGTGTGTGTGTGTGTGTGTGTGTGTGTGTGTGGTGTGTGTGTGTGTGTGTGTGTGTGGGGGGGGGGGGGGGGGGTGTAACTCCTGCAGAGTCTCAGCTGTAGTTGTAGCTTCTGGATATAGCTAACAATTTGGCTTAGTTGCCATGGCAGTACAAGAGGCCTTATACTATTTTGTCAGACCAAACTTAGTCTAGAGACAAAAAAAGAGAGACACAACAGTAATTATATTCCCTTCATAAGAAACAGGGGAATTAAATCTCCTCATTCATGGCACTGGGAAAGGGGGGTATGCAAGTGTATCCAATACGCATTCCCTTTGTAGAATAATTCTGCCTCCATTATCACTTCTTTGTGGCGTCTTCACGTGCCTCGATTGCCCAGGTAATGTACAGTTCACTTAGGCTGTGGTGATGACTATTATATTATACTATTATATATTATATATACCTCCACTGTTTTTAATTTTAATTTTACTCTAGCATATATGCTCTGTAAGGTGTCCTTGGGTGTCTTGAAAGGCGACCCCACAAATAAAATGTATTATTATTATTATTATTTATTAAAATGCCTAGCTACCGGTGATTTATCATCGTGAATAGATCGTGAAAAGAGCGCTTATGGTCACTGATCTTGGTTTTTCACTCTCCTTCTGTTTTCCCAACACAATACAAACCACATGGCCATTTCAACAAGTAAACCAAATACTGTATTAAGTGTCAAATGTGATTCTGCCCCTGACGTTGATGTCAACACCAGACTTTAGACCGGTAGATGAATTACCCTTGATTATGGATCAGCATACAATTCTGACAAGGAAAAGGGAAGAGTGTACCTGTTGGGCAAATCCGACTTCACAAGGTAATCATGTACTTGAAAGACAATATAAATATAAGTACCTAGGCTACAGTTTGAAATTAACTAGTCGTTTTAGTTTCACTTTTGCCAGTGTCTTCTCACTACTTGGTTGACTGACTCAGAGATAGGTCTATAGTTGTATATAAATGCAAGAACCTGAGGACTGAAGAACTAGCCTTCAGTAAATCACACCGCTGAAATTGGTGTACCTTATTGAGATGGTTCTCCAATAATGAATTCCCATATGCTCTCACGATCGCAAAGGTCTTTAGCTTGTGACTCAAAAGATTCCTCAAAATGACAAATCGGTCTGATCCTTTTTGTTTAGTCTGGGCACAAAAGTCCATAACATTTCTTTCCACTAGTCAACCAAATGTTTCCACTGATAAATGTAAATGTTCTGTTACGTTTGAAAACCTTCTTTCCAGTGGAGTTGTGACTGGCGCATGCTTTGATAAGACCTTGTTCCTGACAGTATCCTCATGAAGAAAACCTTCAATCGTATGCTTCTAAAAAACTTAAATAATTATTGTAGAAAAGGAATGTGTCTTGGTGGTAGGCACCTGTGTCTACAAGTATCTCAGGGTCTTGTTCTCGAGTGAGGGGAGGACGGAGCGTGAGATTGACAGGAGAATAGGTGCAGCGGGAGCGGTATTGGGTGCACTTTGGCGCACCGTTGAAACCAAAAGAGAGCTGAGCCAGAAGGCAAAGCTCTTGATCTACCGATCAGTCTTCGTTCCTACCCTCACCTATGGCCATGAGCAGTGGGTAATGACCGAAAGGACGAGAACGCGAATACAAGCGGCCAAAATGAGTTTCCTCAGGAGGGTGGCTGGTATCTCCCTGAGGGATAGGGTGAGAAGCTCAGTCACTCGTGAGAGACTGGGAGTAGAGCCGCTGCTCCTTCGCGTAGAAAGGAGCCAGTTGAGGTGGTTCGGGCATCTAGTAAGGATGCTTCCTGGTCGCCTCCCGAGGGAGGTTTTCCAGGCACATCCAACTGGGAAGAGACCACGGGGCGAGACCAAGGTACAGGTGGGGTGATTACATCTCCACACTGGCCTGGGAACGCCTCGGGATCCCCCAGTCAGAGCTAGTCAATGTTGCCAGGGAGAGGGAAGTTTGGAGTCCCCTGCTGAAGCTGCTACCTCCGCGATCCGATTACGGATAAGTGGGAGAAGATGGATGGATGGATGGAGGAATATGTCTTCCTAGAGGGAACAAATGAGAGCCATTAAGTGGCAGGGGTGCAAGCTAAAAGCTCTTAGAATCAGAGGAAGGAAGTGGTAGTGGTTGATCAACCAGACCAGGATCACAATTGCATGGCTGTGGGTGGTTTAAGCAGCCTGGCCCGTATTAGACTCAGGGGCTGCTGGGTGAGGCTGCACACATGTAGGTCCTTTGTAATCAAGACCACAGGTTTAACTAGCCATCACCACAAACACTCAAGGATGACGCTAGCTAGCATGTCAGCACGTACCACCTGCTCTGTTCCTTCAAACGTCAATGACAATAAACCGGTAAAGTCATCACTACCTGTGTCCTTGTTGTCGGGAGGTGCCCAAGAAATGTGCCCTACAATGGCAATGGTACACTGTTAATTGCTTTGACTGAAAGTGCCCACTGTATGACACATACTGTTACGGTTACGGTGGTTGACAGGGGGCGTGGCCAAGCCACGGGCTTTGGCGCACCTGTTGGCAATTGCCGAGACTTAATCACCTCACCTGGGGGTATATATACCGTGGCGTCTCTTGGGCACGTTGCTCGATCGTACGTTGTACTCCCTGGATGTCACTCTACGAGCTCTCCGGTAATTATACTTAACTGTCTTCTACCTGTCGCTACTTCGACCTCCCGGTATCCAGACTTCTCGCTCGTCCCAGACCATCTGCCTATCTACTACCTGTCGGTACTACGCTACTCGACCTCCCGGTATCCAGACTCCTCGCCTGTCCCAGACCATCCGCCTGTCTACTACCTGTCGGTACTACGCTACTCGACCTCCCGATATCCAGACTCCTCGCCTGTCCCAGACCATCCGCCTGTCTACTACCTGTCGGTACTACGCTACTCGACCTCCCGGTATCCAGACTCCTCGCCTGTCCCAGACCATCCGCCTGTCTACTACCTGTCGGTACTACGCTACTCGACCTCCCGGTATCCAGACTCCTCGCCTGTCCCAGACCATCCGCCTGTCTACTACCTGTCGGTACTACGCTACTCGATCTCCCGGTATCCAGACCCCTGGCCTGTCCCCGACCATTCTACTTTTGTGTTTGCTTTAATAAAGCCTCGTGTTATCCCTTCTCTGGTCTGTCGTCTGCGTTCGGGGTCCAACCAACACACATCGTTGTGACACATACGTTTGTAATCATGTTTGTTTCACCACAGGTCTGTTCATCTAGAAGTACTGCTAATCAGCACAACGTTGATTAACTGTGACGAGAACCACCTCTAGGTCAGGAAGACGTCTTGATTGACATGCAAACACCGCCAATCAAGACCTTTTCCTGACCAGCAGGTGGTTCTTGTCACAGTTGATCAACGCTGTGGCTGTGTCAAAAATCACTCCCTACTATTCCTACTATCCCTGTAGCATATCGCTCCGAAAGACGGTCTGACACTTGACTGATGGCTTTAGATTTAGTCCATATCCACAAACCAACGTAAGGGCTGTAAACAGAGACACAAAACAACACATATGTGTAAGCTGAATCCTCACATTACCATTGCCTTCACATTACACACAGAGCTAAAGCTAACGCTAACTTATTTAAACAAACAATTAAGTAAGTTTATACGATACAAAACTAATGATATCTAAAACCACATCTCTGCATTACAGTCTTAAAACATACAACACACCTTGTGCCTCTTCGGGGGGGGGGGGTGCTATACATTAAATGTGTCAATCTGTGTTGTACTTTCGCCGTTATTAACCGTATGTCTCCGTCTCTGTATATCTTCCTGTCAATACATTAACGTCGCCTTCAAAATAAAAGCATCTCTCATTAAAGAAAGGAAATGAGACAAATTAAGCTTTAAACAAATATGCAGCAAAGAAAACTCAAACGTTGACCAACAGAGCGACATCCTAAGAGATCAAGTCATACAAATTGAGTTAGTTACAATCCCTCCCTACCATTTGTAGTGCTGTCTGAATGTATAGTATTCATTATTATACCCTATATAGGGCACTCAATGTATCCCACATCACGAAAAGTAGTTCACACTAATGGTCACTACCCAAACACATTTATATCATGTATGCATGCGACGTAGATGGGTTTGGGGAGTAGGGAATGATTAAGGAGACAGCCTGTGTCTCAGACGTTCTGTATGGGCTCTGCCACAGTCCATAACGATCCAAATTGTGTGTTGAACTGTTAACGCCCACTCAGCCTTTCACCCTTTAATCAGAGTTTTTGTGATTTCGGTCACTGCTGTGCTATGGCAGCAGAGAAACAAGAAAACAGTATGAAATCAAAACAATTGCTTCTACCAAACTGACAGAATTGCTGCAACTGAATATTGTACTTGGATGATTAAGGACTGACCTCGAAAGAACAGAAAGAAATAATGATTTAGTCAATTCTGATATATTTAAAAAAAATGTACATGCTGCACTTTGGGAATAATTAAGTCTGATTAAGTGCAGTGCTCCATTATTCACTGTGGGAAATTATGTGCAAATATTTTTCCTTGATTCAAGATTCTTTATTTACTATGTGTAACAATGGAAATGGTAAGAACAGTGTAATGATTACTCCCCTTTCACTCCCCATTCACTCATTCTGAAGTTCTATAACAATAGGCCTACTATGCTTTAATATACTATACTCACTCCACTACTTTCCACTACTATACTATACTATACTATACTATACAATACAATTCTAAACTATAAACCACATATACTATATGCTATGTACTATATACTATAAAGTGTATAGTATATAGTATTGTACATAGCATATAGTTGTTTATAGTATATTGTTTATAGTATAAAGGACAAACTACAGACAACACTATATTTTAACAATGCTATACACAATAAAATAAATAGCAATAAGAATAATTAAGTGTCTAATGGATGATTGCGGACATTGCGGATGGTGCAAAAGCATTTTAAAGTGACAGCTGTGCAGCACCATAGTGAGTGGTAGCAGCATCATATATAATAAAGGTACAGAACAGTGCAGTACAGTAATACAGTGGTCCCCAAACCTTTACTGTAGGGCCCCCCGTTTGTAGATAAAAAAAGGTCCCCCCCCACCTACATGCACCCACATAAAGACACTCTCAGACCCATCCTTTGCGAGCAAACTCCTATAGAACTTATTTAAAACATTGTCTGTAATTAATACAGAACCACAAATCTAAGTCACCTTTACGACATCGCATCATTTATATTTTGCCTTGCCGCGCTCCACCTGTCATTACTTCGCCCCCCCTCTAGGAGGCGCGCCCCCCTGTTTGGGCATGGCCTCCGTGTTGTGGGTCCACGCTAGGTTTTCGGAGATCTGTAGTCCCAGGAAACGGAAGCAGCAGTCCAATTCAGGCTGTTTGGAGTGTGGGTGTCTCAGTGGCACTGAGACAATTCTCAGATATGATGAACACCATGGGGGGAGATCAGGAGGAGATGCCTGATCTAGATGGAGCAGAGGATGAGGACTCTGCGGATAGTGATGATGGAAGTCCATGGATGTCCATGATGAGCTCTTTAGTCTTGCTGAAATTCATCGCAGGGCTATTGTTCTTGCACCATTGCGTTAGCAATATGACCTCATCTCTTTTCTCTGTCTCATCATAGACGCTTATGAGACCGATGAGTGTGGTGTCGTCTGCAAGCTTTATAATGTGGTTGCTGAGTTTGGCAGCACAGTCATGTGTGTACAAAGACTTCAGCTGGGGACTGAGGCAGAGGCCTTGGGGTGCTCCAGTGTTGAGGACCAGAGTGGATGAGATGTTGTTTCGAATCTTTACCACTTGAGGCCTGCCCGTCAGTAAGTCCATAATCCAGTCACAGATGGGTGAGTTCAGACCTTGGTCCCTCAGATTCAGGACCAGCTTGGAGGAAAAGATGGGGAGATGGCGGGAGATGGCGCTGTCTACAGAGTTGGTCTGTATGCAATTAGGGGTAAACAGCTTGTCACTGGGGCAGTATCCTCCAAGGGTCACTCATTGTACCCCTTAACAAGGGTACATAGTACTCCTACTGTTTGTACCTTATAATCATATACATAATATGGACAATAATGGACCTACATGCTGTATGACTAAAATGTAGTACTGTTGTACTGTTGGAAACGGTACAAATGTGGCCTTAAGAGGCTACTGTGTACCTTATGATGGCAAATGTGTACTCAACATAAGAAATAGCCCAACATAATGTTTTATCATCTGCTGGCATTTCCTTTCCTACAACTAAAACATGTGCTTTTACTTCTTGGTTTCGGCGCTAGTTGCAGTATCACATTGACCACTAACAGTGCTATGAAGCGCTTATGTTGACATTTAATGTGTGCTTTGAACAACTGAAAATGGACTGAATGCACTGTAATTTATACCACTTATCCCTGAGGATTTTGTCAGAAAAGGGCTTTTCTTCTGCACATCATTCCACTGTCAAGCCGTCTTCTTTTCTGCCAGGCAAAAATGTGTCCCCCGGAAATAAAAAGTAAAACGGTTAAATGCAGGAATCAGAATCAGAATTGTTCAACCAACTCAAAAAGAGCATCAACGACTGTTCGGAATTCCTGGAAAATATTATCCTGCACAATCGCTCCTTTCTAATACATGTACGCAGCTACGTGCATCCACTTTGACACAGATCTGCAGCAGGGTTGTGCAGTTTCCCTAGACTCTAAACCTTTTACTTTTAACCGCAACGCTTTGAATGTGCATTTGAAGCACTGAAACAAAGATAACCTCCACCATTAAAAAAATGAAACGATTAAAGTGCTCCAAGTAATGTATTAACATAAGACAATTGTATGCATCATCGTATTCTACATCATTTAATGTTTTCAAAATCATTACATAAGAGAAAATAACCAGCTGCATAATTATGCAAAACTATCACACTTTGTAACTTAAATTCTTTCCCTCCAGATCCTTAAGGTACGGCTGATTCCCATTAAATGCTTTAACTACCTGCACATATTCCAAATTGGTGGGAAACTATTTATGCTCTTCCAAGACACCGCTGTTTAAAAGCCACACTTGTGAACATCCATCTTAGACTGGACCCTGAAATGCCCACTAGAAGTAAACTGGGCTCTGAATCTGAACGGCCTTAAAGTATATTTAGCGGAGCAATGATGGGTGACGCCATAGCAAACATTTGGGTTAACTCTGAAATGTTTCATGAGTCAAATGGGCGATACTGACTTTTCGCTCACATTGTGTATTCTTGGAATTGCTTGACGGAGAACCTGAATGATCCAATGTCGATCCTGAGATGAATTCTGATGCTTCTTTGTTATGAGGAGTCTGGTCTGCAGATCCCTGGGGAAAAGGGGGGGAGTAATGAATCCAGGCAGGCAGTCTCCCCCTTGCCTCATTGCTAGGGCAGGGAGGGGATGAGGAGTGTGTATTACCAGTAGTAGACCACTACCATGTGAGTAGTAGATCCAAAAACCAAAAGTAACACATTTTTAACAATGCAACACTATATGTAATGTTATGTTATACTCTATAATACCTCATAAAACATAGCTGCCTGTAGTCAAAAGCTGCTCGATGTATTACTCAGCTCCTGTACAAATGTGTTGAACTTGCCTTGTTTTGAATGACCCAGAAAAGCAGTATGATGCCATGTTATCTGTCAAGCCATCCACTACTTTGTCTGAAGAGAATGGTCTCTCACACACACACACACACACACACACACACACACACACACACACACACACACACACACACACACACACACACACACGCACACACACGCACACACACACACACACACACTCTCGCACACACACTCGCACATACACACAGAGGATAGAGAAAGAAAAATTGTTTTTCTCAACAAAAAAATAAATAAATTGATAGTGAGAGTAGAGTAGAGTGTAGAGAGCGTAAAGCACACATGAGCTCTTCACTTAATCAAGCTAATGTTAGCCATTAAACACACGTTTAGCCTGCTACAATATCACACCTGTACTCAAAACAGTCCTGTTTCAACCTAATTGGCACCAAATGGCATTTTGCCAGCTCCATCATGAATTGAACTAAATTTTCTTCACACCACTAATATGTTGTATGGACAACTGCACTCACACAAGCTCACCTCTCCACACAAATCTTTTTTAGATAATGCTAGCTGGCAATTTAGCCATTTGCTTCAGTTAAAGTTCATTTCTAAAAAAGGTTGCATAGAACATATAATGATATACATAATCAATTCAAACTAATATTTTCCTTTTTCCTCTTATTCCTGACTCCTTTGACTGCTAGGGGAGCTCCTCTGTTGAAATCTCCATCCTCTGGTTTGCGCAACGCGTGAAAGTTGGGAGAAGCAAATGAGGTGATGTCTGCCAATGCGTATGTGTCCACTCCCTCATTCAAATATCAAAATTCACCATTGCATCACTTCATTTAGCCTAGTTCAATCATCAATGTTGTTTCCAGGATACATTTTTTATGTAAGGCTTTTTGAATTTGCTGTCCAGTTAGTATATTACCAGACTCTCACAGGCTTCAGCCCTAAATATCACATGAAATTGAGTATAACTCAGAGATAGCTGTCTAAAAAGGTTGAGCCTAAGCCACTGCTCATCACATTTCATCCACGTTAATGGCATGCCTATAGCCTACTGCAAACATATTGGTGTGCTGATTTTGGGTGTGTCAATATTCTGTTCACGACAGTGCTGAGTTCACTGCAGAGTTCCTCTGAGGTTGGCTCACATTAATAAGATAGACCTCATTTCTTCCCCTCTCTGAGACTAGGGCTTAATGAATGCGAGAGCATGCACAAACCCAATGTAAGAATTTCCCTGGCCGCCCTGACTCACTAACCACCCTGTCCCCCAAGATCATGTTGGTCACACACTGACATCTTTGTTTTTGTACCCCTATATGTATAAATGGAATGAAATGGTACAGACAAGGACCCTTTTTCTCAGGTTTGGAACTTACATGCACGGTGTGGATCAACTATGACCCTGTGAGGTTACATCACCAGCAGTTGTGCCGTACCATTTCTCCTGAACCTTGTATAATCCCTGTTTGAGTGGGGGGGATATTTTCATGCAATTAGGAAAGGTTATGCGATCATTCACGGTAAAATGTCAGTCCCTCTCGACCTTGGCAAGACAGATGTTCTGAAAATAAGTTTCACACTAAGTCAAAGTCAACATAGGGGGCACGGAAATATAGACAATGTTCGTACCCATCTCCTCCCGGTCACGCTACGAGAAGAAATAACTACCACCATCCCCCAAACCCTGGCCAGCTGCTTTCACACACACACACACACACACACACACACACACACACACACACACACACACACACACACACACACACCACACACACACACACACACACACACACACACACACACAGTCACACACACACACACACACACACACACACAGCCTCATCTCCCCATATCTCCCTCTCCTCGACGTGCACCTGACAGCACTGAAATAGGACAAACCACTCTCGCGAAGCACGTAAACAAAAGCAACGCAAACCCCACACAAAGCCAGAGCGCATTGTAGGTAGGACTGCCATGGGTTCCCTTCTGCAGAGTAAGTAGCCATTTGCCCTTCAATGTCGCTGTTTTAAGTATGTAATCAAGTCCGGAGTAATTGAAAACGTGGACAGCATGCTGAGCAATTCATTCATTGGGGGGGGGGGGGGAGGTTGGGGGGGAGGGAGAAGAGCTGTGATAATATGAGGGGAAAAAGATGAGCTGTGATAATGTAAGAGTGGGAGAGAAGAACTGTGATAACATGAGAGGGGGTGAAGAGCTGTGATATAAGGGAGAGATGAGCTGTGATAATATATAAGGGGGGAGAAAAGAGCTGCGATACAGTGAGAGGGGAAGAGCTGTGATAATATGAGAAGGGAAGAACAGCTGTGATAATATCTGAAGAGAGGAGCTGTTATAATCTGAGGGGGAAAGAGTTGTGATAATATGAGGGAGGAAGAGAAGAGCTGTGATAATATGAGGGAGGAAGAGAAGAGCTGTGATATAATGAGGGAGGAAGAGAAGAGCTGTGATAATATGAGGGAGGGAGAGAAGTGCTGTGATGATATGAGGGAGAAAGAGAGAGCTGTGATAACAAGAGGGAGGGAGAGAAGAGCTGTGATATAATGAGGGAGGGGGAGAAGAGCTGTGATAATATGAGGGAGGAAGAGAAGAGCTGTGATACTATGGGGGGGGGGGTGCACATTTCACAAACATGAAGGCAGAAAGATGGGGAGAGAGAGGTACCGTGTGATTGCGGTGAAGACTGGGACTGAATCACGTCAACGATAACCGGGGAGGAGGCCAGGGATGAAGGGACGGGCACTGACATGAACACAAGAGAGCCGATAAAGAAGAAGAGGGAATGAGAGGAAAGGGCTGGGCGAGGACCAAGGGGGGGGGGGTGTGTGTGGGGGGGGGGGGGTGACTCTCGCCATGTGAAGGAGAAGATACGGGGCTAGGCGAGGACGCCCTGGCCCTACATCTAACAGTCCCGTCAGATAATGAAGAGGAGCAGGTGGGGGAATAGATTCTGTCACAGTCTAACAGATATGAGGACGTCGGCAACGTGTACAAATGTGGGTCTCACACATGCACACACACACACACACCCACATGCACACACACACACACACACACACACACACACACACACACACACACACACACACACACACACACACACACACGCCTTGCCAGTATTATGACATCCCTAATTCTAAGGATGGAACATTGTGAGTGTGGTTTTTTTTAATGCTGTGTGTTTAGGCTAAGGTGTGTGCATGTGTGTGTGTGTGTGTGTGTGTGTGTGTGTGTGTGTGTGTGTGTGTGTGTGTGTGTGTGTGTGTGTGTGTGTGTGTGTGACAGACAGTAGTCTAGGTAATTATCTTTCAAACAGTGTGCCAAGTACAAAACTGTTCTCCTCTAACTCAGGAGGAGAGAGAGAGAGAGAGAGAGAGAGAGAGAGAGAGAGAGAGAGAGAGAGAGAGAGAGAGAGAGAGAGAGAGAGAGAGAGAGAGAGAGAGAGAGAGAGAGAGAGAGAGAGAGAGAGAGAGATAAGGCGAGAGAGAGAGAGAGAGCTAAGGAAGTGACTGAATTGAAAGGCTGACTGAGTCCTGGGAAGGCGTGAGGGTTCTCAGGTTTTAAGGTTATGCTTTTCAAAAAAACCTCGTTCCTCGTTTGAAGTTTTTTTTCCTCTCCTTCTCTCCCTCGTTCTCCCCTGCTCCTTTAAGTCATCCCAGGTGGCTGTCTTCCTCATTCTCCTCCCTCCATTTGTCAGTTTACATTTCTTTACAACTTACCCTCCCCACTGTCTCAATGTCTTTCTATCTGGTCTGTCTCTCTGTCTCTGTCTCTGTCTCTGTCTCTCTCTCTCTCTCTCTCTCTCTCTCTCTCTCTCTCTCTCTTTCTTTTCTCTTTCTCTCACCTTTTCTCTCACCGGCCTTGTGGATGGAAAGCAAACGTCAGCCAGCTCTCAGCCTCTGCACTAACTTCTCTCTCTCTCTCTCTCTCTCTCTCTCTCTCTCTCTCTCTCTCTCTCTCTCTCTCTCTCTCTCTCTCTCTCTCTCTCTCTCTCCCTGTCTCCATAGTGCAGTGTTCTGCAACAAAAGCAACACAGAGCCAGCCAGTCATAGTCTGGGTGTTTTCAACACCAAAGAGCATACTAAAAGCTCCTGTGAGACAAAAGTTTGGAGAATGCGTCAAGGACAGAACACGTTCAATTGGACCAAAAAAAAAGCAGTTAATTAACTTTAGGGTCAAATGTAGGATGTTTTTTTAAAATAATTATTCACACTTAATCTCCATAGTCAATTAATACCATTTACATGCACACAATAATGCAATTATCGTGCCGACTTTGATTGTCGCAATAATGTAATCCGCGGTTAATGTGCATATCTTAAAGTTCCTCTAATATTTCTGTGTTCAAATTGAACATAAGCGCTGGATTGTTTCAGTTGAGGATCAACTATATAGGCCACAAGCCATTCATCATGTACACATATGTAATGCTGAATGGTGGAATTAGTGCGTAATATGTCCTTAATGTGAAAAAATAATAATAATAAAAAATAATTGAATAAATCTGAAAAATCACATCCCCTGCAGAATCTCTGTGTGATTGCACCTCCGCCGTTGTGTCTATAAAATGACATGAGACGGAGCATGATTAGTAAGAGTTTAGAAAGAGACAGGGACACTGTGTTACTTCATTTGTAAGCAGAGCTGGATAATTAATGACAAAGTTCCTCCTCATTGTGTCGGCATGCCAGGAGCCATGTTTAATTTAATATCATATTTGCCATAACATAATTTTTTGTTAATTTTATTTCAGGCTCTTGTTTGGGAAATAACAGTATGAGACTCTTATTTTGAAATTTGTGAAGAAAGTTCAGAGACTCTTATTTTGAAGAGCTAACGGTGGATTGTTTGTTAGAAAAAGTATACAACACAAATATGGAACGCTTGGCTGCCTACACTTCTTAACCGTTTTAACCGCAGTAAGCTTACAACTCGATTTGTTTACACATGAACCCATTTTAAACACTTTAAAGGACTTTGGACATCATCATCGTTTGGATATCAACTCATGTTCACCTGGAGTTCTAGAACTGTATCTGCCTACCTGTCATCCATCCTATCCATCAAGGTAGGTCTACTGCAGGTTAATGAAGTGTCCCAAGACTTATGTGAACAATGTCTGTTGAAATGAAGAACTGTGACAGTAGTGTTTTACTCCAGAGTGCATTTAAAAAATGCACGTGATGACGAATGATGCCGGCATTAGCATGAAGTGTTTCAGATAAGTGTGTAGTGGGCAAGGGAAGATCGTTGTGGTCAGCGAGGGGGGTGAGCAAAACTATAGATCTGCATCCTAAGTGAAGTGCCAAGGGCTGATCCTTCCAGAGACGATCCAGCCTTGATTTGAATGCATTAAGACTCGGTGGTACCGAGGTCACTTCTTCTGGTGAATAGTTCCAAACATGTACGACTCTATTGCTGAACTACTTTTTGTCTTTCTTGTTGACTCTGTTTGTTGACTATTTGAAATGCGTGTCAATACGTATTTGAAATGCGTGTCAATACTATTTGAAATGCGTGTCAATACGTATTTGAAATGCGTGTCAATACGTATTTCAGCCGGCAACCCCTTCCCAGAATGATAAAAACCTGAAAGTATTTTTCAAAACGTGGAATCAGGGGGTTTGGTTCTCCTTTTGATTGATCAAATTTCAGGGGGGGCGCCACCGTGGTCCTAAAGCTTTTTTACTTTAGAGCCCATGATTGAACGGCTCACACGGTCTGGTGCCAACATTTTTCTCTGGCACAATCATTCAATCCTTTTTGTATGTATTCTAGTAAGGTTTGAAGGGCCAGTCACATGGCATTTGAATGGATCCAGGCTGATTTTTTTCACACGGTCTCCACTTTAATTGTCCGGTTACAAGTGCTCAGGAAGGAAATGAAAGTCTAATTGCATAAGTAAGTCCAATTGTAGGATTACCTCCTTGATAATTCAGAGCTCATGATTAATGTCATTATTGTGTCATAAGTGATAGTACACCAAATAAAAGACTGTGTTTGGTTGAAATACTGTCTCTGAAGTTGACTATTTCATTGACTGGTGATGTCTATCAAAATGATAATATAATAACCAAATAATCAGGTGAGTAAGCCTCCATCGTAATCACAGTGAGACAGGATTGGCTGAGCCGAAATGGGAGTGGAATCTTCCAGATTGTTTTATTTATTTTATTATTATTATTATTATTATTATTATTATTATTATTATTATTATTATTATTATTTTTATAAAACAAAAGTTATATGTTAGTTTAAACAAAGTATGGACCCATCAGTTACATTTCAAAAGTCTTTCTGAGTAAGCCTTTGCTGTAGCAACATGTGCTACAAGTCAATTTTGGATGCAGGTGGTGCAAAAATAGACATATCGTGTTTGTCAGCTAATTTGCGCCTCCTGCAGTCACAGGCGGTTCCCAGTAAGTCTTATCCACCATGACAAGTCACCATTGCCAGCTGGGACAGGCTCAAGCTCCACCGTGACCCTGACCAGGAATAAGCGGCTACAGAGACGGATGGATGGGATCCTGGTCCAGAAAAATAAATCGCCTGAGAAATGAAGACGCCAACGTCGGATCACCTTGGAACGGCGCCGTCCGTTGAGATTAAGAAGCGCCGCGGCATTCCCTGCGCCGTAGATTCATCCTGTCACATGCTATACCGTCCGGGTCATTCATAAGTCGTCCAGCCCGAGACGGATAGCCACGTCAAGACCCTGTCAACGGCGTGCGGCGCTGGACTTGACAGGTCTGTCTTACAACGTACAAGGGAGTTTTGACGAGGGAGATTTGTTCAGATTCCGTCATTTTCTGAAGACCATTGAGAATGTCAGATTAAAGTCGACTCTGCTGTATGGTTATGAGGAGATGGAAAGACAATTGTTTATGCTGGGTACACACTACAGGCAGGTTCGACTGATTTTGTGTCTGATTTCCCCCCTCCCCCTCCCTTCCAACTCCGGTCAGCAAATGCCTGTTTTGTTTATCCCGTGGAGTCGAGTAGGTAAAGATTGCGTTTTACGTCCCCAAACACTGATCCGGGGCCGCACCAATTCAAAATCACAAATATTAAACATCACTTGGACAGCCAAGTACGCAGTGTCTGGATTGTCATGTGGGAAAAACGATAGCCAATTAGGAGTCACGCTGACCAGTAAACCAGTACAGTCCAACTCACGCTCCA
>CM051018.1:11438189-11470689 GCA_027704905.1 Muraenolepis orangiensis
CAAACAAGTTTATATATTATTAATATATGATATGTTATTAAATATATGATATATTATTATATTATTATTATATTATTATTATTATATCTCATGCTGTCGGTCGCGTAGCGACAAAGGCTGCTTTTAAATGATTGTACAGCCGCTCTCCAAACGTCTCTTTGGTTCATATTATATATATATATATATATATATATATTATTCCAATCCAAACCATGTGTTTAAAAGGTATTCCGAGTTGTGACAGAGAACAATTTCCTATACACATGTATCTATGTAATCCAAAGGCCCTCCCCCCGACCCATGTAAAACTAAAACAATACAGGCAACATTGGATGGATCTTGATGGCATTAGGCATTCGTCTCAGGCATCTCGCCGGATGTGGGAAGAGAGACAAAGACATCTCCCGTGGTCAAGGCTCCCGCTGCAGTCCCACGGCGGCGTCTCAGCCGGATGAGGGATGGCTTTATTTACTCGCCGGTGGAATGATTCACATGAGCCCGGGCTAGGCTGGCGATAATCAGTGCAAACTCACGCCACTGGACAGCTCTATAATTGACTGTAGTGATCTCTCTCTCTCTCCTCTCTCTCTCTCTCTCTCTCTCTCTCTCTCTCTCTCTCTCTCTCTCTCTCTCTCCTCTCTCTCTCTCTCTCCGTGCTTCCCCTCTGTCACGTTCTTTACATCTCAATTCCTGTCTTTCCACATCTCTCGTCTATTTATTTTCCACTGCATACTCACGCTCTCCCTCTCCTTCCTATGGCTTCAATGGATAGCCTCCATTTGTCCTCCTCGGTTTATCTCCCTCTCTCTGTCACGATGGCGTAGATCCCGCATCAGTCACGTCACCCCATTAGATTGCAATGTGTGTAATTGCATTTGTTTCGTTATATATATATTTTTACAGCATCTTAAAGTGCGAGTGTTTCGGCTCACGTTCGTTTAAAAAAGCATTTACACCTCCCCCCATCCGGTGTTATCAACTTTGTGATATATATATATACGTATATATGTATGTGTGTGTGTGTGTGTGTGTGTATATATACAATATATATATTCAGTAAAAAAACTCACTGCAGGTCATTGGGTATTTGCCAGGCTACTTAACCTGCCACCCCACATGGATTGTGTGTGAAAGACCGGAACGCATATATCTAAAATATTATTTTTGTTAAATTACAAAGCAAAACAATGGCCTACTCCTTTCTGGCCTTCCTGGGCTAGCCTCCTCTTTACCTCTTACCTCTTTACCTCTCCACCATGTAAAGCCTCCTACCAAGGGCGCCATCCTTTTGTGTTTCCCGCCCCCGCCGGCCGCTCAGTTCTCTTGATGAAGCGCTGGGATTCGATTTTGGCTCTTTGTCTCCGGAACGTTGCTTCTTTTTAAAGCTACGCCGCGCTCCTTCTCTGTGCCGTTTGGGGATTTGACGTGCCACCCTGTATGAGTCACAGTCATGAGATTGTCTCCTGGGGGGCGCAGGTAGGGGGGGGGGGGGGGGGGCGATAAGCACGCGTGACCTACCCTGACACGGCGTGTAATCCGTGGCACAAGGTCCTGTCTCCCCTCTCTTTCTACAAGGGCGCAGCGCTGGCTTGCTCTCTTGCTCCTCTGCGTCTGGTGCTGCTGCTTCTTCTGATGCACACCAAGCACGCCCAGCACCCCCTTTCAGTCTTCTCCATGTGCCACCCATTCTTCCTCTCCCGTACCGTTGTGATGATGATGATGATGATGATGATGATGATGATGATGATGATGATGATGATGATGATGATGATGCAAACCAATAAAGAAAAGAGAGAAAATAAATAAATAAACGGCTCATGCTGTGTAATGAATCACTTCCAGGCAAACAGGCTTTTGAACTGAATTCAATTGAATACACATAATCCTTTCAAAAGTAGTTGGGACTGATTTAGATTGGTGTCTAATGGCATTTTCACTGTGATAATCGGCCAATTATTAAAGCAGATAAAGGTAAAACGCTTGAAATCGCAATGGTTGCCGTAGTGCATCGTTAATTACTAGAATAACGAATGCACTACAAGATGAGAAATAGCTTACGTGACAACAACCATTATCAATCTACCATTCATATGTATGAATGGTAGAGACAAGAATAAATCAACCTGTAGAACCTGCGTGAAGACAATCAAAGCATTCAATGAGTACTTCAGGTACCTACAGACACATCTGAAAGGAGTCTAGGCTACTAGCTTTCAGCTTCAAATAACCAAGGCTTACGGATTCTTTATTCTTATAAATCATCTGTGTAGTCCACTTATTTGAGATGGTGTTTTTTTTAAAACTTTAAACAATCACTCACTCAGCGCCACAAACCATTCACAGTGAGCCCTTTGGTGAGACTCTACGCACACCTTTCTCTTAACTTGATGGCAAAGGGAGCTGTCCTCTTGGTCTTCTCATTCAGTCTCCAACTTCTTGGCCATCTCGGGGAGAGTGTTTTGGTACTTGCAGCCATATTGTCTGCCATCCTATTGACCTGTCTAAGACGTAGTAGGCCTTGTGCAAATATATTGAACACATCACACATTCTGAGTGTACTTTACTTACATTTATTTTTCCAGAAAATTTTCCCCGGGAATTATACATTATTTAGCACTCTAAAATGTATGTACAAATGAACTCCGTCCACTGAAAGAGCAGAAGTCTGGAAAAGAGGCTCTTTCATTGATTTCACAGTCCTGGTTCCTCGGGCGTACTGATCACTGGCAGATCCTTAAGAAAAGCTCACTGTATTGTTTGATTGGTACAATTCTGAATTGGTAAACAGGGTTTTGATGCAGTTAACAAAATAACATTATTGTGCATCAATCACTATTAATTCTATATAAACCGTACATTTTGTACGCTAGACGGGTCCACCTCCCACATATCATGCATCTGTCAAATAGATTGGTTTAGGATCATACAGCCCTCTCTTCCAAGTACATTTTGCATCCCCTCTCGGCTGCTGTGAAAGGGGCCTATTTCCAATAAATAATGCATATTTGAGTGCAAAACCGCCTCGTCAATAGTGTTTGGCACGCAGGCTTGAAGGACGGTTACTTACTGGCTGCCTTACTGACGTAAGCCCAAGGCAGAAGTACCATACAATAGGGCTGCCACTAACAAATGTTTTTCTATACATTCATCTGAACGGTTAATTTTTAATCCAAAAATGCATTCAAAATCAATTCAGATGTATTGGCCTTGGACTGAGCACAAGAGATCAAAAAAAATATGTCATTATTATATGTATATGTTTTCACGTAAGGTCACAGCCTTATAGGAACGCCCACCTGGAGAACCTGGCAAACACTGCTTTATTCTGCTGCCCGCCAGCTGTTCAATAGCTATTTCATTGAGGTATTTTAACCAGGTTTAGCCACAATGCCAGAGTGATCGGATGCACTAACCGATGAGGAGACAAGCCTGGGTACTGTTTCTTTAGAAACCCGTCTGAGAAAGAAAACCCAGAGAGGAGAAGATTGTGCCAGCCACTGCCGCCGTTTGTTCCGTCTGATGTCAATAATTGTTCACTTTCTGTGGCTTCTGGTTTTTGTTGTGATTTCCAGATTAAATTTTTTTTATTTGTATACACCTTTCCACGACCCCTAGAAAGCATAGCCATGATGCAGATGCATATTCATCCTAAATTGTTATTTCCGTGCCACCCCACGTGCTGCTAACATAGCCTTTTAGTTTCCAACAGCACAGGCATGAGCTGTCCCCAACTGTACCCAACAGACCCCAGCACATCAGCAAGACTTCTTAAAAGAGCAAATGTCTCGATGTTAGTTTATAATTAGTTTGCCACCAAAACAGGGTATGATGTAATTACACATGTGTTACATAGACGTGTACGCTTTGTGTCCCGAACATCAGGGACACCTTTCTCATAGCGAACGGCACTGCCTTTTCCTTGTCTAAACTAAACCGGTCTCCTGTCCTATCAACTGTCTTATGACGTCCATGTCAAGAAACACCAACGTGAGCCATCCCCTCGAGGCCAGTCGAGTCAGCCTCTGATTTGTCTGGGTCCTCGGAGTCAAGTGACTCGTCCTCCGCCAAGTCCTCCTCAGGCTCCTCAGTCAATGAGGAGGAAGATGAGGAGGAGGAGGAGGAGGAGGAGGAGGAGGAGGAGGAGGAGAAAGAGGAGGAAGGAGGAGAAAAAGACACATGGAGGCGTAGCTGTGTTTCAAAAGGAAGGGGGGGAGGGTGTCAGCAAAGCCAGCTAAGACACTAGGGATGGAATTGGATTCAAATTCATTATTCACAATTAATTGACCATGTGTTCTATGGTGCCTTGAGCTGTATCAAGGCACCTTGCTCACTTGTGTGTGTGCACCTCGGCCTCCATATGCTCCTACAGCCGTATCTTTATCCTGCTAACCAGACCTACACATATTGTTATTCATCTCCCAAATCATTTATTCAAATAGATTAAGTAATTCAGAAATTCAATAACCTGTGAAGAAAGAAACAAACCCTAAACACTCCCTCTTCTGCGTGTCTTCTTCTGTCCTACCCTCCTCTTCGCTTCACAGATCATTTGGGTTTGCAATGTTCCCTTACCTCCTTTTGTTCACCTACGATGCTATGTAAGGTGTAGCTGCCACAGCCGTCCCAGCTTGCTTGCAGATCAAATAGTAATAAAAAAAACATAATAAAACTTCACTTCCACCACCACGTCCACCCTCTCAAACTGACAATGTGTAATCACAAAACAAGCACATTGTTGTTTGATGTAGTATTGTTATATTGTAGTGTAGTGTAGTTAAAACCTTCAACCTTCAATGTTTACTAATTTTATTTTGACAAAGCTACTACGAAGACGAAAATTGCCACTTTCTCTGTATTGCATGTGAGCTCAATTCCCCAGAACACGATTCACACCTAAATTACCATTTGAACTACAAGTGGAACAATAAAATACACATTTTTGTTGGTTTGCAAATCATACCAGACTATACCCGTAGATATGCTTGGTGTGTGACTTCATGTTGCCAGTTGGAACGAAGATGAGCAAAACTGTGCCTTGATTTGATTTTCCTCAGCCAAACTATGTGCAAGCAAGCTGGGAGACTCTTGGGGCTCTTGACTACGGCTGCTGAATGCTGTTAGCTAGTTAGTGCTGCCTGGTTTGTTTACCTCGTGAGAGTTTGAAGGTGATGGAATGGAAAATAAGTGTGACTGCGGCCAATGCCTCGTTTACTTCCTCTTCAACATCTGAACTATTAACTAAATGGGAAATGATGCAGTGAAACCCAAGTCAGAGGGGAATGTTTCGCTGTTCTAAGCGGAGATGAAATACTGTTGAGTTCAGGGGTTCCTTCTGGTGAAATCCTCTTTTGGTCTCTTTATCCAGCGAATGCAGACAATAGAAGAGCTGGCCACACACACACACACACACACACACCACACACCACACACACACACACACACACACAACACACACACACACACACACACACACACACACACACACACACAGAAATACATATTTGTGCATTCATGCATGCAAATAAATGCTCACACACAGTTATCTTGTGGACCTAGCACCTGCTCCAGATCATGTGTTGTGGATACAGGGTCCCATGGGAGGGTGCGGGGGGGTAGGCTGGAGACCCTTCCACCCTTATTCTCCAGAGGGCCAGACAATATGGCATCAATGGTCTGGTGCTCGATGGTCCGGCCGTGTCTTTTAAGACAGAATCATCATCGTCTAGCCAGTGCTACAAAGTGATGCAGAGTGGATAGATTCCTCAAGGTCCCCGTGGGAAGAGACTGAGCACTGCGGCACCATGGCGACAAGCGTCATCTGTTGAAAAGCTGATAATGAGGCGTCACTGGTCATAAGTACACATTATATTATAATGGTACTTTCCCCAATGTTCAGAGCTGTCGCCATATATACACACAGTATATTTACTACCCTGACCCTTCCTCTCAGCACTTGAGTCTGGTTGGCTCTATTTCTTCTATGTATTGTTTACCATGGACTTGTTTCTCTAGCTTTTGCTTATTGGCTTGTCTTCACTTTTTGTCATTGTCGCCCCTTTTTGATGTACTACTTATTGTGTTAAATCCTGGGAGCCAACTTAAAGTCCTTTGACCTGAGCACTGGTTCTGCTCTTGGAGGCTTGTTCGGAAGGAAATGCACTTATGACTTCTTGTGACTAGTAGTTATCTTGCCTACCCTATATATACAGTATATGGCTCATCAGGTGGTGGTGGTGACCTCTCTCTCTCTCTCTCTCTCTCTCTCTCTCTCTCTCTCTCTCTCTCTCTCTCTCTCTCTCTCTCTCTCTCTCTCTCTCTCTCTCTCTCTCTCTCTCTCTCTCTCTCTCTCTCTCTCTCGCTCTCGCTCTACACTAGTATATATTAATATATACTATACACTATATATATATATATATATATATGTTTTTCAGAAATGTATATCACCCAACCCTAATATAAAGGCAATATCCATTTGATATACTGTATATATAATATTAAAACATCTATTCGTACATATATAGTCTTGTGTGTAAGGAGAGAGAGAGAGAGAGAGAGAGAGAGAGAGAGAGAGAGAGAGAGAGAGAGAGAGAGAGAGAGAAGAGAGAGAGAGACAGAGAGAGAGAGAGAGAGAGAGAGAGAGAGAGAGAGAGAGAGAGAGCAGAGAGAGAGAGAGAGAGAGAGAGAGAGAGAGAGAGAGAGAGAGAGAGAGAGAGAGAGACACAGAGAGAGAGAGAGAGAACAGAGAGAGAGAGAGAGAGAGACGAGAGAGAGAGAGACAGAGAGAGAGAGAGAGAGAGAGAGAGAGAGGAGAGAGAGAGAGAGAGAGAGACACAGAGAGAGAGAGAGAGAGAGAGAGAGAGAGAGAGAGACAGAGAGAGAGAGAGAGAGAGAGAGAGAGAGAGAGAGAGAGAGACGTCACCACCACCACCACCTGACGAGCCCCCGATGGATCAGGCATGTGCATTTCCTAATTAAAGCAAAGCAACTCAACTTCAAGTTCATCCAATTGTGACATTTTCCATTGCCTGGTCTTGCGTGTTCCATAATAGGCAAAAATGCAGCCCCAGAAAAGCAGCGGGCCCAGAGACATGATAGAACATGATCTATTTTTTCACGGCTTGACCTGAGGTGGCGGGGGGTGTGTGTTTTTGTGTGTGTGTGTGTGTGTGTGTGTGTGTCTCAAGGGGGGGTTAGCCGGTGGCTCTCAGCGTAGCAATTAGACAAAACAAAAGGCACGCGCAAATGTGTGGTGATTGAGACGCCCCGCGTTAATGGAACCAATTTGCGTGCGTGTGCTCCGTTTAGATTTGTTTTCTCGGCGTAATTGCTCAGAACGAGGCATTAGCGGCTATCGGCAGTCCACTCTTAAAAGGCAATTGAAAAACCCCCTCGGTACGGTACGATGTTTTTGATTACCGGTTTTTCTGGTGGCTTCGTCAATTTGTCGCAATGTACATCAATCCGCTCTGAACTGTGTTTAAGGCACGGAAACTCGCACAAACTGGCTGTTCAATCCGATCACTTTATAGCTTCGTCATGTTGTGGTCAGAAAAAAGCCCAAGTCCTGCTTCTTCTCACTTCTACGATTAAATATATACTGTACCTATTCTGTGACCAATCGTGGCAGTACACACATTCTCCAAATTACTACCATCTACTACCGTCTGTCTCCAAATAAAAAATATATATGAAAATGATTCATCGCTTCTCAATTCCCAATTCCACATCCCCACTATTGGTGCTAAGATGGCATCTGGCACACATACGTAGGGGGGGATCCTACGTTGCTCCTACGCTTTTTCTTCAATAACTGTTACGCAAAAACACTTTTGAAAGGATGGAACGGAAGAAGTAATTTTGAGCAATGCATTAAACATGAACGCGGGCCATGGGCCCCATGTCCCATAATATGGCCAAATTGGCATGCCTATTGTATATATATGTATATATACATATATATACAACACTGTATATACTGTAGGATCCCCTCCGGATGGAAAGCTGGGAGAATCTTTGTTTCTTTCTGCATTCAGAACACTCAGGGGTAGTACTGGTATCTAACTGGTACCTAACGCTATGATCCCCACACTCATAGCAGATCCAACACCCCGTATGTATATGTAGAGGGCAAAGAGCTGTCTACGCGAGTATTACTTTAAAATACATGTACAAACATACTGCAAGGGAGTAGAAGGTGATAATTGTAACATCTTGAATACATTTACATTTATTCATTTTTGGCAGAGGCTTTTATCCGAAGCAAAGAAAATGTTTGAACATAGCAGCTGCCTCAAGGGCCTTAAATAAATTCCTATTCAATGGCTTGTAGGCCATCAAGGTTTTGCAATCACTCCGCTGCCCGCAACCATTTCTCTCAAAATCGATTTCCTCCAAGGGTCGGTTCAAACATGTTTTTCTCTGCTTTTAGCGAGACTAATTCCCCACAGAGCTGACAATGTAGCAGACAATGTCTGGCGAGTTGTGGCGGGAAGTAAATTAATAAACCTTCTCTTTATCTCGGCTGGTTCCTCCATGGTTCCCCCCCCCCCCCCCCCCCCCGGTGCGTACGTTTCGCGCATTTCCTCCCGCTGACCTCTGCGGATCGGTGACCGTGTGACAGGAAAAGGGGCGAGATGGTACGCAAACTGAGAACACCTGGCCCTCGGCGGTAAAGACGAGCCCCACCAAATCCCACCTCTGCTGCAGACCATCTATCCATCCATCCGTTCATCCATCCACCCACTCAGGCATCAATCCATCCATCCGTTCATCCATCCACCCACTCAGGCATCAATCCATCCATCCTTCCATCCACCCATTCATTACTTTATTCATCCCACACTAGCGTGAAGAGTCCCACCATGTTAAAGGTCTTAGCTGTGACCTTGTGCTCCTTGTGTTTTTTAGGTCAGAACCCTGCTGAAATGGACTTGCTTATTATGCATATTTAAGCTCAGACAGACTCCAGCAACAAGGGAGATTGCATGTTCAACAGTTAATTTGTTCAACTTTAAGTACAAAGCTCACTGAAAATGTACAATTAACTGTGTGTGTGTGTGTGTGTGTGAATGAGAGTTAGTGTGGCAGGGGATGCTGAATGCCAATTTCCCACTATCTGTAAAACCAGTCGGTCCCATTAGAAAGGTACAATTCTCGTTGGTTCTATTCCTATCAACGCAGAACAGCAGAAAAATAAATCCAAACTCTGTATGTAACTTACGGTCCACACGTGGACTCATATGCTCCCATCGGTCGTTTCATGTTTTATTCTAACGTGTGCACTGTGCAAGGGAGGAGAAACCACCACTGGCCACGGGTCTGGAGTTTCATTAGCCCTTTACCAAGTATCCTGTTGGATGTCTGGCCTTCACCAAGTCTGCCTCTTTCACTATACTGGTCGAGGTCACGCGAGGTCGGAACTAATCACAGCTGAGCTGGGGAGGGTACAGCTTAAATGTCAACACACACACACACACACACACACACACACACACACACACACACACACACACACACACACACACACACACACACAGACTCTCTTACACACTTTTGGGTGTGCAATTAGTGCTAAGCTTCATGTATTTTATGTTTTTATTTATATTGGTTTAATTGTCATGTTGTGAAAAAAAATGACTTTTAGAAATGTTAAAAAAAAAGAGGGGAGATAATGATGGTACATTTAAAAGAGTGAACGTTATTATGCTTGTGTTTTGAGTCCCAGCCCCTCTGTTAGTAATTATTCTCAGCTGTGCCGTGCAGCTGTTTCCTCTTCTCCGCCCGTTGGTACTTATGATTACAGTGTTTCCTTACATATACATTATATCTATTTCTGAAGACACTCTCCTATCAACAATAGCGGTAATATTGTCTCTTATGGGTCCCGTCTGTAAGCATGAGCCGCCATCTGCTAGCTACCACCGCCGCCGCCACCGCCACCATGTCCCAGGAGGGGCACGAGTGGTAACCTGTGAGACAAAATCGACGGCAGGTAGACGAAAGAAGGACAACAAAGTGAAGGAGTTAAGGAACATGAGATTGAACCAGTGAAGAAGAGTCAAATGATTGGTGGAGATTGGAAGAGAGACGTCTCGGAGGTCATGCCAAGCTTCCAAGCGCAGCCGTGACTTTCTGTTGATGAGGCTCAGCTGGTAGAGACTAGCATGTAGTTCCTCTCACGGCCTGCGGGCGGTTGGCGGTGTGGCGGCAGGGTGACCCACGACCATAGACCCTATTGACAGAGGTGTCAACGTTCACTAAACTAGGTGAAGGTAAGTCTCTTAACCGTGTTTATTAATGTTGTAAGCTGTGTTTGTCGAAGACGATGACGAAGACGCCTCTGAGAGAGTATTTTAAGTGGAAGAAATGGGATTGAATTCACGTGATGCCATCCATTTTTTCTGTTTGGTTGGGATGTCAACAGATTAGTTTATCTTCATATTTTGTATTTTGCGGCAGTCCTGGTTCACAGTTCTATTTTATTACTTCATTCTGCGGCTGTACAAATCTTAAAGAAAACCTTCCGTTCCGTGGAAGGCCGAATCTATGTGTAAAACCAATAGGTTATCATAACTGACAAACACTGGGGTTAAGGCAGGCATGTCACACAGGAAACCCACCCACACACACACACACCACACACACACACACACACACACACACACACACAACAATTGGATTTGACTCTCCCTACTGCATCATCAACTGCTTGGCTGCCCGGTACACCCAGAGGGAGAAGTGGAAGGGTAATAGTTTGGACCCCCCCCCCCATGAGGACTGTCTGGCCAGTTGTAACCTTGAGGATAGGCCGTACCTGTGCAGTGCTATATTATATGACTACTATTTAGTCAAGCAAATGACAACATAACCTGCAGGGGTTGGCTCCTGTGGTGTGATATCGGAGGCAGACAGGTTGTCTCATCCGAATTCCAAACGTAATTCCTATAGTTTGACAATTATGGAGCATGGGAAAATGGTGCTTTGCGATGATTTGGAAACATATTATCAATGCCTACAAAGATAACCAACAGACCTGCGCTGCCTACACACAACGACCACTATGGTATGGTGACGTGTTGGTAAGAGCGGCGCTGTCCGAGCTGACGTGGTGCTGAACCCATCGGTGTTGGGGGGGGGGGACACAGGCCGGCGAGGGTCGCTGTCCACCTCGCCGTGGTGCTGAAAATAGGAATTGTTAACGGACGGTGCGTTTACTCTTACTGTTTATTCCCACACAAGTCCTAACTGGGAACTCATTGGGGGATCGAACCCTGCACATTTTTTATTGCGGGAGTCTTAACAATCACCCCTGTGCCTGAACATAAATTGGCTATTCTAACGTTATGTATTCTAACATAACATATCACTAAAACAAGACAAACAACAACTAAGACATGTCAATTAAAACACATAAATACACAATTAACAAAAGGATAAACAGTAACCATCTTGCACACCACAAAACCTTCCCCTGGCACACACACACGGTCACACACACACACACACTGTCACACACACACACACACACACACACACACGCACACTGTCACACACAAACACACGCATGCACACACGCACGCAGGCACGCAGGCACGCAGGCACGCAGGCACACACAGACACACACTGTCACACACGCACACACGCACGCACACACGCACGCAGGCACACACGCACACACACACACACACACACACACAAACACACACAGAATAACATCATGTGGTAGTTCATCGCCGGTAGTAAGTATTAAAATGCTCCCCACACGCCATGGGGACTCCCGGCTAACAAGAAAGGCGATTCCCCGGCGACTTCTGTACAAACGTTCATAAGACGTTTTATGAGTTGGGAAAGGGTAATTCTCCAGGGGTGTTCACCGCTCAAACTACAAAAACAACACAAACAAAAACAAAACAAACAAACAAACACGTGAAATGTGAAGATGAGATAGATGAGTTGAGGGAGATGTTTATTTTTAGCACATCTTCTCCATATATATATATATGGAGAAGATATGTGTGTGTGTATATATATATATATATATATATATATATATATATCACTGGATGCCACTGAATGTGTGACTAATTGGTTGCCTGGGAACCAGAGCAATCTGTAAGATCATGTGTTTTATTTGCTGTTGCATATGTGTTTCCCCCCCCCCCCCCTCCACGTTCAGAGACATTCCCAGCCGACCTGGCGATCACAACCGTTGATGGCCATGACGATGCACCATGCACAGAGCAGCGCCGTCCAGACATCTCCGTCAATAACCAAGATGGCTGCCGCTGATGTGGGGCGGGCGAAGACTAAATGAACCGGACTGGACTGGACGGTGTATTTTCTCTAAAGGAAGAACAAACAACAAAGCACCACCGGAAGCTTCCGTCGATAGGAGAGGTGTTTGCCGTAACCTCCCGACGCACTAAACTCCACGTTTCGTTGCTCTCCCCCGACTGCTTGTAGGTCTATACAATTGTGTCCAAAAGAGGCTTTCATAACGTCCCTTGGCTTGGAGATCAAATACTTAACCCAGAAGGTTCCAGACTGATATACATTTGTGAATTGGTCTGCCGGTGACTTTTCGGTGGAAAATGCAGGACCATTTATATGCAAGCAGCAGTGTGTATAAATCTCCCTTTGCTGTTAAAAAAGGGACCATATACTGTGTATATATGTGTATATATAATATATATATATATATAATATATACACATATATATACCCCCCACACACACACACACACACACACAACACTACCATGGTTATAACGGAAGGCTTGATTTGGGACTGTTATTCTGTGATAGTGAAATTGAGATACTGAGCTTAAGTGAGAATAGGCACTGGGAGCCAATTGACCCCATTGTCTCTACAGTGTTACATTACTGGAGGATTTATTCATTCATTCATTTTCTTATGGGGGGAAAAAATGGGTTATTTCAAAAGAAAATGATAATTAATGATTTACATTATTCGATTGTACTTTCATTTTGAAACTTGAGTCTTTATACCTCCTGATGTGCCATTGCACTCATAATGCGTTTTATTTCATGACAGAAAAGCAAAATGGATAAGATTAGGGTGGTTATAAATTGATGGTTACTCAATTGCAGGGACGTTCTTTTTTAAGTTAATTATTCTCCACCGGTTTTAAAGTGGGTGGTGTTCAAACGTGTCTTTTTTAAATATTATTTGGAGAAGCTGTCCTTTTTAGGGACTATAACCAAATTGCCTTAATACTCTCAATGTAGAATTTGCATTCAATATCTTATTGAATTATTTACTATTAGCTAACATAATCACAATTTCTGAACCGCATATGACTACTTTACCCTTCTATAATAATATGCATTTTAGAAAATGCATAATAAACGACATTTGAATTTGCTTCAAGAAGATATTCAAACTTTTCATTAACCATTTTGCATATTTTATGGGGAACATTTTGGGATAGTGCCTTGTGCCTTGGAGGTGTGCAAAGTAAAGGACGGATATGTTTGAGAAATGGGCACGGAGACAGAATAGCATATCTACCAGCAAGCAGGAATAAGGAGGGGAGGCCTCGTTCGTCTTGTGGCAGGCCTGAGCCTTGCCCTCTTGTCCTTGTTGGCTACAGTCCTCTTCCTTGACAACCATACATCAAGATTAACAACCTTACTGTGGGCACTTCCCAAACCAAAGAAAGATATATTGTTGACGCTGGTACATATGAAACACGAGCCTGGCATCCACAACAGCCTCGTTTTCTGTCCTTCTATGCCCTTTCTTCATTTAAAAAAAAAGAGTACAACTTCTCTGGTTTTTGTCTATCCAGTTTTGTCTATAAAGAATCATTGAACAATCAAATCAACTTAAAAAAAACTAGAACTAGTCCAATAATACAAATACTTAATAATTAATACTAATCCAGCTATTCTGGTATGATTGTACCATCCATCCATCGTCTACCGCTTATCCGGGTTGGGGTCACGGATGATTGTACCATCGGATTGTACCATTGGTCTATAGGTCTGCCACTTTTTGTTAACACGGTTGTTGGAGGGGGGGGGGGTGTTGGAATCTCTGAATCTGTCCAGCCATTCTTGAACAAAGGAGCTTGATTTCAAACAAAATAAGTTGAACTGATATTGTCAAATCAAATCACCTATAAAACAAGTGTGCCTTAAGATAAACAGTTGCAGCTTCAAATATGTTATAAGTGGAGTCTTTCGGGGATAAGGGGAGCTCCATCTGTGCAATGGTTGATTGTTTATTTAGGTACAGGATCTTTGACTCTGAGCTTCTCTTGCAATGTTCTTCTCTGAAAAAGTCTCCATTCTAGCTGGCCAAATAACATTCTCCATCTGTTGCACAAGGCTCCTCCAAATCTACACTCAGCGGCAACTAATTATGGCACATTTTAGATCAGATGTACCATGAGCCACTCGCTCTCTGCTGCCACTCAGTGGTTGGTGGTGTGTAAATCAGCAGCAGTTCGCAGCAATTTCTCAGCAATAAGCAGCAGTTTGCACGGCGTAGATGCAGTACACTCCAGCAAGCTCCTGATTTGTGTATTGAAGATGTGCAAACTGCGCATGTACGACCTATAATGAGAGTAGGGTGACCAGGTGTCCGGCCTCAATGCTGGACTGCACAGCTAGCTATCCCTCATCCCATGTCCATTATACGATGTCCCACATTATGATTGGCTCTAGTTTGTTTGCGAAATACTTAGAGACACGTTATTTTCAACAATGTAGGCTATTTGGTTTGGTTTTGTCATTTGCCTTGAAAGGTAACACCTTTTGATGTGTCTATTAGGTTGTTTTGCTGGTTCATCAGGTTTGACAAATTCCCTTGTTCTGTATATATATTTAAGACACAACTGTAACACAATGTCTAGCATTGTCCTTGTCCATGTAAATGGTCAGATTCCCTGGCTCCTCCTAGCCAATTGAGGTGTCCTCGAGCAAGACGCCCTAACCCTAACTGCTCCGGACCAGCTGCTGGCTGTAGCCTTGCATGGCTGACAGCTCTGTCCGTGTATGAATGTGTGTATGAATGGGTGAGGCATCAAAGCACTATATAAATGAAGTCCAAATATTACAATGTAAAAATTAATTATTAATCCATGTTTTATTTTTGAATGTTTGCATCCTTTACCTGCAACACAGAGTTGATGAAGTTTTGCTTCACCCTTTTAGGTTTTTAACTGTCCCTTGGATGTTGTTACACCTCAAAATGCATTCCATGTTCATCATAATAATCAATCTAGTCTTTATCCATGACCATTTTTTTTAAGTGATTGGATTCATCTGTGATTATCCAATTGTAAGTATTCCTTATTCTTTATAAGGCTAATTAAAGATATTAGTGACAGGGGTTCGGGATATTTTCTCACCCAAAACCACATATTGCCAAAACCATATATATGCCTCGGCCTTTTAACCAATCAAATGATGTCATATCTGGCCATTCACAATGTTCCTAAGGCTAAAGCAAACATAGTTATTTGCTGTAGTCTAACCAAGGCTTTCCTTCAAAAGGATGAAACGAAAGTAAGCCTGAGTAAGATGTATGCCTCTTTGGCTAATATTAGGGTATTATATTAAGTTGAGGCCATAGCGATGCTGCGTTGTTGGTGCTGCTGAAATCCCGGCCTGCAATTAGCTTTTCCATTAAATCATTATGTTTCATTGAAGAGATTTGAGGTCATTTAATCTGGGAATTTGCCTAACTTGTTCCCAACCTTTTTCAGTGTGTGTGCAGCCTATAGTCAGTTTCGCGTTTGGATTAATGAACCAAACAAGAAAATGCTGTCAATGTATGACTATGTGATAAGATTAAACCAGCAGATATATTACCCCATTTGCATGTGGAACATAAATAACAAATACAATAGGCATAGACCGAGGCTATAATAAATCGTATTCTAAATGAGAATACAATGTGCATGTCATGCAAATTAAATAGAATAATCGAACAAGGACAACAAATGACAACAAGGTCATCTGAAAAATAAATCAGGTAGGATTTTGTCAGACAGGCTCTCCTGGCATTAGAGGATATGGGAAACCGAACTTGAACAAATGGAACTAGGATGGCCTACAAGAAATAGCAGATGGCAAGAAATGAAGAAGCAGATTTTAACCAACCGTCCCGCAAATCACCTGCATATTATAATCAACCCCCTCCCAAAATACAAGTCTGATGCCCGACCGCCTACGCCAGCGGTTAAAGTGGGGTCACGCGGGCCAATGGCTCAATCGCTAATAGAAATCCACCACCAAACAATCTGTTTTCGCCTTTCTTCCGCCGAATGGCTTTCCATAGTTGGCGGTGTAAATTCAGGCCGTACACTTCCTCCACATGAATCATCCACACGGATTTGACTTCCATGAAATAGCCTATTTCTCCACCTCTGATATTAGAATAGATTTATAGATTTCCGTTGCCCCGTCCTCTGTGGTATGTTGCGCTTTGATCTTGCGGCCCTGGACGCTACCGGCCATGTTATGCATTATCCCCCCCCCCCCCCCCCCCTGACAAGAGTGAACCACCACCCCCCCCCCCCCCTGACAAGAGTGAACCACCACCCCCCCCCCCCCCCTGACAAGAGTGAACCACCACCCCCCCCCCCCCCTGACAAGAGTGAACCACCACCCCCCCCCCCCCCCCTGACAAGAGTGAACCACCACCCCCCCCCCCCCCCCTGACAAGAGTGAACCACCACCCCCCCCCCCCCCCCCTGACAAGAGTGAACCACCTCACTGATATGAACCAATCCCATTCATCCTTCAGCCTAGAACATGTCAGCAACCACGTCGTCTCCATCTGCTTTAGCTCCGGTCACACTTGTTCTATTAAAGCTGGAGCCAGCAGAGCCTCAGTACTAAGGCCTTAACCCCAACCCTACTTTGAAAGCATTTGAAACCCACTGTGCCTTCAAGTAATCAATGAAGCCATTCCCTAGATGTAGATGTAGCTGGACTTAAGGTTCCCCATGTGCACAGTTAGGTCATGGTAAATGGACATTTATATAGCGCTTTTCTAACCAGTGGTTACTCAAAGCGCTTTACAAGTCTTGCCTCACATTCATGTTTTTTTTCCAAAGCTCCAGGGGTAGAGATGAGATAGGATAGGGAGGGTGTGGCCTTTTGGACTACTAGACCCTTTTCACAGAGGTGTCTGGGGACTCAAATTCAGCCATCCGAACGTACTTCAGTTCGGTTCATTCCCCACCCAATGCCTTAAAGAGAAGAAGGGGTGATTGGTAAATACTCCGCTGTCTTCCATTACACCATTTTCCTCAGGTGTCCTCGTCGGACAAACACAGCTGTCGCTCATGACACAAATTATGGCTGTGCTATTTTTATGTAGCAGGACACGGGTAGTAGACTTAAACATTGTGGCAAGCTCGTAGGTTGTAGTCAGCTGTCGGTAGTCTCGCCCTCGTGCGACATATTCAGAGACGGCCTACGATGTGTGACCAGAGGCTCTGGCAAATCTCTTTGAAAATTTGAGTCACTATCGTGCAGCGGGGCTGGTGCTATGATGAGTGCCCCAATAGGACCAAGGCTGGCAATGACAGCAAACCGGTGCCGAGTTCGCTCTGGGACCCCGAGTGGCGGGACACCGACACTACACCAAGAAATCCAACGGACTTGGCCATGAACTGCAAAATCACATCGATGTGTTTGATGGAAAATTACCTCAAGCTCTTTATGGAGAACAGCCTTCGTTAAAATCCAGAAACGGGTCCAGATCCTTAAAAACATTGCCACGATCACCGCAACAGCTTGCTGCGAAGCCATGATCAAAACTAGCCTAGTGCTACAACGGCGTTATTTCTGCCATTGAGTCACGTGGACATCTCGCGGTTTTCAGCAAATAACACGACAAATCTTCTTCTAGACCGGCTGTCGTAGCCTCGCTAGAAAATGTGTGCGACAACAGAACCGCTGCAAATGGTACATTCTGGCCGGGCTGATCAATTTCTGATCAAGTGTCCTATTGTGTTTTTTTATAACTGCTGTCTGTCGTCGGGTATTGCACATAAGATTTTCACTCATTGCTTATACTTGTGTAAACTGTGAAGTGACAATAAACTTGACTTGACTTAAGTTCATCTTGATCGCAGTGTGATATGTCATAATCGTTTAAGAAGAATCGTACAAGAAGTCTGTTTGTGTAGATAATTGGACTGCGCGCGCACGTGTTATTACACAGACTACATGAACAGGTCCAAAGAATTAAACAACATCCAATTAAGAAGTCTGCAAAAGTGTCCTGTCACACCTTCATTGGCACATGCCTGCTGTGTCACACAATCTGTCCCGTTGATTCCTTTTTAATATTACATATTATGTTTTTTTAATGTATGTGATTAAATATTTTCTGCACTGAATGTTTCAAGCAATAATTGACATTTTGATTGATTTTCACAGCTCAAAATGGCTGTAATGCTTTATCCCAATCCAATTATGTACAGAAAATAATTTCATGCTGTCTACAGTAGCCAGTCAAGTGTGTGTGTGCGTGTGTATATATATATATATATATATATATATATATATATATATATATGTGTAATCAGTGTTTTAGGATGTTACAACATTTTTCACTTCACTAATAGGGGATCTTATTGGTTGTGTAGATGTGCAGTATATCTAGTATCCTTACACTCGAAGGCTTTGGGACCATTGAAAATCCAAAGTTATAATTATCTTTTAAACCACACATTAAAGGACCATATTTACTAAATGAAAAGGCATGGCTTTTAATATATGGAGGTAATGGCCGAGTTCTAATATGAATTCCTCGAGTACTTAACTTCAAGCACTAAACTTTGCAGCCTTTAGCTAAAACTAAGATTGAGATTGAGCCAAAGGCTGGACGCTAAAAGTAAGAAAAGAGTCTCAGTGTCACTAGGTTGGTTAATTTGTGGGTCATTTAGGAACATTTTTTTGTCCCATCGTTGACCATGACTGAATCTAACAACGTCATATCGACGGCCCGAAATTGACCCGTGCTACACACAGAATAAGCTGTGCTTGTATTGTGTAAATGACCATACAAACGTACCGGCACTCTTTGAATTGAATTTGCAAATTATGTTAAATCCACACTATGCGACCATTGTATTGGTCACTTTTAATAGTGACCTTTACACCAGAATACCGCTTAATCTACCAAACAAGTTTAAACTTATTCTAGATCATTGCAAGAGGCCTAGGTAGGTTTCAATTGCAATTGCGTTTCTAGTAAAACAAAAAACATAATTTGACCACAACTTCTAGCAAATACACAAATATAAATTGGATTATAACGGAAACACGGCAGACGTACAGCTTTTGACTGTTTGCGAAGATAAAAACAGTCGCAGTAAATGTCAAATATTTATAAAAACCAATACAAAGAACGCAAGAGCGACGGCTCAATAGAACACATGTACTTGATTAAAACAACGTTGAAACAACCCCCGAGACGCCACGTGTGCCCACTGGGGCTTCAAATGAAGGGCGGACTCGTAGCCGGCGGACCGTGTCGTCACTGCGCCCCCAAAAAGGAATACAACAATGCACAACGCATACATCAAAAGCACGTTTTTCAACAGCGTTCTCGCTCACAAAGACACGTTTCCAAATGAGCCTTTTTCATTTTGCACACAAAACAAATGGCATGACGCAGACGGCTAGCGGCATGAAGCTTGCTAGCAACAACGGAAAAAGGTAAAGGCAAACTCCAATGTAAATATCAATATATATATATATCAATATATATATATATATATATAAAATGAATAAAAAGTAAATATGAATATAGAATACATCGGAAATAAATATAAAGAATCAACCATTGAATGTACATGCACAGTGAAATTAGTTTCTCTGCATTTAACCCATACTAGTATTAGGATCAGTGGGCAGCTATTGTATATACAGCGCCCAGGGATCAGTGTAAGGGGTCTAGTGCCTTGCTTAAGGGCACCTCGGCAGTGCCCAGGAGGTAAACTTTTTTCCAAGTACCAGTTCTCATTCCGTACTTGGTCCATTTCTGGGACTTGAACAGGCGACCCTCCCGTTTTCAAGCCAAGTCCCAACAGACTAAGCTACTGCCCGCTTGTCTCTAATGTCAATGGGATGAAGAGGAATGTAAGATATTGACGGTGGGCCGAGGATCTTTTGGATTGAAAGCATGTGTAGGGTGGGATGTGTGACAGGCCCCAGGTAGAAGGCCCCGGTACCAGATGACAGTAGCCTGTTTTTAACAGAAGGAAAATAATGAAGAGACAGGAATCATTAGTTGTTGTTGTCTTCGTTCAGGCTCGTCTCGTTCTTTATTAAACATTGGTTTATCGTTCAATTATACTATGTTCTTCTCTTGTCAAAAAACATTCCGCAATAAAATGAATGAAAACATCTCTTTGTGTCAGTCTTTTTCATTTAATTTCCCCAACATTGATTTATTTGTGGTGCACGGCCGCAATATCAACATTGACATATCGATTTTCCTTTTTTCTCTTTTACTATTTGTTCACTGCATCACTGTTGTTGCTGCATTGATGTTGAGGCTGTATAAAATAACTTTTTTCACATGTATTTTGGAATGTATAGCACAATTGCGCTGCTGTGGTGGTGTATAACAAGTCTCAAATGTACCTCATGCAGTTTGAACATCGATTTGTTTTTTGGAAAGAAAGTAACGATATTGGATATTCAAAAATATCCACGGTGTATACCTGCCCAGGGGACCGTAAGAGTTCAATGTGTCTAGCAGTGTATACATGCCCAGGAGACAGTAGGAGTCCCGTGTGTCTCGCAGTGTATACCTGCCCAGGAGACGGTATGATTCCTGTCTGTCTAGTGGTGTATACCTGCTAAGGAGACTTATGAGTCCCGTGTTTTGAGCAGTGTATACTTGCCCAGGAGAGGGTATGATTCCTGTCTGTCTAGTGGTGTATACCTGCCCAGGAGACGGAATGAGTCCCATGTGTCTAGCGGTGTATACCTGCCAAGGAGATGGTATGAGTCCTGTGTCTAGCGGTGTATACCTGCCCAGGAGACGGTATGAGTCCCATGTATCTAGCGGTGTATACCTGCCCAGGAGATGGTATGAGTCTTTTGTGTCTATGGGTGTATACCTGGCCAGGAGACGGTATGAGTGCTGTATGTCTAGCAGTATACTTGCCCAGGAGCTCTTAGTTGATTTTGCATTGAAATTATTGAACCCACCCAAGCCAGTTGAACATTGACAAACTTCTTGTCTTTTTTTAGGCTCTTGTTGTACGAACAAGGAACGAGCTCACCATCCACTGCTCCCTCTTGTGGCGGAAACTAGAAAATACGCTTTTTTGTAAAACACTTGACGGTTTCAACGCTACACTAAAAAGATGGCTCATACAGAGACAAATACATCCTTTTAAACACAAATTGTGACCACCCAATTGGGTGTGTCACAGATGGACGAATGTGGAGAGAAAAGTTGAATTGTGACAGAGGGCACGGCAGGGAGGTTCAGATTGCTGCACTTAGCGCTAAGTGGTAAGAAAAAAGGGTTAGCAAGCTAAGTGCAGTGGCAGGTAGCAAAGTCAAATAAAGGCAAGATCAGGTGCCGGCCAAAAAAAATACTTGACGATGTCTAGGAAACATTTCACAAATGCACAATAAGTTAGTTTTTTTAATAAACAAAAGAAATCACCTGATAAATATATGAGGTGACAATTGCCGTTGAAATGAGTTTAAATGGCCAAAGACCTTCACACAAACCATTTGAGCCAGTTCCATTTGACCAGTTCTGGATAGAACAGTGCTATAGAAAAATACAGTTGTTGTTTTTTGCTTCATCCTGACAATTACAATTGAATTTTCTATACATATATATAAAACTAAAATATGTATAAAATTTATCTTAATAAGTAATAAATATAAACAGTGTATATATATATCTATATATATATAGATATATTTATTTATTTATTTATTACTTATTAAGATATATTTTATATATATATATATTTATATATTTATATATATACACGCCTACTACAATGTATATATAAAAATGTAATATATGTAAAATATATCTTAATAAGTAATAAATCTAAACAGTATATATATTTATTTATACATTTTCATATATACTGTGTGTGTATATATATATATATATATATATACACACACGTATACATATATTATGTTTTTGCCCTTTTGAGTATGGACAGCTACTAAATTGAAGACAGCCCCACGTGGAACACTACTGCCGAACAGATTATTCTTGCACAGTGGAGGGTCTCACGTTGATGAACCACTTCATTCACATTCAAATTAACAACCTGAGCTATACGGCTTTCTTGCTGCCACCACTCTGATGAATGGTCTATTTTGTAAAAACCTTTGTGTTGAATAAGCAATGCACACGCCAGGAAGGTATTGGTGGCCTATTTCATGGCTTGCTCACTGTCACAGAGGGGAGACTATGCAGGTGACGCTAAACAAAACCCTAGAAAATGATAAATGTCCCTATCAATTTGATTATTTTGTACGTGTGACACATTTTTCCTTGACCCAAACCTTTTCAGAAGATTTAAGCCGTTTTTTTTTTTCCATTAATGCACTGATGGGACTTTCCTCCTCTCTCCAAACACTAATTCTAGGCATCAAACAAATAAGCAGGTGAATGCGCCTGGTGGACCACAAGTGAAGTGTTCTAAATGTGTTCATCATTCCCCTCCCAAGAAAATTGCATAAAAGCACTTGGATTTTACCAGGAAGCACTAAGCACCAGTTTGATGGTGGTTGGCCACGGGTAGAAAAAAATGTCATTATAGGCTTCAAATGACTACAGAGGAATTTGTGTTAACGTGAGAGGTTGCATTTGTTGTGGCATCTGTTGAGAGCTATGAATAAAAAGTGAATACAAAAGATGGTGTCCCCCTAAATGGGAATACAGATGAGCCATAACGCGGTACACTTTCAGCCACTAGTCCTTCCGATGTTTTTCAGAAACTTGTCGCTTGCTGCGCTCATCTCCGATCCTCAGTGACTGATGGATATCACTTGACTTTTCTCCACTAGCGGATGATCGATTGGATCGCCATCGAACGCTTCTCCTGATGCATTAAGTGCTTCGCCTCCGCCAGATGAAGTTAAACGCGTGATATATTTAACCCGAGCCCACCGTCGCGTTCTCACACCACGATCTATTCTATGTGCTATGTGTGGTTTTTTTTGTCACGCCAGCACAAGTGCTGCTGACCTCTCCACCTGGACCACCAATCTGTGCCCTGTACCAGATCGCCGGGGCTGTTGTGTTCTCCTGTCTTGTGTTCTTTTGTCTTGTGTTCTTCTGTTCTTCTTGGGTCTTCTGTCTGTCTGCATTGGAGGAAGCGGCACACGTTAAACTCCATCCATATGCGCACGATACTGTGTGGCGCAACGCCAAGCAATGCCAAAGTATCAACTATAGGGTGAGACTCAGACTTCACTGGTCCTAAACGTTCTTTCAGTATCCGCAGGAGGACCATTTCCAGAGCATCACCACACACACACACACACACACACACACACACACACACACACACAAACGAGAGGAGCACTAAGCGTGTCGCGCCTGCTCTGTTCCAAACAACTACAACCATTACAATGTGAGCGGTTCTTGCTCCTCGTCATCCCATGTCCTCGTTGTCGGGAGGAGCTCCCAGAGAGAAGCCAGGGGGAAATTCTGCAAACACAAAACCCAAATTGCAAGCTGGAATCTGCTTGAGAAACCAACTCTACGCCAGTTGCCGAGCAACCCATGCGTATGTTTGCTATAAGTGGTGAGCTTGCGCACACACGCACACACACACACACACACACACACACACACACACACACACACACACACACACACACACACACACCGCATCCTACGTGGACGGGTAGCGCCCACGCCGCCGGTGAGGGCTGGAAGTAGAAGAAGAAGAATGGGCGGTCTGAGGCAGGTCATTAATGGCTTGATGACCCTGTTAAGCGCTGCTGCACTAGATAAATAAAGTTTGATTGATTTAGTGTTCACACGTAATATGGTTTGGAGATAGCTGTTGAACCCTGCTTGAGTCTCGGTTTTTGTGTGAGTGCATGCGTGCGTGGATTGCGAGGATTAGGTCCTTATCCTCCGATCTTCAGATCTTGTGGAGAAAATGCTGCTCAAATACTCGTTCCTGTCATCGTTGCCATCTCAGTTCTGAAATAGTTTTGTGGCAGTCTCACCCTGGAGGCCTGGATGGCTACCTGAGGAGCAGCACAACACACTCCAGACTTGGATCCATGGGTTCCCTCTCTCTCTCTCTCTCTCTCTCTCTCTCTCTCTCTCTCAGTTGGTCAGGCTTTGTGCCAACTAGTCATACTATATATTTATATATATATATATTTATTTATCTTTTTATGTTTGTCTTTATATATTATTTAGCCTCAGCTGTCCTCAGTTTGACAGCAAATATGACGAGCATAGTCTTGTCGCTCATTACTAATTCAAGATATTAGGGCATGTAGCCTATAGCTATGGACTTCCTATCTTAGGCGTCCTCTTTTTCCCGGACATGTCCTCTTTTTGGGACCTTAAAAATGGCACCCGGCCGGTATTTATAAATCGCCAAAAATATCCGGAATTCAGCTTTTGCTTGCCACAGCATTAGCATTACTTTACAATACTTTGACATTTCTACTTATGTCCTGCCTTCTCGCATGCCACCATTGGTCGGTCATGTGAATAAAACCTAAGCCCTTCATGCAAACATTGGTCCAACGGCATCTGAATCATCCCCGTCTGACACCGCTATCCTGCCCCCAGTGTCCTCTTTTTGACAACCAAAATATGGTCACCCTAGCTATCTTATACACATTTAGCCTATAGCTTTATATTTTCTGTCTTGTCGGCATTTAGCCTATAACTAAAGACCTGCTATCTGAAACACATGTTGCCTTGCTATCTTATACGCGTCAATTGAATATTGATTGACCAGTGTTGGCTGTGCTATAATTAATCAGTGGGGGATGTGCAGAGTTGCTCTATGATCGCTGACAGTTAACGATTAATTTCAACCTAAATCACTTGTGTTGTCGTGGTGTCCAAACCCCTAATGAAAAGGTTCAGCTCATCGATGCCGACGCATCAAACATGTCAGGTATCATAATAACGAACACCACAAGGTAGCAAAGTCTTGCCACGCCTATTATTCATGCTTCTTTTTAACTTAAGAACTTAAGACCCACGATTTACGCTTGTGTTCATCGGCGAACAAATCCATACTCAGTGTGAACAGTGTTCCGAAACTGAGAAGCGCGGCATCTGAACCATAAAGAGCATCTTAACTCCTCCACAGACTCGGGTCCCTCATTCCTGAGAGCCGAATATTTTGACCGCTCCTATAGTTATATATATATATGTGTATGGTTACTCTGAGCCAATTTATTTGTGCTTTGTTCAGCTTCACTCTTACAAGGGGTCAGTGGCGAAGTATCACAACTGGACCTTCTGTAGACCAGGGGTTCCCCAACTTTTCAGCCCGCGACCCCCAACATAACAGCGCTAGAGACGGTCGAACCCCCCCCCCCCACAATCACCAGAGGGACTGGAACATAAAAAACAACGTGTGCACAGATCTTCACCATCGCGAACATCGTGAAGTCCAAGGGGGGGGGGGGGGGGGGGGATAATCGCGACCGCGAAAATTGTGTGTGGCTTTTTTTCAGCTGCAAATGATACTGTCGTGAATCTGTCGGAATCAGAATTCCTTTATTTGTCACCCTTACATATTTAACGGACTTACATAATAAAAATATCTATGCACACGTTATTATTAACAATAATAATAATAATAATAATAATAATTTATTATATTTATTATATAATTATAAAAAAATATTAAATAAAAACATTAAAATAAAAACCTCATGGTCACATCAAGAGGATTCTGAAATCATCTCGCGACCCCCCACCCCCCCTCGACCCCCACTTTGGGAACCCCTGCTGTAGACCACTACCCCCACCACCACCACCACCCCCATTCGAAAATTCAGTTGTTCTAGTCAGACGGACGTCACGGAGCCAGTCACTTTATGCCTTATCTCATTTAGGCAGATCAGATTGCCACAGCGAATTTCCAAGTGTACCATAGTTGTCAAAGCAGAGTCCATGTAGTGAAGTAACAGACCAACACAGACCACCACACAGGCTATCGGTTAAAGGGACGGTCTAACACGCTTCACGAGAAAAGGCTTAACGTAACTTTGGAACTTTAAGTTCCAAAATAGCGATCAATAATCACCAAATGTCTCCGGCATATCTCTTGTCATTAGCACATTCACCTGTCAAAATTTAAGTGAAAAGGTGAAAGAGCTAATGACAAGACATATGCAAATTATGGGCGGCAGTCTAGCTCAGGAGGTAGAGCGGTCGCCTCACAACCGGAAGGTTGCTGGTTCGATCCCCGGCTCCTCCTAGCAAAAACTGTCGAGGTGTCCTTGAGGAAGACCCTAACCCTAACTGCTCCCCGGGCGCTGTATGAATAGCTGCCCACTGCTCCTAATACTAGGATGGGTTAAATGCAGAGAACACGTTTCACTGTATGTCTTCATGTATGTGACCAATAAAGAGGATTCAATCCTCACGATTTGTTGTTGTTGAAATTAGGTGATTATTGATCGCGGTTTTGTAACTCTTAGTTACGTTAAGCAAAGAAAGATCAAGTCCAAACTCTCAATTCAAATGCACAACAATGCTTAACAAACCCAAGACAGCCATTAACTAATCATTCAACAAGTGTGTGGAAACAAAATGCAACAACCAGCTCAACGAGACGCAACACTGAGAAAAAACCAGCAAAGACAAATGAGTCTCACTCACCAATGATGTTCACTTAAAGACCAAATCCATTCTCCTGTCCTTCTGGATGGATCGATAACCCGGTCATAAAGCTGATCACTGCTTTTCAGATCCAAAATAAGTTGCCTTTCCAATTCCCTGCCCTCTGGTCGGTCCCAAATAGCAACACTCACATCAGTAGAGCCTCTTGTGGCTAGTAGAGCCCGCTAGCCACGGGTATCTTTCCCAGTTGCTAGCCTGAAAATGGCGAACATAGCCTGCTTTAACAACTTGATTCAGCTCAAGATTGTCAGGCGTTGGACGGCCTTTTTTAATAATGTCCATCTTTACATTGAATGGTCGTCTTGAAAATGGTTTCCGACAATAAATCCGCAACGACATCATCTTCGCCTGTTGCCATTTTGACGTAAAAAAACTACGTAGAAAAAACGTAGCACTACACTAGATCCACTCTCGCTCCAGCCAGTATACCTTCTAGCTCCATATTGAGCTGTGGGGAAATCTGAAAGAATACGCCCATTGGCTACAAATCACTATATGATTGGTTGATCAAATTGTCAATCCAAACGTACGCTCTCATTCAGTCTGAGGGCCAAAGTCATCCAGAATACTTTGGTTGAAGGATATTCTTCCCAGCAACCCAGAAAAATATCAGATTGGTTGCATTGTTTTTCCAACACAAAACCACTCAAATGCGTCGTGCATGGACCGAGAAAGACAAAAAAAATCAACGTAACACTGTAACATAACAGATAACAACACAGATACCATTCTCATTTATTCATTTTATTTAAATTTTATTAAATTGTATTACATTTTATTAAATTGTATTACCGGTACTTTATTAATACAATTAATTCGATTTTTTTGGTTTCATCTGAGAATTCCAGGGTCTTCTCTGAATACCTTGAAGGCCCTGATGCTTCACCACTGCAAGGGGTTGGGGGGGGGATGCTGGACGTGCTGTTGACTTGTGATGTTAGAACCAAATGATAACCTATTAGAGCAGTGGGGACTATTTTCGACCTCTGATTGCCTTGAACAACATTCTTGATCGATTGCTATACTGTTGCGAGGTAACTGAACAATACAATTACATCATATAATCAGTAGGATCATGACGATACACGCATGACTTTGGAACCCTCTACACACACACACACACACACACACACGTACCCTACTCACAGCTCTGATGAGCAGCATTGAGGAAGCATGTTTGCAGCGGGTCAGATGGAGATAATGGCATCCAATATAGGCTTGACTCTGATGCACTCTGATGCTTGGCTCTCCCACCTGCCCTGAGTGTCTGCCGAGGTGTCGAACACTGTGTTTGAACATTGTGTTTGTACGCTTTTTTTTAAACTTTCGGTGGTTTCGAAAGGCACTGTTTTTATAAGCACTTAAGCACCGCCGGAGAGAAGGGGGGGGGGGGCGTGGGGGGGGGTGGGGGAGGAGTGTTTAGACAGTGTCAGGAGACAGCCTGGACTAAGCTTGTTGCCGGTGCCCTTCAAAACCTTTGCCGTGGCCACAAGCCGGGGAAATCCCTGTAGAACTAGGAGTTTTTAGCCACTAGGAAGCGGTTTTGGCGCGACGGTCTTAAAGTGGCCGACGGAATGGGCCGTTTATCATTTTGATTGAGGCCAATGTTATTGTGGGAAACAGGGGGCGGTTGTATGGCGAAGCGGGCGTTAAGGTCGCCGTCACGGTCACGCCGTCGCGCCGTCATGACATTTATAGGCTACCTGGACGCCTGGTCTGGATGCGCAGTTTGATGACGTGACTGCATTTTTGGTTCATGCGATTCACGCACGCCGTGAACCGAATGAGCGATTGTGACACTAGTTCATAAGTGACAAGGCATTAAAGGTAGCTAAGATTTAAAGGGACTACGTGTAGGATTCTTAAATGTATATTTACGGCTTTAAATTGCCTATATATGATCTCATGTTAACGTGAATGAAATGAGACCTTTCCTGACTCTCTCCATTGCGTAGAACAACCTGTGGGCTGATTTATATTACGTTAGAATAGGGCCGGTTTTGGCAGGAAAAAGGAAGAAAGGAAGGAAGTGATGTTTAAGTTTGGATAGTGCCAAAAATATCAGTTCTTTCATTATTTTTTTAATTGATACTATGTTTATTTATGATTAACTAACTAGCCCACGGGGGCTCGCACTCCAGTGCTCTGAATGCCATGCTTGAGCAGGCTGCAGTTCACTTACCGGCCAAAGGGGCCGCCTGTAATGAGAAGGATTTTCTGATTCTTATGCGTAGTACCTGTTAAGAGATATCGTTCGAACATAGGCGCAGTTTGCGTTGGTTCAGGAGGCTCACTGAACCACCTATTGGCCTTAGCAAAAAAAATGCATCTAGGGATTTGGATGTCCCTTGATCCATCCACACAACGTCTGAAAAGAAGAATTTTACTAAACTAGTAAATGTATGCAAAGGCTGTGTGCCAAAACATCCAATGATGCTAATTAGAATAAACAAAGGATAATCCACTCGGTTTGTTTATACTTCTTCTAATTAAGAGCAGTTTTAAAATGTAATCTTCCAACCTCAAATGCGCAGGACAGGTAAGGAAGACAACACTTTATTGTCTGCATCTTAGAACATATTGGCATAGCTATTTGCAGAAGAAACGCACGGCACAAGAGACAACAACATTTTCAACTAAACTTTGTAATTGATATATTTTTGGTCCAGTATTTCCCAACAAGAGATATCAGATATGTTTTTTAGACATTACATTACATTACATAACAGTCATTTAGCAGACACTTTTATCCAAAGCTTAGAGTAGAGAGTAGTTAAGAGAGAAATTTGTCACCAGAAGTCAAAAGTGCATTTCATTCCTCACAAGTCTCCAAGAACTGAACCAGTGCTCAGGTAAATAAGTTGGCAAACAATAGAACAACAGCAAACTATCTACTTAGTAAGACGGTAGTACGCTAGTAAAGCTAGTAAAAAGTGATATGAGGGTGGGCGAGGTGGGAGGATCCGGGTAGTGTTTCCTGAAGAGTTTTCAGCCTGCGGCGGAAGATGGGAAGTGACTCTGCAGTCCTGACATCCGTGGGGAGTTCATTCAACCACTTCATGGCCTGGACAGAGATAAGCCGTGACCGGGTAGATTGGCCACAAGGGCCCCTAAGCAACAGGGAAGGGAGACACCCACAAGTAGAAGAGTGAAGTCAATGGGCAGAGATGTAGGGCTTGACCATTGCCTGTAGGTAGGAAGGAGCTTTTCCTTTCACTGCCCTGTAGGCTAGCACCAGGGTCATGAACCGGATGCAAGCAGCGACAGGGAGCCAGTGTATAGACTGACTGGAGAAGTGTAGATGTGTGGGAACACTTTGGTTGGTTAAACACCAAAAGAGCTGCAGAGACACATCTGAAACATCACTTACAGATAAATGGAACCAACGAAAGACCAGGTTTCCTGTTGCAGGAACCCATCAGTGATAACGGATTGTCACTTGGGAAGTACTTCTAACCTGATGTGTTCAGTGTACCTTTGATGGTAGGAAGATTGTTTGGGCGGAGTGTGCTTGCTAACGATCTGTTCTTCCTTTGCGTACAATAGTTGACATTTTCTTAATGGTGTGTCTCCAACTCCATCACTAGGCCATCTGCCACGACCAGCTTCCAGATAATTCAGTTTCACAGCCTTACATCTCGCCTGGAATGGAATGGTGCTCATGAGATTAACGTTCTTCTTCCCTCTGTATTGCATCAGGGGCCCCATCACAGACGAGAGATGCAAGATTGGATGGTTCTTCTTAAGGGGCTGTAGGCTTGGTTCCAGATGAATCACAGCTAAGACCCAAAGTATTGATTAGAACGACGGATTGTTGAGATAACGCCTACCGTTTAGAGCAACAAGTCCTCCTCCAACCTAAACGACGAGATATTAGTCCCAAAATGATCCACATGAGTTTATGGGCTGGCGCTGGGTTTACGTCACGTGACTTATCAATTTTGTTTGCGAAAAACAAAATTTGATATACGTATATATTTACGGAATGTACTGTACATCAAATTTGTTCAGCCAATGTACAGTATATATATATATATATAATATTTAATGTGTATTTTATTTTCAGAATTTTGATTCAGTGAATGTATGGGACGTTTAGTGTATTAATTAATGCAATATTTTGATATTACTGCTATGGACGCTGAAACCGCAGAGCTTGCGTGTTGTTTGAATAATTGTCTTTACATTGTGTAGTTGTGTAATGTGTTATTCATGTAACTGTTTAATGATGTTCTTTTAATTAAACCATTGATTTTGGAGTGGCCCCATGGATGATGTATTTCTTCTTGTTGGTTTGGATCTGGCGCCGAGTCGCCCCTCCGGTAAGCCGACGGGTTTGTGTGGGGCAACCCCACGGAAGTTATGTTCACCATTGTTTTATATATACATTTTGTTGAACAAGACAATTAAGACCAATAAGGATTTTGGGGATTTTGGAGCATAAATGCAATTTGAGGGTCGTAAGCCCTACAGGAAGTGATGCATGTTTAGCAGATGACCTAAGTTGGGTCTAGCGAGCTAGAGACCTGAAGTCTGTTTTTGTATGAACGCGGGCATTGAATAATTTGATCAACACAGGGGTTGTAGCCTTACAGTAAGTGATGTAATTACCAGGTGACCTTCCTCTACACATTGTAAATAGGCCGCGTCGTACATGGCGCTCTACTTCCTGCCTATTATTTAGCCCATTCACTGAACACCACGTTTTGGACTCTGACTCCTCTGACTTGCTCCTCTGAACAGCTGTATAGTTTCAGCCAGATCAGCGTCCATAAAGCAACCACTATAGCAGCCATGGAAAACTCTAAATCAAAATCCTGGAGGATTGAATACTCTTTATGGGTCACATGCATGTACACACACACACAGTAACATTTGTTTCTCCACATTTAACCCATCCTAGTATTAGGAGCAGTGGGTATCAGCTATTGTATATACAGTGCCCTGGGGAGCAGTGTTAGGGGGTCTGGTGCCTTGCTCAAGGGGCACCTCGGCAGTGCCCAGGTGTTTCGGGGGACTTGAACCGGCGACCTTCCGGTTCCCAAGCCAAGTCCCGACAGACTGAGCTACTGCCGCCCCCACGTTGCATAAACGTTGCACTAAGGAATCAAATGAATATCAGATATATTCACCATATACGATGGCTATGAAAATTGAATGCATTTTCATGCTGAAACTATCTTAAAAAATAACGTATTTTCCACTGAGGAAAGAAAAGGAATGTGGTCCGTTTGAGCAGACACTCGACAGTCACATGGTGTGGACGAGGGGCCAGCCGATAGGGCGGCTGGACCGGCCCAACTCTCATATGGGTCGTTTTTGGGCTGTATTGACAAACCTATTTGTTGAGGTTGGAGGACTGGCTGGTTTATGGTCCTTGTATGCTCTCCCTTTATAGGGGGGGGGGTACCCTTTTGATCCTGCATCACGTAGATTGTGGACTGTTAAACACATTAAGTTGTGTGTGCTGCCAGGTGTACATTTTGTTATTTTTAAGTAGCGCAGTAAGGCTTTTGTTTATCGTTTACTTTTTATGGTGGGCAATTTGTTTTGTTCTTTTGAATTTATGATTTGGCACCATCTTTGGTCCTCTACCTTCCCCCTGTTCTCATCCTAA
>CM051018.1:11473189-11480689 GCA_027704905.1 Muraenolepis orangiensis
CTCTCTCTCTCTCTCTCTCTCTCTCTCTCTCTCTCTCTCTCTCTCTCTCTCTCTCTCTCTCTCTCTCTCTCTCTCTCTCTCTCTCATCTCCATGCTAATTGCATGCAGATAGGTATTCCAGTGGTATGGCGTGCGACAGCCAGCCACTCATTCATCATAAGCGGGTTACGGAGCTTAAGGGATCAATATCGCCTCCTTGCATACACACATACACACACACACACACACACACACACACACACACACACACACACACACACACACACACACACACACACACACACACACACACACACACAGTGACACAAGCGCACACTCTCTGACAAAGGCACACGCACTCTTGACACAAACACAAATGCGCACACACTAATCTCTCAAAACACACACATACACACACACACAAACACACACACATTTAGATTATCACTTGTGTGGTCAACATCCTCTTGACTAGATGAAAAAAATCTAAAGCACATTAATTACTGAGTGATACGGAATGGAGTTGGGGGAGGAGAGACTCCAGAGCATCTTTATGGTCCTATCACCGCGGCTTTGCTACGCACCCTGAATATCAAGCGTGGGTTCACACCTTGTTACACTATTGACCAGAAGTGACACCTTGTTACACTATCAACCAGGATTGATATCTTTACACAATCTACCAGGAGTTACACCTTGTTATATTATCTACCAGGAGTTATATCTTTTCACTATCTACCAGGAGTTACACCTTTTCACACCATCTACCAGGAGTTACACCTTGTTACACTATCTACAATAAGATATATCTTTACACTAGGAGTAACATCTTTGTATACTATCTACTATCTACACATTGTTACACTATCTACCAGGAGTCATTGCTTGACATTAGGAGTAACACCAGGAGTAACATCTTTTTACACTATCTACCAGGAGTTATATCTTAACACTAGGATTAACACCGTTTTACACTATCTACCAGGAGTTATATCTTAACACTAGGATTAACACCGTTTTACACTATCTACCAGGAGTTATATCTTAACACTAGGATTAACACCGTTTTACACTATCTACCAGGAGTTATATCTTAACACTAGGATTAACACCGTTTTACACTATCTACCAGGAGTTACACCTTGTTAAATGATCTACAATGAATTATATCGTTACACTAGGAGTAACACCTTTTTACACTATCTACCAGGTGTTACACCTTTTTACACTATCTACCAGGTGTTACACCTTTTTACACTATCTACCAGGAGTTACACCTTTTTACACTATCTACCAGGAGTTACACAGAGGCCGGCTGCTTCCTCTTCCCGACGTAAAATACACTATACATAATCATGGTGCTTAAGTGAAAAACGATATGTGCAATTAAATGAAAAGCTGAAGTTCAGATTCAGATTCAGATTCAGAAAACTTTATTAATCCCGAGGGAAATTAAGGTGCAACAGTTGACACAGGGGGAATAAATGCACACACAAAAATACTAATACCTAAGCTAAAAAAACAAAACAACAACTAACTAAATAAACCTATTATAAACAATAGTTATAATAATTCTAAATGAAGTCTAAATGTATTGATAATGAAGATAAATTTACAGTATTTTACAGTAATACGTCGGTATATATAATACACAACAATACGTACAGTGCAAATTTGCAGTGAATATATTAATATATATATATATATATATATAATTAAGTTGAATCTAAGATGCATTTTTCTTTTGCTTGTTGTTAGATTGTATTCATGTTTTTTCCCCCCCACATTGCTTTATCACTCGTAATTTAAATGTCAACAACCCTAAATGAAAGTATTTTCAAATGCCAACTGACAGACTTAACACAAAGGTATCAGTGGGGAGATTTAAGCCGAACTTAGCGTCTAGCCAGGATGCTAATGTGTGTCATATCCACACTCTTCTGGAGCATAAATGGTTTTGATATTGTGCAGTTTGAGGTCAGCATAAATCACAGTCTGAATTAGCATTTTTTTTTCTTGGTTTCCTTTGAGCATCAGTTCATAAACAGGAAAATAAATCCAATAAGTGTGTGTGTTTTTCGTGCTGGTATTATGTTAACACCAGGAGAGGACTGAAGCCACCTCTAATATTCCTCCACAAAAAAAGACTAAGACATTATAAATTGTCCGATATATATCGGACAATATCCATCTTTAAGTCCATTCCTGAGCAGGCTATACTATTCCCCCGATGTGCTTTGACTTGGCTTGGGTCCTTTACCACCGGTTACTTCTGGACCAGATTGCGACGTAGATTCCGGTGCCTCATTTCAGGTACCGTTCCCGAGCTGCTGAATTTAAATACTTTAAATATTCCCTTTCCTCTCCTAAACAACTCGCCTTCTACGGCCACACACGCAAAATAATAATTTGCACCTGTGGGCACTCTCTGCCTCTTTGCCAGGAGGCACACTGAGACAGAACCCTACAGACGTCACGTTCGGTTGTGCCCAATATCAAGTTTGTCGTAGAGCTCTTGGCAGCCCAGACAGTATGATAAAATATACAATTTTCCACTTTTCCCCTTTATTATTGTTTAATATTTAGTCAGCAAATCATATTTCCAAACAATTGACTTTCGGCTATTGTATACGCTGCAACATTATTGGAATAAAAGTCTAATCTAATAAGCCAATCAGAAAATGATCCTTTGCCTAGTATGGTTCTACACACAAGGAATCTGACTTGGTTCTTGGCACACTACACAATACAGACACGAATGAAGATCACATTTGTGTATGCGTCTATGTTTACGCCCCGGTATACAAACAGACTGATTATATTGTAGCTCTGGGAAACCGAAGACATACACAAACAGTTCCTTTTCCTTGTTTGCTTAGAAACTGGAGCTGGAGGAAATACAATGCAGCTCAGCTATTGGTTGCTGCTTCAGCGTCAGTGACTTAGCCAATCAGATAGAAGAGGCGGGTCATTGACGTTTTCACTGCCGATAACGTCTGGTTCATACAAACTGTCAGTTATTTGTTAACATGCAACATGTGAAAAGTATATCAAAAGTAATTTATGTCAAATAGGTTTAGGTCATAAAATAAACTTTTAATTTCTACAATGTCACAATAAGTAGCACATGCTGAGTCATAAAACTGTTTTACCCACAATCATTTGAAGACGAGTAGAAGTCTAGTAAGTCTAGACTTCTAGTTTAGAATTTCTTAATATATTGTTACATTTATTTGCATTGGCAATGAAAAAAACAACAACCATATTTAATGATGTCTTTTTGTATCATTCAATTGCAAATAAGTATCAGTTTTAGGCAGCGGTGCCACATCTGCAGAGGGAGGCTGTCAGACTGAAATTGTTGTTTCAGTAGTTCAGAATGAGGTCTCTGGACCCCCCCCTGGGTCGGCACCACAAGCTGGTGTGGTATGGAGCCGTTAGGTATGGAGCCATTGGCCGTTAGGTATGGAGCCGTTAGGTATGGAGCCATTGGCGAGCTGGAGCCTCAGCACCACGGGACGCCCACTGTTCTCACAGGCTTCCCTGATTAGCTGGCTGACCAGCCCTGTGTGGGATGTCTCCCTTCTGGACCGAGTTGTCGAGTTCCTCACAAAAGATGGTGTGTCAGACACCTGGCACTAGACATTGCCAAGATATCTATAATTACAGGGTTTTTTTGGACATTGATTTTTATTTGATACACTATATATAATATACAATATAATATACAATATAGTAATATAATTGTCACATTATTGTTTTTTTAAATATATTTGATATTTCTCAAATAATTCAAACATATTTTTTCAATGCCAAAGGGTCTCTCACTTAATTGGGCATGAACTGTGTAGTTTTCTTATCCTGTATCCATGTCACTGTCAGTGTCCCTTCCCTGCCACAATGCTCATTATAACCGCAATGTGGCTCAGTGGTGCGTAGGCTACTAGCTAGTTTGCTAAGCAATGTAGTAAAAAGTAAAAAACAAAAAGAAGCGACAAATCATTCCACGGCTCGGTTTCTTTTCCCTCAATGCCTTTTTCTTTTTTTTGAAGAAGCATCCATTCTGCATGAATGACTGCGGAAAAACCCAAACAATAAATAGAGAGACAGAGGCCGACCAACGCATGTGGCTCATAAAGTGTCAGACGTTCTTTATGGACTTCCAGCACCGCAGGGAGCAGCCCAGAGACAGCCCAGCACGTCTCTCTTTTGTCTTCCAGGCTCGGGGCTCGGGGCAACCGCTACAGTGCCTCTTGGCAGACCAGTGGTTGTTTTTTGAAATACCAATTGTCTCTAAAAAAAAACACCAGCGCCTGCGCCATGCAGAGGTTTTAATATGATAACCGGTGGCGCGACGAGGACTCAGAGTGCAGGACAGACGTATGTGGGATCTATAGTGGGATTGGATCTCATGCATCTTTATCTCACAAAGAGCCGTCATACTAAAGCTGGATCGATGCGGAGGAGACTGTGTTTCAACAAATAATAGGATGGGAGCATATGGTTTGAAATGCTCATTTTTTCCCCGTGTTCCTTGCACTGTGTCTCATTGCCTGGTAGTGCTGCAGAGTGTTCCTCTCTGAACGTGAAGTACTGGACGCCAGTGTGACGCCTTAAGTTAATATGATGTCAATGGAACATTGGGTGAGGACTTTTAGTTAGGAGAGGGCTTTTGGTTGGGAGAGGACTTTTGGGTTAGGAGAGGACTTTTGGGTTAGGAGAAGAGTTTTGGTTGGGTGAGGGCTCTTGGTTAGGAGAGGGATTTTGGGTTAGAAGAGGGCTTTTGGGTTGGGAGAGGGCTTTTGGATTAGGAGAGGACTTTTGGTTGGGAGAGGGATCTTGGTTTGGAGAGGGCTTTTGGGTTGGGAGAGGGCTTTTGGGTTGGGAGAGGGTTTTTGGGTTGGGAGAGGGCTTTTGGGTTAGGAGAAGACTTTTGGTTGGGTGAGGGCTATTGGTTGGGAGAGGGCTTTTGGGTTAGGAGAAGACTTTTGGTTGGGTGAGGGCTCTTGGCTAGGAGAGGGCTTTTACTTAGGAGAGGGCTTTTGGGTTGGGAGAGGACTTTTGGGTTGGGAGGGGACTTTTGGGTTGGGAGAGGACTTTTGGGTTGGGAGAGGGCTTTTGGGTTGGGAGGGGACTTTTGGGTTGGGAGAGGACTTTTGGGTTGGGAGAGGGCTTTTGGGTTGGGAGAGGGCTTTTGGTTGTGAGAGGACTTGTAGTTGGGTGAGGGCTCTTGGTTGGGAGAGGGCTTTTGGGTTGGGAGAGGGCTTTTGGTTGGGAGAGGACTTTTGGGTTAGGAGAGGACTTTTGGGTTAAGAGAGGACTTTTAGTTAAGAGAGGGCTTTTGGGTTGGGAGAGGACTTTTGGGTTGGGAGAGGGCATTTGGTTGGGAGAGGACTTTTGGGTTAGGAGAGGACTTTTGGGTTAGGAGAAGACTTTTGGTTGGGTGAGGGCTCTTGGTTAGGAGAGGGCTTTTGGGTTAGAAGAGGGCTTTTGGGTTAGGAGAGGGCTTTTGGGTTAGAAGAGGGCTTTTGGGTTGGGAGAGGGCTTTTGGGTTAGGAGAGGACTTTTGGGTGTGGAGAGGACTTTTGGTTCGGAGAGGGATCTTGGTTTGGAGAGGGCTTTTGGGTTGGGAGAGGGCTTTTGGGTTGGGAGAGGGCTTTTGGGTTAGGAGAGGGCTTTTGGGTTAGGAGAGGACTTTTGGGTAAGAGAAGGCTCTTAGTTGAGAGAGGACTTTTGGTTAAGAGAGGACTTTTGGGTGAGGAGAGGACTTTTGGTTCGAAGAGGAATCTTGGTTGGGAAAGGGCTTTTGGGTTAGGAGAGGACTTTTGGTTAGGAGAGGGCTTTTGGTTGAGAGAGGGCTTTTGGGTTAGGAGAGGACTTTTGGGTGAGGAGAGGACTTTTGGTTCGAAGAGGAATCTTGGTTGGGAGAGGGCTTTTGAGTTAGGAGAGGGCTTTTGGGTTAGGAGAGGGCTTTTGGTTTGAGAGAGGGCTTTTAGTTGGGATAGGACTGTTATGTTAGGAGAGGACTTCTGGGTTGGGAGAAGACTTTTGGGTAGGAGAGGGCTCTTAGTTGGGAGAGGGCTTTTGTGTAGGAGAGGACTTTTGGGTTGGGAGAGGGCTTTTGGGTTAGGAGAGGGCTTTTGGGTTGGGAGAGGACTTTTGGTTGGGGGAGGGCTTTTGGTTGGGAGAGGGCTTTTCTGTTAGGAGAGGGCTTTTGGGTTGGGAGAGGGCTTTTGTGTTAGGAGAGGGCTTTTGGGTTGGGAGAGGGCTTTTGGGTTGGGAGAGGGCTTTTGGTTGGGAGAGGGATCTTCGTTGGGAGAGGGCTTTTGTGTAAGAAGAAGACTTTTGGTTAGGAGAGGACTCTTGGTTGGGAGAGGGCTTTTGGTTGGGAGAGGGCTTTTGGGTTGGGAGAGGGCTTTTGGGTTAAGGAGAGGGCTTTTGGGTTGGGAGAGGGCTTTTGGGTTGGGAGAGGGCTTTTGGGTTAGGAGAGGGCTTTTGGGTTGGGAGAGGGCTTTTGGGTTAGGAGGGCTTTTGGGTTGGGAGAGGGCTTTTGGGTTAGGAGAGGGCTTTTCTGTTAGGAGAGGGCTTTTGGGTTGGGGGAGGGCTTTTGGTTGGGAGAGGGCTTTTCTGTTAGGAGAGGGCTTTTGTGTTAGGAGAGGGCTTTTGGGTTGGGAGAGGGCTTTTCTGTTAGGAGAGGGCTTTTGGGTTAGAAGAGGGCTTTTGGGTTAGAAGAGGGCTTTTGGGTTGGGGGAGGGCTTTTGGTTGGGAGAGGACTTTTAGTTGGGTGAGGGCTCTTGGTTGGGAGAGGGCTTTTGGATTGGGAGAGGGATCTTCGTTGGGAGAGGGATCTTCGTTGGGAGAGGGTTTTTGGGTAAGAAGAATACTTTTGGTTAGGAGAGGGCTCTTGGTTGGGGGAGGGCTTTTGATTTGGAGAGGGCTTCCCCCCCCCCCTATGTGTATACACAGTGGTATTTTTACTTTATGTTTTACACATAAACATTTTTATTTTATGAAGACAGCTGTAATACTTGTTGCAATCCCAGGGAATATTGATTGCTTTGTGCTACTTTGACCTCGGTATTCAACCACAGCGGCTAACTAGTGGCATTGGAGCATCTGTTTTATCGATTTGTTTATTTTGAGAAAAAATGTTTTCTTCTTTTTTTAAAGTAGTAAACGACGCTGTTCATTGGAATTAAATTCATATGATGCCTGTTAATTTAGTATTTTCTTTGCACTTTTACTTTTGACTTTACTTTGTTACGTATTTGTCATGAATGGATAGTTCAGTGGGCCCCAGAACGCAGTCCAAGACACAGTGGAGCTATAACATAAAGCTGTATTTAAAGCACACACAACACAAGAGTGATCAGGGACAGGCCAGGGGTCTGGGTACCGGGAGGTCGATCCGCGGAGTACCGGCAGGTAGTAGACCGGCGAGTAGTCCGGGACGGGAGAGGAGTCTGGATACCGGGAGGTCGAGGTAGCGACAGGTTCTAGATAGGCGGATGGTCAGGGACG
>CM051018.1:11483189-11493189 GCA_027704905.1 Muraenolepis orangiensis
CTGAAGTTACTTGTTTTTTTTGTTTTGTTTTATGCCCAAATCACAACATTGAATCATCCATTCGGAAGCGTTGTCCTCTGCCATGAGAGGAACCGCTGCCTTAAAGCAGACAGGAAGACTGGACAGGCGGCTAAGTGAATGAGATGTGTTCTGTGAGTACAGAGAGTGGTGTGATAATGAACTGACGCTCTCCAGTCTACTCAATATCTGATTAGCATCGGCTTTTTTTCTTTCTCGGGCCTGTGAAATATACGAATCACTGGCTTCATATAGGTGTGTGTATGTTGTGTGTGTTGTCCTGTAAAAATAGACATTACATAGAATAGTTATCAAGTCAGAAAGCATTTTTCGAAACCCTATATGAGCTAATGACTATCACTTCTAATGGACGGGTGTATAACTCATTGTTGCTTTTCCACGGAAAAACCCCCCCCCCTCTTACTCACTTACTCTTAAGAATATATGCTGGCTATTCCCAAAGTGCAGTACGTGTAACCCTAGGGGTACCCACAGTTATGTTGGGGGGTATGCCAAAAAATAATCTGTAATAGCCCCTCTGTGTCAAAAACAAACCTTAAAAAAACACACACCCGCCCCTAGTCTGCTTCAATTGGTCACTTTGGTTGTTGCAAGAACAGAGCATCAATATTTGTTCTGATGACTTACATTACATTTTTTATTTTAGTACAATCTTTCTAGAGATTTGACGGTTACGTGACCATTAATACTCAATAACACGGTCTTATCTTCCTATGTAACATCAGATGAGAGGTAGACAAGGTAGCAGGAGATTCAATGTTTGAGGGGGGGGGGGGGGGGGGGTACAGGGCTTTAAAAAGTAAATAACACTGTCTTGTCTTGTCTTCATATGTAACATGCAGTGAGCGGTAGAGAGGGGGTACACAGCAGGAGCTAGCAGTTACTGTTTGAGGGGGGTACAGGACCTTAAAAAGAGTGGTAACCCCTGGTGTATGCTATTCAAAATGAGCAACGTAGGGTTACATCCAAAATACATCCAAACTGCTTCCAAAGGTATTGTTTCTCTGCCCGATGTGTTGGTTTCCAGCGGTCTACGGTGGTAGTAGTTCTGTTTGCTCCGTACGCCCCCGGGGGTGTTCTGTTCCATTTTTTAACCGCATATTCTGAACCATTGTTCTATCTGTGGCACGGTGGCAGCATATTTTGGGTCTGCCATTAAGTACTCCAAAAACAGAACCGATTTATCAAGCCTTTCGCGAAAACCAAGCCTCATTACAAAGTGTTATATAAATGGCTCTCAGAGATAAATCACATTTACCTCATAAGGGAAAGGAGAGGCGAGTTAAAACCAATGAGACATGTTGTTTTGACATTTGTTTTATATTAGACGGATATTAATCATTTTCCGTCATTGTCCTCATTCATCAACACCGCTATTATGATTGACCTGGCACTATGAACCCGAGCCAGGCTATGCTATCGTTCCCGTGTAGCATGGCCATGTGTTCCAAGTTAGAGCGGAGATGTGTGTGACTGTGTGTGTGTGTGTGTGTGTGTGTGTGTGTGTGTGCGTGTGTGTGTGTGACTTTCTGTCTGTTTGTGTCGATCCATTTTTTCGACAAAACATCCATATCACTGCTTGGAAGAACTTTTGATGTGTTTTTATGTTTTTTTTAGCAAACATTGAATTTAATTAAATCATGTTTTTGAAAGTTTACCAATTATCACAGATCCATGTGCCAGAGGACCACTTTCTGTTGCAGGAGTCGGAGCGTGCACAGTGCACAACACTGTATGCTCGCTGTTTGTTGATTTTCCTTATTGATTGATTATGGGCACATGCTGATATGGACCAGGCCTCTGGCAATCTCATGGCGGGTTGGGAGAAACCCAAGGCCAGAGGGTGGACGAGTAACGGGTAGAGAGAGAGAGAGAGAGAGAGACACATCGGGGGGGCCAAATTACAATTCATGTATACAGTTCCTGAGCGCTGAGCAAGAGGGTAGCAATACACCGTTAAGATTCAGCTCTCACACAAACTCTTTTTTTAGGTGTAAGGGGAACTCTCTGTTTCAGCTCACATTCACACCAACACCATTTTGGTTGTTAATACTATGAGTGTCATGTGACAAGCTTAACCCCTCGGGACGCAGACACTTACAAATTCATGTAAATATATGTATCCGCAAAAGGACGCCACCTGCATTCGGAGCAGAGTAGAACGTTCACAAACCGTTTCATTTAAAAAAAAAATACATTCAATAAAATCAATAATGATTTGGGGTTCGCTGGCCCTTTAAGATTCAACCTGGCGGTTTGGGTTTCCGGAACCGCGGGTCTAAAAATAGCCTCTAATGAAGTGTCTGCTTCTGGATTAGCCAGAGATCTTTTTACAGGAAACAATGTGTGGCCGACCTTCAGGAGTCAGGGGTCTGGCTTTCTGTGAGAAGAATGAGAGAGTGGCACAGAACACCCTAGTTACCCTAGGGCTTGGCTGTGGCAGCGGGGGTGTTTCTCGCTGGAAGCAGAGTGGCAGTAACTGCGCTGTTGGTGTCGTTTGTCTTCCGATACCGGGGGCCTACACACTTCGTCTCTCGCGGTATGATAGCCGGGGGGAGATTAACCGCGCTGTGCGCTACTCACAGTTCAGGGTAATATAGTGTAGCTTCATACACACATACATACATACATACATACATACATACATACATACATACATACATACATACAGTAAGGGCTCACGATCAATGTGTAGCTAATGTCAAAAATATATACATTGCAAAATTGCGAAATTCCTCTGAATACCATTTCCTGATCATTGAGTATAGCTAATTGTATGTTGGTGTGTGTGTGTGTGTGTGTGTGTGGGTGTGTGCGTGTGCAGGCGTTAAGCACGCTTGTCGTTTCCCATCAGCGTGTCTACGGTCTGCTAATCCACATGTGTGCGCACATCTGTTTGAGCTCGGCATTGAGTGGACCTATTAATTCCGTGACAAACACAGGCTTTTAATGGGCGTCCAACACCATCTTCTCCTCTGCTTTCAATTTGGACTGTGGATGATTAACCGGCTCACTCTCCGGCTCTCGTTAGCGTGTGAGGAGACCGGGTTGGATTGGGGTAGAGCGCCAGTGGTTTCTATACGGTGGGCCGCCATTTCAAAGCGAATGCTGCGATGTTGTTATGGTTATGGCTAAGAGACGGTGCCATCTGCGTGAAGCTGCGTTCAGACTCCCAACCTCATAACGCTTTTACATGACTCACTCAAATTTGCCTCTTTTTTTTGTTGGTGGGGGGGGGGGGTTTAACGCCGATTGGCTACACTTTTCATGGGGAAGTTTACTCTTTGGCGCCCGGTTCCTGCCCCATCTTAAGTAGTGTTGTGCACTATTTGCCCGGCTGTGTCTTAAACGCTTTATGCAGCTTTATCGCGTTTCCCGTTAAGTGGCATGAGGATATGATTATGCACATGAGCGCGCGGACGCTTTATAAAATGAACCACGCGCACGCCTCAAAACAAAGAAGCAGACCCGCACAGACACACACAGAGACACACAAACACACACAGAGACACACAAACACACACAGAGACACACAAACACACACAGAGACACACAAACACACACAGAGACACACAAACACACACAGAGACACACAAACACACACAGAGACACACAGACACACACAGAGACACACAAACACACACAGAGACACACAGACACACACAGAGACACACAAACACACACAGAGACACACAAACACACACAGAGACACACAGACACACACAGAGACACACAAACACACACAGAGACACACAAACACACACAGAGACACACACACGCACTAGCACTACGAGATGGAGAGCCGGGGGGCGAAGCCAGAGCGCCGATAAACAGGGCGATGAGTGGCGACGTGTTTGGCGGGCCAAAGCCGCTCGTTGAGCACAACCAGGATGTGATGTGAATGACCATGAAATGTAATGTTCCCATCCTCTTACGTGAGTGTCATTAGCTAAATTGAAGTTGTGTTTCTCTGGACATTACCGTAACAGTTTTTTCACCTCAGCACTCCCTGCAGAGGGGCGGGAAAAAATGTTGCAGGTTTACAAAGCGAAAGCCTCGGTTTGTTTGTTTGTTTGGCCCGTCTCGATTTTGCCCGTTGCCGGCTTGATTCAAACGGATAATAAGATCCGAGCCAAATGTGCTTTAAGGTTCTACATGTCCAAGCGCCCACCCTTATGTCTGTGGTTACGTAGCACAACAATTCAGCTCCCCAGAACCCTTCAGTAGCAAACGTGCTCGACAAACCACCAACAACTACAGACAACACAACTGAGAATGAATAACATCCCGTCATTTTAGGAAGGTAATGTGCCCTGTCCACTTGCCACCATGATGTTTGCCGTTATACGTTATATCAGACGATAGCTCTAGTCAAAGGCGCTATTCATTGACGGACAATAAACAGAATAACCAGTTATTATTTGGCGAAAAATTACCTTTTGTTATCAAGCCTAATTCACTGAATGGACCTCTTCACCGCAGAACAGAGAGGATGCAGAGCACCGTACGACGTAACAGCTTGTCTGGTCCCCGTCTCCCCCTCATGAGTGTATGTGTGTGATCCATCCCAGCTCATGAGTGTGTGTGTGATCCATTTCAGCTCATGAGTGTGTGTATGTGATCCATCCCAGCTCATGAGTGTGTGTATGTGATCCATCCCAGGGCCCTCATGTCAAACACTCCAAGCTATCCATCCGCATTGGAGATATTGTGTGAAAAACGTCTACAAGTTGTCGCTGAAGCTCTCTGGGGCACAGCTCACTGCATATGCAAAGTCTTACCCCAACCAGAGTTGACGGAGTTGGGGTGAGACTTTGCGTCATCCGGCGGACATAAGAGGGCAGATCTGGGTGCAGGAAACATGGAGGAAAGGTAAACATTGTTAATTTGCATACACTACCCACGTTGAAAGATACAAAGCGGTGTACATCCTAACACGGTGTACCCCCTAACACGGTGTACCCACTCACACGGTGTACCCACTCACACGGTGTACCTCCTAACACGGTGTACCCACTCACACGGTGTACCTCCTAGTACTGTCACAATCTTCTGACCTTGCCAAATTTAACTATTGCCTTCTTCTTCTGCACTCCGATAGTGTGTGTGTGTATGTGTGTGTGTGTGTGTTGCTGCCAGTGTGTGTGTGTGTGTGTGTGTGTGTTGCTGCCAGTGTGTGTGTGTGTGTGTGTGTGTGTTGCTGCCAGTGTGTGTGTGTGTGTGTGGTGTGTGGGTGGAGTAAGGACAATAACCCCTGGTGTTGATCCCCCAATTTGCAAGTTGTGTTCAGTGTCAGGATAGGTGGTTGCATATTCGCCTCTTACTCTCACTCTCACTCTCACTCTCCTTCTCGTACTTGCTTTTACTCTAGCTCTCCACTCTGTCTCCATGGTTACTTGGATGATCTGATGACAGAATCGTTGTGTGGGTCGAGGGGACTCAAAGTTTGCCCTTTGACAACAATTTGTACGGTTCTTCCACACCTGAGCTGTTTTAATCGACCCCTGGAGCGTATCCCCCGATAGTATGGTCCATTTGGGGTTCTGTGAACGCTCATTCCAACTCTGGTGTGGACCAAACCAACAAACTCTGGTCAGCTTTAAAACACGGGGGCTGGGTTTGCTTCCAAGTAAACCCTGCTTTAGTGTGTCTTCGTCCGCAACAAGCAACATGCACCAACTAGTACTTCTATACGCCTTAGTGTGAACGTATATAATGTTTTTGTATTCATGTAAAACACATAGAATGTGTCAAACCACCGAAGGTTTACCCTTCGATGGTATACCATACGATACATTGAGCTGGAAGTTCAGCACCGCGGCTAGCTCCGCACCCTGCACGCTGCCTGGATCTAGGCGGTAGCTCAGCCCCTCGGCTTGCTCCAAATCCTGAGGATGCCTGAGATTCGATCAATTCTCTATACTAGCACATGACAAAAACATCGAAAGTCATGCCCTTGATTCTCTCTCTCTTCAGACAAAAAACAGGTCAGGAATCTAGCTTATAATAATTATTTTGAGTCTGACCTCTACTTCAACAGCCACATATATACACCCAATAACTAAATCAACCTACTATCACCTGAAAAACATAGCAAGACTAAGAGGTTTCATGTCTAAACAAGAACTTGAAAGGATCTCCCATGTATTCATTTTGAGTAGGCTTGGTTATTGGAATGGTTTTCCGACTAAAAGGCGCTGTTCGCTAATTGCAGCTTGTCCAAAACGTTGCTGCTAGAGTTTTAACAAACAACTAAAAAAATTAACACATAACACCAATTCTCAGATCTCTACACGGCCTACCAGTCTGTCAGATAATTGAATTCAAAGTACTCCTATTTGTCTATAAATCCATAAAGGGTATTCAAATCACATATCAGACCTCTTCTCATCTCTTTTTTTTTGCAGTATGTAGTAGGGGAAACCTGGGATGGTTGTAGTGTTTTTCAAATGTTTGATCTCAGTTGATATAGAGTTTGTCGTGTCTGGAGTACCATAGTATTCTTGGTGGGGCCAAGCCACTGCAGTTGACACACCTTTATCCACACTTCTTGCTCAATGTAGATAGCCCAGGACTGCATTTTGTTTTCTTCTCAGGCTGTTTTATGTTCTGCTTTCTGCTTTTTTGTTGATCCTATTCCAGTGCATTTTGAACAAGCATATTTGTCTGAATCACAGATACTCTCTACCTCCTTAGCTTAGTTGTGTTTAGTCTTGGTCCAGACTTTGTAACGGGTGAAGTTTTTGACTAGGGTTAAATCTAAATCTAAATCTGGAGAATTCTACAATCTTTATTGGTCACACACACACACACAATGAAATGTGTGACCCATCCTAGTATTAGGAGCAGTGTCCAGCTATTGTATATACAGCGCCCAGGGAGCAGTGTAAGGGGTCTGGTGCCTTGCTGAAGCGCACCTCAGCAGTGCCTAGGAGGCGATTTGGCACATTTTTCCAAGGTCGTACTCCGTAAGTACCAGTTCTCACTCTGTACTTGGTCCGTTTCGGGGACATGAACCAGCCACCCTCCGGTTCCCGAGCCAAGTCCCAACAGAGCTACTGCCTCCTGAACACTGCCTGCTACACATATTGGTGAGACCTGGAGGCTTTGAGCAGAGGAGACCAGGAGGTTTAGAGGAGAGGAGGTGTGGAGGTTTACAGGAGGAGAGGCCTGGAGGTTTAAATGAGAAGGCCATGAGTTTTAGATGAGAGGAGGTCTGGAGGTTTAGATTAGAAGAGGTCTGGAGGTTTAGAGAGAGGAGGTCTGCAGGTTGAGATAAGAGGAGGTCTGGTGGTTTTGAGAGAGGAGGTCTGGAGGTTAAGATTAGAGGAGGTCTGGAGGTTTACAGAGAGGGGATCTGGAGGTTTGGAGGAGCAGAGTCCTAGAGGTTAAGATGGGGAGGCCTGGAGGTTTAGATAAGGTGGCCTGGAGATTTAGATAAGGTGGCCTGGAGATATTGATGAGGAGGTCTGGAGGTTAAGATTTTAGGGGGTCTGGAGGTTTCGAGAGAGGAGGCCTGGAGGTTTAGAGAGAGGAGGCTTGGAGAAGCAGAGGCCTGGAGGTTTAACAAGAGGAGGTCTGGAGGTTTAGATGAGGAGGCCTGCAGGTGTAGATGATGGAGGTGAAGAGGAATAGAGGCCTGGAGAGTTAGCGAGAGGAGGTCTGGAGGTTTAGAGGCGTGGAGGTTTAGAGGAGAGGAGTCGTGGAATTGCAAGGTCGAGAGCGGCGAGCCTTGAGGGGCCCCAGCCTTATCATTTTGTTACAGTATTTTATGTCCAAGGGACCGTGAACTACAGGGGGACTAAGTGTGCTACAGAAATAATGAATGTTTAATTGGTCTCGAGGCTCAACACTCGACATTGCGATTCTACTTGCCATTTACTTTCGTCCTAGAGTTGACCTTCTGTTATGTCACATTCAAGAACGTTTTTGGTCTGCATGTCTACAAAAATGTGTCTAGCTGTAATTGTATGTCTAAAAAAGGAAATAATGAAACATTTTTTGCTGCATACTTTCCTGACGTTAATTAAGCCACACAGCATATTTTCCCTGTCATGGTCCTTTACCTATATCTATATTAAGACTTACAATTAGGTCTCTGTCGGAAGGAAGATATATACTTCACAGAAAAACGTTATTTACGAAAGCTTTCAGACCGTGTGAATATCCGGGAGAACCGGAAAATTAAGTTTGATTTACACATTATTCTTCCTAGTATAGACCCTCGAAATCCTGGGCCATCAAAATAGCTTCAAAATGAGGACAACTAGCGTGTGTGTAGCATGTGCACATGTATGTTTGTGCCTGTGTTTGCCAGCCAAAAAATGTTAAAAACGATTCTGGTGTAATGATCCCTGTTAATATATGGCTCATTGGTATCACTTTGTTTTATACACACACACACACACACACACACACACACACACACACACACACAAATGATGCTCCAACACACAGCAGGGGTTAATGCCTTCTGCTCTAGTTCTTCTGGTGATGAATAGAAGTATTAACTGTGTCTAATTAGCGACACTACACAACTATAAACAACTATACACATCAATACACAACTATACACATCAATACACAACTGTATACAACAATACACAAGAATACACAACTATACACATCAATGCACAACTATATACAAGTATACAAAAGTATACACAACTAAACGCAACAAAACACCACTACACACAACTATAAACAACAATACACATTAATACACAACAATACACACACTCACATAATACACAACAAAACACAAACACAACTATACACAACAATAAAAAATTATACACAGCAATACACAACTTTACACAACTATGCACAATACGCAACTATACACAACAATGCACAACTATTCACAACAATACACAACAATACACAATACGCAGCTATACACAGCAATACACAACTATACACAACAATACACCGCTATACAAAACACTAGACACAGCAATACACAACTAGACCAAACGATATACAATACACAACTATACAGAATCCACAACTACACAAAACAATGCACAACTGTACACATCATTGCACGACAATGCACAGCTATACACAACAACACACAGCGAAACATACCAACGCACACCCATACAAACCTATACACTACACAACAATACACAACTATACCCAACACTACACGATAATATACAACAATAAACAACACTCACACAATAATACACAACTATACACTGTGTTCGGGGAATTGAGACAGAGCTGTGATGCACACCAGGGTGTAACTTAGGGTTCCTCAACAGGGGTGGTACTGCCCCCCCCCCCCCCCCCCCCCCCTCCCCGCTGAGATGCCAGGCGTTCCCGTGGCGGTGGGCGGCACTGAGACAAAAATACTTAAAAGGGGGGGGGGGGGGGGCGTTGAGAGTTCAACGGAGGCGTTTGTAGTAGAATTGTGAACTTCACAACATCCTGGTATTGAAGGAACATTATTCCATTCTTTACTTTTTATTGTGTATAGTATTGTTTATAGTAAGTATTTTTTCATAGAATATAGTACATCATATATAGTGATGTTTATAGTACAGTATTGTATTGTATAGTGCAGTATAGTATTGTTGTAGAAATTCTGAATGCGGGAATGAATGGGGAGTAAGCGTTCCGTTGTACTTATTACACACATTGAATTTTGAATCTTATTTGTTATGTATTTGTTTAGCTTGTCCATAGCATGAGTTCCATACCAGAGTTTTAGGGAGTCTTTCTAGCAATTTGACTGAAAAAAAATGGTTCAGTTGGTTTGAGATTTTATCATTCTTGCCATTTTGTTGAAAACAGGTAGGTGGTCTAGGTATGACCTTTTGGTTGCACAAAAAGCTCCCCTTTTGCAATGTTTCTCGAGAGCAAACCTTTGACAGTGAGACCGGTATCAAACAATAAAGTGTGGATTGAATAAACATCCCATTGCTACAGTAGTATGCAAAACGGCCCACCTCAC
>CM051018.1:11495689-11610689 GCA_027704905.1 Muraenolepis orangiensis
GAGGTAATTTGGACCAACGATATTAGTACCAGATGTTTTCGTGAAGCCAGAAGAGACGATGGTTACGATGGTTTGATCACCAGGACACCGGTATTGTCCTTTAAGTGGTCCAAGCCCCGATGAGCCCCAACAAGTGACTCATTTGCCGCCACAGACACGACGTGACCATGCTACTAAACCGCTAGCATCCTCCCCCGCCCCCCCCCCCCCCCCCCCACCCCCGCCCCCTCTGTAATATTTTGGAATTGGTTTTATTATAACGGCTGCAGTAAACAAGACACTCTCCTTGACCCTTGGCAAACTGTTTCCTGGCAGCCACCCACCCACACCCCCCACACCCCCCACACACACACAAAGCAGAGGCAGGGTGGTCTAGTGCTGACGATACTGGACTGACAATACTCTCTGGGTTTGATCTGTGTGGTCTCCGGCCTACTGGACCTCCTGGAGCAAAAATGGCCTAACCACCATTAACTCCTTTAATGACCTGTATTTATATTCCCTGTATGCCTCTGCCTCTGGATGAAGGCATCTCTTAAATGACTAAATTGTAAATGCTAAACAGAGAATTTGCAGTTGGGCCAAAGGCAAGCCACTAAAAGCCCCAGATTGAACAGGTCTGGCCAGACCGGACCGTTGCCAATGACAACAAGCCCAGGGTCGGAGGAGGCCAAGGCCCAACCAGCCCAGGATCTGGATCTCAAAATCGATGGACAACAACAACAATGGGACATGGCCAAGACAATTATCAAGCTCACGGGCTCCTCCACTTCTGATCTGATCTCTTCACTTCTAACTGTCAAGCTTTAAAGGTTTTCAATGTCACAATCAATAATCAATATTGGTCTGTTTCTGATAGCTCTATCATTGTCTCTCTCTCTCTCTCTCTCTCTCTCTCTCTCTCTCTCTCTCTCTCTCTCTCTCTCTCTCTCTCTCTCTCTCGTTCACCTTTCCGCTCTTTATTTGACTGTTTATCTATTCCCTCTTTCTCTCTAGCTTATTTTCTGTTTCTCTGTATGCTTGTTTGCCTGTGGCATGTGTCAGCATACATTTTAAGGCGGCCGTTTAAATGCATATTATTGATTCATCCCATTAATATTCAGAAAGTTCCTTTCAGCCGTGCAGAAGTTATATCTGCGGCACCGCCACAAAACACTGTTCCATTCCCATGCAAATTGTTACACTGGCCAAGCGTGATAGCCTAAGAGAGTGCTCTGGGAAAAGCCAATAGGCCCTCATTTACAAGGGCCCTCGTTCGATAGTGTATCTCTCTCATGTGTTATGAGAGAGAGAGAGAGAGAGAGAGAGAGAGAGAGAGAGAGAGAGAGAGAGAGAGAGAGAGAGAGAGAGAGAGAGAGAGAGAGAGAGAGAGAGTGAGAGAGAGAGAGAGAGAGAGAGAGAGGCAGATCAAGAGGGAGGCAAAGAGAGAGAGAATGTGGTGTCAGTGTTTTCGGTGGTACTTTTCGTGTTCGAGTGTGTGAGCCTGGCGCCTCACTCTTATTCACACAACAAAGGAAACATTCACAGGAGAGGTGTGTGTGTGTGTGTGTGTGTGTGTGTGTGTGTGTGTGTGTGTGTGGTGTGTGTGTGTGCACGCAAAAACACAGGTTCTGTGTGTGTGTGTACACACAGGGACTGTGTGCGTGTGCGTGTGTGTGTGTGTGTATGTGCTTATATTGATATCAGTGTATCTATGCATGTGCATGTGTCTGTGATATTAGCATATGTATGGCCATATTGTGTACTAGTTTGTGTGGGTGGCCTGGGTGGTGCAATATCTAAAACAAGGCGATAAGGGGAAAGCATATGGAGACTGTACATTATAATATTCTGGTTGCATGTGTGCATGCATGTCATTCGTGCATAAGTGGATTTTTCTTTTCATCTTGTGTGTGTGTGTGTGTGTGCGTGTGCGTGTGCGTGTGTGTGTGTGCGTGTGTGTGTGTGTGAGAGAGAGCGTGTACCGGGTTTACAGCAAAGCTCCGTTGTTACGCAGTTGGCAGTAAACCGATCCAGGGATTAACTTGGGAATATTATAATAATGAACAATAATCAAAGTGGTGGAGTTTGAACCAATTTTTGATGGATAGACTCAAACAAAGCGTGTCTAGAATATTCTTTTTTGCATATGAAAGAAGCGATAAGACTGCTTTTGAAAATTGGTAAAGACACAAGGCGGCCTGCATGTGTCTCTATGATTCACACCATATATATATATATATATATATATATATATATTTAAATTTATGGGTTTTGATGGTTCTAATGATTTTCTTTTTTTGCCAGATTATTCGGGAATTGCAAAAATTAAACGTGTACAGTTTCGATGTGGAGCAAATGCACAATAAATCTTAATCACCTTCATTCGGTGTCCACATGATTTCTTCCTGCTTGTAGCATTCCTGCTTATAACAGTATATTAGGTACTTTATTCATGGGCCACTGTTGCATATCGTTAAACTTTTAAACATTCAAGATTTTTGTTTGCTTCAACCAATGTATTTAAATCACGCGTTCTCTAACGCTATAAACGCACGCATTAGCATTCAGTGATGTCCTTGTATCAGCCTTGTCCATCCAGTCCAGTTGCCTCCGTATGGTCTCCACCCATCCAACCTGAGTGAGGAACAGCTAGAGTTTGTCACAGCATGTGCCCGGAATCCTAATGCTACTAGACTTAATAAATGATGCTGGGGATCATCATCAACAACAACAACAACAACAACAACTGCTCTCTCTCTCTCTCTCTCTCTCTCTCTCCTCTCTCTCTCTCTCTCTCTCTCTCTCTCTCTCTCTCTCTCTCTCTCTCTCTCTCTCTCTCTCTCTCTCTCTCTCCTCTCTCTCTCTCTCTCTCTCTCTCCGTTATCTATGCATATTAGATATAACATATCTTTTTGCTGCCCTTTTCCCCAATTTTTTTTTACAAATATAGCTAGCTGTATGTGCAGTAGACACTTAATGGAATTTGTTATGTCGCTAAAACAAACGTTCAATTCAGGAAGGTGATATTCCCCTTCTATTAGTCAATCGATCTATGCTCTGATTTGGTTCCAATGCTGTAATTTGAAGACCCCCCCCCCCCTTTATATCTCAACCAATCAGGAACCTTTTTGCCTTTAAATAGGAGCAATAACACTGAAACACAGCATATATATAGTATATATACCTCTCAGGTATGCTCATATGGGACTTTTGTTTAGACTTTAGACTTTTGTGACAGTTGCAGACAGCAATACGCTCAGTAACCGACTCCAATTTGCTTGGAGATGGTGAATACGTTGGACGTCTCTGAACTGGCCACATCTTTACCCAAACCAACATCCCAGCTACGACCGGGCCCGCGGCATCAATCCATCGCCAGCGTGTACAACTCCACAGAGGCCGCTCCACCTCTCAAGACTTAATGCCTTTCATGAGGCACATTATGTAGCTGGCAGTATTTCAAGGGCATCCCAATGGCACATCCCAGGGCATCACAATGTGGTAGCTGACTCTCTATCTCGTTTCAATTTTCAGATCTTCGAGAGTCTCTTCCCGGGTGTCAGCACCACAACCATCAACGTCCTTCCGTTCTCTCTTAGAGAGAATTCTCTTACAGAATTCCTTGGTCGGACTTCTGACCAAGGAGTCCACTAGAGTCCACTAAAAGGTACAATGAGAAGCCTACCCTCAAGTCTTCTTAAGTCCAAACTTTGTGTGGCACTTTGTTTGCCATATTCTGCCTATCCATTAGCATTCCCTTAACATCTGTGGCAATAACCACACCCTTCACTTTTTATTTTCATCTTACTGTGTAAATAAACGCCATGTGTAGCCTCTTAATGCTTAGTTGCTGGCATCCAATTCAATGCAAGATGCTATGACTCATAATTTCCTAAGCTATTTTCAAATCCAGCACCAGGCCCTTCATTACAATTACCATCCTGTAGAAAATGGTAACAGCACTGCAACAGGGCTTCTTGTGTCCTTAAATAGATTTTTCCATTTACTTGCTTTCTATGGGTTTTTACAAAGCAGGGAAATGACTACCCACTTCAATGCTTTCAACAGAGACAACATGTTTTCCAGTTTTGTGTTTTAGTGATCGATGGTATTGTCCATTTCTTAAACACTATTATGCTTGCTTCATCATCGTGTCTCGCATATGATGCAAACTTTTGTTCAGGTCCATGGTTAATACAATATGTAGGAATTTAGTTGATAGCCCTAACCAAATCTCACCAGTTCTTAGCCATACATCTTCATCTTTGTATTACTTGACTATGTTCAACTTACACTAAACTGAGACATGGAGAATCAGGGGGACTCCAGGCCTTTGCTTCGACTTCACGCTTTTCCACCCGACTCGTCATCAGAGCCATCGATCGCAACATTCAATCTTCATGTCTTGTCATGGACCTCTATGCTGTACATCTCCGTAAGGTTAACCTTGGGGTGTAGAAGTAGCCCATGTATCTCCAGCTTGGTATACAGAGGCTTTGCCCGATCCTGCTCATAACCTCAGAGTGCTGTCCAAAGATTCCCCTCATGACCACTCAGGAACGTCGGTGACCAAGTTAACGGGCACATTCAGTCGACCGGGCATCCCGTTGTGAGGAGATAACCCCCAGCCCCACACTGGAGAGTGTCAACATGTCAACTCCAGCTTCGTTCCAAACTCAACCATCGTTCCAGTCAGCAACTGCAGCACATTGCTAACTGCCAACTGTTATCCTTGCTAGGTCAGCGTGGTTTGTTCATATCCAGGCAGCTTGTTCGGTAACAAACCTGTAACAAACCTGTCCCGGACCCCTTCTTCATGCCTGCTGGCCCATTGAAATGGCTCTTCTTCTATGCAGAGATTGTGCACTCCTCAGACTCCATACCAACGTTTTACGGATGCTGCTCCGGTGAGGGGGGGGGGGGGACGACGACAATGGTTTGCATGCAGCTGGCCTCCACAAATGTCCACAACAGTCTTTTGCATTGTTAGAAAAATAAACATTGGTCGCCACATGCCATGTCTGTGGACATTAATGGCAGAGGAAGCGCATAGCAGTCCAGTATGACAACAAAGCCGTATTTGATCTACGAGAGTCTCTTCCCGGATGCCAGCACCACACAAATCACCGTCCTTCCATTCTCTCTTAACAGAGAATTCTTTGGTCGGACTTCTAGAGTCTGCTAAAAGGTACAATGAGAATGGGTCTAGCGGAGCCTACCCTCAAGTCTTATGACTTTGCATTGAACATGTTTGCCATATTCTGCCTACCCATTGGCATGCCCTTAACACCAAGGGCAATAAGCACAGCCTGTACTTTCATATGTTACTGTGTAAATACATGTCAATTGTAGCCTTCGATGCTAATTCAAAGCAAGATGTATCAGTGTTTCGCACAGATCTGAAATATACTTGCACCATTCCAAATTGTATCAGGTGCACGCTTTCGTCGTTCTCTCGGACGGATAAAAAATAAATGTTGATAACGAAATATACTTGGGCGGCCGTTAATATAACTGGGTAAAGTCTAGTAAAGTCTATGTGTGGGAAACCCTGTGTATATATGGCTGGGTTGAGAGTTAGTATTTACATCATGCTTGACAGGAGACCACACACTTGTAAAATCAAACCGAATATTAAACAAGTCTATTAAATAATGCATTGGTTCCCAAACGCCTCAACGGGTTGATGCTCATTTGAAATGTAAATAGCTCCACAAGAAACCTGTTGATGAGTGACACAGAGTGCCACCTCTCAGCCGTCCTCTCCCAAGCAAGTAGCTTGTTATCCATGTTGAACACACAGACACTGGTGCAGCGGGCAGACGTGTGCGGTCTGTGGAACAAATAAACCTGCGGCAACACCTTGTCCTTCTCCTCCTCTCGCCTCCCTTCCTCACATTGTACCAAATTGGCCAATTTTTTTCCCGCCTTATTTTTTATAAGCCATTTATAAAAAATTGTGGAGGTGTTCAAGGGCTATCATTTTGTAGACATAAGCAGGAGGGAGCAGGAGGGAGCATGGTGTAGGCCTACAGTCGTCCACAGACACCCCGCCCCTGTGGACCTGGATCCGGTCGGTCTCTCTTCTCGGGGCTCAAGATCGTTGTGACTCAAGAGACACCACGCAGATCTGCGTTAATACTTACACGCCATGTTAACGCATAACACAAGGGGGCAGTATAGCGCTTACGACCCTAAATGCATACAAACCACGGATATGCACATCTTGCAGAAATGCAAATAAACCTGAATTATTCTTAATCTTACAGTGTTTTTTCTAACATTGCTATAGAGTAGATACCGGTAGATGGCTAGCAAAAGTTGTACAAATCGAAAATTGTAATTTTCCTTGATTTTATGGTGCCCTCACACCATAGCGTATGCTGAAACCTATGAGTTGCGTGTAAAAAATATTTGTATACGCACCAAACGCAACCGACATCAACAATTTTGTCAATTTGTAACCTATTCGACCTATGGGTTGCGTGTGGGTTGTGTGTGGGTTGCGTATGGGTTGCGTGCGAGTTGCGTGTGAGTTGCGTTCAAAACTTACAAGTTGCGTTTGACCTGCGTGAAAAATCTATAAAAGCGGTCGATTCAGTGTTTCCTTCTGATTTGGTCATCGAAGAGTCAACATGTGTGTGGTGTGTGTGTGTGCGTGTGTGTGACTGTGTGTGTGTGTGTGTGTGTGTGTGTGCGTGTGTGCGTGCATGCGTGCGTGCGTGCATGCGTGCATGTGTGTGTGTGTGCGTGTGTGTGTCTGCGTGTGTGTGCGATTGTGTGTGTGTGTGCAAATATCATGGGGAAAGCTACCAAGAAATCAGATAAAAGTGACCCCAAAACCTGGCCAGATACCTCAAATTTGGACCTGCGATCATAACTTATGAGTTGCGTACCTGTTGCGATCGTGTTGCGTGCGTAGCATACCTGTTGCGTCCCTGTTGCGTATAAATTGATCGCAGGCATTCGCAGAGAATTATTGAACATGTTCAAAATTTCCGGACTTACTCTGCGTGTGTCTGCGATCACCTGCGTGCTTGTTGCGTACTTCAAACCTATAAAACCTATTTTGCGTGTGAGTTGCGTTTGGAACTTATGACCACTTTTTTTTATTCGCAACCATACGCAACTGGTGATCGCTATGGTGTGAGGGCACCATTAATCAATTAACGTATATAACTGTGACCCCAGTGCTAGCGGTCAATTTAACAGACTTTTACCACTGAGCTTATTAGTCTATTTGCAGGCTACGGGCTCGCCTCAGATATTCCTACAAGCGCTTCCTGTTCTGTGTCACGGTGAACCAACCAGATGAAGAACTTATTCTGTACACAACTTATTGTTTCGGTCCACCCATCCTACCCACCGCAGTGTCAGGTGTGTTTGATACATTTGTCAAAATCAACCCACATTTCACAGGTCCTTATTTCCCACTCAGATGGCAACCAACTGGAAAAAAAATTTGGATTTTACTGGGGACATTCATTTTATTCTTCCAAAGCAAGACACTACGTCCGTTCCCGGCACTCCACCAATCAGCAACTCGTATAGGGGAACCTCCCCAGAGATGGCCAGCGTTCTGCTAACCTCTGGGAGGACTGCATCGATTTTGCGTACAGTACCGGTCTCTGAGTAGCAACGTGGCATGCGTGCTCACGCATGTCATTTGGCTTTTTAAGCAGCCCTGGGTGTACCTGGCTTCATTCTGCCAGCAGGCTTAATGTGATAGGTGAGGAGAAGCCAAGCATGGTGAACACAAGGACAGGACAGCAGGGGGAGAGAGAGGACAGTGGGAGGGGGAGAGAGAGGACAGTGGGAGGGGGAGAGAGAGGACAGTGGGAGGGGGGAGAGAGGACAGGGGGAGGGGGGGAGAGAGGACAGTGGGAGGGGGGGAGAGAGGACAGGGGGAGGGGAGGGAGAGGACGGGAAAGGAAGGAAGGGAGAGGAAATATAAGAGAAGGAAAGGAGATTCAAGGAAAGGTTAAAAATGAACCAACTTAGAGATGATGATGCTAGAGATAACAACATAAACTATAATATCGGGCTATGCAACAGAAATATGAAGGAACTTAATAAAGCAAACATAGAAAATCCCTCAAAATAATAATAATGTGCTGGGCTTAGGAAGCAATGATGAACAGTGCAAAAAAACTATTAGAACTTAATAACCTAATTTAACTTCCTGTATATCATGGAAACCCCTTTGTAACCCCTATTTGTAACCCCCATATGAAAAAGACATGCTTGTAAAACGAATATGCATGTGAATTGAAACCCTGATAGATAATCTTTGTATACATACATTGCTTAGCGAATTCACTAAGCTCACACACACACACACACACACACACACACACACACACACACACACACACACACACACACACACACACACACACACACACACACAGGAGGAAGAAGATGAACGATCTTCATTTAGATTAGGTTGGGTCACAAGCATATCTCTCTCTCTCTCTCTCTCTCTCTCTCTCCTCTCTCTCTCTCTCTCTCTCTCTCTCTCTCTCTCTCTCTCTCTCTCTCTCTCTCTCCGCATATCACTATCTCTTCTTTCCCCCCCATATCAAAGGAAAGCGCTAGCATATAGAACGTCTTGTTATAGCGCCCTGACAATGTTCCCGATAAGGACGATAGTGGGTAGTAGTCCACAGACCCGCCCACGCACAGACAAACACGCGACACTACTGTCGAGCCTGTACAGCGGGAGACGGGAACAGCAGACAAACTGTGGATTTTTTGCGCTTTCAAATGAAGTATGGATTTCCATACTCGAGTGTTGATACGTTGTAGATACGACAACACGTGCATATATCAAGTCATGGCTCACAAATCAGACTTGAGGTTTCGTATTTTAAACTCTGATGGCAGACAAGCTAAATTTTGGCTGATCTTTCTTTCTCTTCACATTTGTTTCCACCGATCATGTTGCTGGAGGTCGGGATCTGGGAGCGCGTAATTTGGCGTAAACACAAACTGGGCCAGCAGTGTCTGTAAAGCTTTCAAATCAACCCTGTGTAGACTTGGCTACTGTATGAATACACTTCTCTTCCATTTTTCTTGTGTAGAATATCTCCAAACAGGAAACAAGAGGTAATCCCGCCTCCTTTTCGGTTTCATGGTGTCCAGGTTCAGGCTCTGTGTCGCCTCCTCCAAGAAGTTCTGCTGTAACGTAACGTAAGGACTGCTGGATCCCAGATGAGCAACGAAACGACATAGAAGAGACAGCATAGAAGACTAACAACTTTGTCTTAACAACTTAACAACTATATATGAATGTGTACTTTAAAGGGGCATTTTTTTTGTTTATTTTGTTTAGTTGATATATATTTTTTAATAATTTATATTTTTCAATTGCTGTTTTTAACAGACTGGCCTTTATTTTGACAAATAAAGGCCTCATTTAGAGTCTACAGTAATTGTTCATCTGCAAAGCATTGCATATTTATTTTCTTGCATTCAAACGTCAGTCACATTTGCTAATCTCCATGGCGACACAGAGGCAAACAATACAACCTGGAATTCAAGCTGTCAGTTGTCAAATTTGCTGAATAGATCTCAGGACAAAGCAGCAGCAAGACTTTTGACATCTTCACTCAGGGTGGTGGAACCAGTGGTGTAGTCTACGTGATACGCTGGTATACGCCGTATACCCACTAGAAAATGCCAGTGATTTCCGTATACCCTCTTAAAAATGAGCGATGATACGTAACAAAATTCATTTTGTGACTGCGCTTTCACGCTTTCGCCCCTTCTGTGTTAATACTTTTGGACGTCTGGGGCTTCCGTCGCCTGTGGCCTGTTGCTAAGCAACAGCAACACACTTTGTTCGGCTCTGACAAACCCCACGTTTCTCTAACGTTATCAGAATTTGATCCGTCCACCATTCAAGTTCGCGGAGCGCTAAACAGGAAGCAAACATGAAACGAAAACAGACGACAATATTTCAATGTTTTCCGAAGTTTTCCCCTTCTACCGCTACAGAAGAAGAGCCAGGTCAGGCGGCTGTCCTAAAGGTGACAGAGAACGAGCCCGGCGCTACTGCAAAGTTAACCGGTAAGTGAAATTAGCATGGTTATCATTAACGTAACTGTAGCAGGGGATAGTTGGTTAGAACTAGCTAACTTGATCAACGTTAGTGTGGTGGATCAATGGAAGAGAAAGGGAGCGAGATACTGCGTGTGTGTGTGTGTGATGTGTGTGTGTGTGTGTGTATGTGTGTAGCTGTGTGTGTGTAGCTTTGTGTGTGTGTGTGTGTAGCTTTGTGTGTGTGTGTGTGTGTGTGTGTGTGTGTGTGTGTGTGTGTGTGTGTGTGTGTGTGTGTGTGTGTGTGTGTGTGTGTGTGTGTGTGTGTGTGTGTGTATGTGTATGTGTGTATGTGCAGTCATAAACAGAACACAATGTTTATATTATCTCCTTGTTTCGGATGATGACACAGATGAGAGCTCCTGGCCAGCCTTGTGGACTGAAAGTCAGGCTAGGGAATTTAAGAACAGGCATCCTTGGTTGGAGTGGAGGGACAGAAAGTTAGGTAAATGTCTTGTTGTGCTCTTTGCAGCGCTACAAAATCAACCGGTGTCCTCACAGAACAACGAGTGTCTATGTCTGAGGAGTGGGTGCACTTTAAGATCCAGTCCTCAGATTCAAGCAGATCAACATCTCTGGCCTCTTTGAGAAACAAGATTAGACGACATGAGACATCCAGAGCACACAAAATAGCCCAGGAGCTCACAGAGAAGGGTGGACAGGATTTAGTTGGAAATTTGGTGAGAGCTGTGTCAGAGACTGTGTTTGCAGAGACATATTCTGTATTCAGAACAGCATACTATCTTGCGAAGATGAACCGACCTTTTACTGACCATGATAGTCTCATTGAGCTTCAGGAAAAAAATGGTGCCAACATGGGCACTAGTCTGCACTCAAGGTACAGTTCCACAACAATTGTAGAACACATAGCAAAAGAGATGCAGAAAAAATTGTTCACAGTATTGTGACGTCTTCAAGCAAGTTGTCTGTTCTCATTGACGAGGCTACATCTATCAGCCACAAATCTGCAATGATTGTCAACTTGAAAGCCTCAGTGGATGGAGCTACTCCTGAATTTTTGTTCCTGGAGCTGGTTGAGCTGGAGAGCCAAGGGCAAAGGATATAGAAGAAGCTCTGCTGAACTGTTTGGACACTGCAGGCTTCACTGAAGAGTGGCTTCAAAAGAACTGCGTCTCATTTGTGTCTGATGGAGCCAGTGTCATGTTAGGCAAGAACTCTGGTGTGGCAACCAGGCTGACAGCAAGGTACCCTAACCTCTTCACATGGCACTGCATGAACCACCGTTTGGAACTGGCTGTATCTGATGCTGTGGATGAGGTTCAGGCAGTCAACCACTTCAAAGTGTTCCTAGAGAAGATCCACAATCTCTACAGTCAGTCCAATAAAAATTCACGAGAGCTTCTGGAAGCAGCACAAGAAGTGGGCTCGCAAGTCCTGAAAATTGGCAGAGTTTTAAGTACGCGATGGGTGGCCAGCAGTTTCCGTTCTGTAAAGGCTGTGTGGACATCATATGAAGCACTCAATAGACACTTTGAAAATGCTGCAGGCGACCAAACAAGAAGCAGCAAAGAGAGACAAACTTATAGAGGCCTGGCACGTCGAATGCAAAGCAAGGAATTCCTGTGTGACCTCGGACTCATGTTTGATGCACTGTCTGAACTTGCAAACCTGTCTCAGCAACTCCAGGCCCATTCTGTCACACTCTTGAGAGCAGACCATCTTCTAAAGCGCACCATCAGAGTGCTGGCATCATCATTCAAAGATACCCAAGGAGAGAAATTTGAGGAGGCACTGACTGCACAAGCTTTGGGACATTTAGGATCTGTTCCCTTGGAGTCAAATGCAAAGCTCACACCAATCAATGCAAAACAATTCCTACAAAGTCTGATCAACAACTTGGTGAAGCGCCTCTCATTTGATGGTGAAATGCTTCATGATCTCAGTGTTCTGGATACAGGCAACTGGCCATCAACCCCTGGCATACGGCATGGTGAGGCACAAGTGAAACGACTCTGCAGGCGGTTCAATCTTGGTGAAGAGCAAGCAGTTAATGGTATGAGAGATTTCCTTGAGCACCTAGACAGTGAGCCTGAAAGCTTAAAGCCACTCATACAATGCATGAAGACCATCCCTTGCAGCACTGCTGAGTGTGAAAGGGGCTTCAGTCTCATGAACAATATATGCACAGACAAGAGATCGACACTGTTGTTGTCAAATGTAAGTAATTTGATGATGATCAGCATCAATGGGCCCCCTGTAACACTTTTTGAGCCAAGGAAGTATGTCACAACATGGCTGAGAAGCCATCGCTCTGCCACGCAAGCAAGGAGGCAATGCACACCTCAGATGCCTGAGTACAAACATATCTGGAAAGCTCTGTAGACTACCAGACTATGTCTAGAAGTGTTCCATCCTTTTTTCAGGGCTTGTGGACTAACACAGTGAACCCAGTATGGACATGTTGAGTGCTTTTTCAACCCTCATTTATTGAGGTGAAGCTTATTTGTTAATTTGTTTCTTGTTTGAAGCTAATTTGTTTTGTAGCACTTCAAGGATGTTTGCTTGTTCATTTAAGCTGATACAGTACATCGTTTGACAATGATTTATGGAAGATAATAGGGCTGAAGAAGTTTGAATAAATATCTAATGCATTGAAAAATATGTTTAAAATGATTATTGTGTGATATTTGTGCAGATCTATGCAGATCTATAATACATTGACATGTCGATAACACATAACAGTCTCAAGACTAGTCTATGCATTAGTGAGTGTGATGGTTCATGAGGTGTTGCTTCGAGACAGGTGTCGCTCCGCGATGCGTCGCTCTAGGATGGATGAGTACAATTATTACAGTATACCCACTACAAAAAAGTAGACTACACCACTGGGTGGAACAGATGTTTGGCAAAAGTCTTCAATATTACTTTTAAGGTGTTTGATCTAGTCAGACGAACGTCACGGAGGCAGTCACTTTATGCGTTATCTCATTTAGGCAGATAAGATTGTTGCCGCAAATTTACAAGTTGGCAAACAGACAACATAGTTGGCAAAGCCAACAAAGTCCATCAAAGCCAGCAAGTCCATGTAGTGAAGTAACAGCACAACACAGCACCACCACACACAGGCTATGGATGACTTACTGTCCTGGTACTGTACTGTAGCTACATGGTCACACACCATCAGGGCCTACTCCACTCAGCTAGGACTATTAGGTTTCATAGACAAATGGCTGCCACACAACCACACCTTCGTAACAATTACCAATGCAAAGAAAGATCAAGTCAAAACTCTCAATGTAAATGCACAACAATGCTTAATAAACTCAAGACAGCCAATAACTAATCATTCAACAAGTGTGTAGAAACAAAATGCAACCAGCTCAACAAGATGCAACCCTGCAGCAAAACCAGCAAAGACAAATTAGTCTCACTCACCCAAGATGTTCACTTAAAGAGGCCAATAAAACAATAAACCAATCAGGTTTAATGTTGCGGGACCTCCAGGGCTCCAGAGAGGCACCGGGACGTTGCTGAGTCGAGTCCGACACGGGGCCCCCTCGTCGGACTCGTTGGCACCGTCATCCGCCGATTTGCGGGACTTCCCGGGCTCCAGAGAGGGACCGGGACTTTGCTGAGTCCGGTCCGACACAGGGACCCCTCGTTGTACTGAGCTAGAGTGATGTACCACTTATTTACACGAGCTCCAGAGCTCCAGAGCTCCAGAGATTGACAGGGACTTTGCCCTGAATGTGTCCGACACGGGTCACCCCCGTTGGACTAGCTAGAGCGATGTATCGCTGATTTGCCCGACTTCCATTCGCTGAATCTCTACTATACTTAGACCGATACACAATATAATTGTAATTAACCAATACAACTTCAAATGAATTGCTATGTAGCACTAAGCTAGATCCTCTGTCTCGAGCCAGTGAACTAACGGGACCTTCTAGTGTAGCCTGGAACCGTGGGGAAATCTGAAAGAATACGCCCATTGGCTACAAATAAATATATGATTGGTTGATCAAATTGTCAATCCAAACGTATGCTCTCATTCAGTTGAGAACCAGAAAACCAGAAAAATATCTGATTGGTTGCATTTATTATTATTTTTTTAACACAAAACCATTCAAATGCGCAGTACATGGACCGAGAAAGACAAACAAATCAACGTAATACTGTAATATAACAGATAACAACACAGATACGATTCTCATTTATTAATTTTATTTATTCGATTTTTTTTGGTTTCATCCGAGGGTTCCAGGGTCTTCTCTGAATACATTGAAGTTCAAATTCAGCAAAGCGGGGCATTGAAAATATACAGTGTTTTGCATTCAAACGCGTCTTAAAATAACTTATTCGAAGACAAATCTGTTGCAACGCCTGGACTAGCTTTAGATTACAGCGGGCAACGAACGATCGCTGAGTGACTTTTTTTGTTGTTGTTGATATCTTCGAGTCAATAGATTTATGTTTCTGTTGAGTGTGAGAATGGTAAAAAAGTTCAAAAGCTGAACTTGTGTGGTCTGAGGGTGGAGTGTGTGGTCTCTCTCGGTGCGTTTGTTTGGCCCAGATGCGCCGATCGGCGCTCAGTTGAGTTCAGTGATTGAAGCGTATAAGTTTTAAATAAGTTTTACAGTATGTGTTGTGTTTAAATACATGAAGCTGTATATAATCAATAGGATATAATAACACAACACTCTAGTCTGTGCCTACATACAAGATTCAGTGGTATGGATAAAAACCCACTTCACCAATGCAGACTAGGGCCTAGTCCAGCAGAAACAAGAGAATGAGCTACTATAAACCAAAAATAGATGTTCTTTGCCAAAAATGTTCAAATCTCTCCTGCATTTGAGTCAATGTTGTTGCTTCTCCCGAAATTGTCCCATAAAAATATGGGACAATTTTGAAATGAAAGATACCCAAAAAAAAAACAGGTAAAAGAGATTCACATCACCGTGTCCGCATTAAACTATTTTGAGGCTTTACTCTTCTACAAACTGCAAAAAAAGAGAAAAGTGAAATCCGATGTAATCCAATTAGTGCTCAAGTCAATCCACCAGCGGAGACTGACAAGGGGAGCGTTCACATCCAGCAAACACATCCACGAATGCGTCTCCTTTTATTTTTTTTAAATGAACATCCTCATTAGTCTACGCACTTGCTTTGACTGAATCGTTAGCATGCAACCGTCAAACATAACGTTTCAATCAGTGCAAGCTATTTGTTTTGTTGTTTTTAACGAAAGCATTCGGAAAGGTATGCGTTTCAGATTGGAAAATTGTTGAATGAATGAGGTGATGATGATGGTGAAAGAATGGATGGATATATCACATATAGATGACCAAATCGAATTGCATATATTATTATTATGGTCATTATTATTATTATTATTATTATTATTATTATCTCTTTGTTTTTTTGGGAGGGAGGTTCCTCTTTGACCCCGGGGATGCACAAGACCGCATTGATGGGTATGCCAATCACATTCCATACAGTATATATACAGTATATATATATTTATATATATATATATCTATATATATATATACATATATATGTATTTTCATGGTAATACATTTGATTCTGTTAATATAATCTCATGGTGTTTGGTTCCATATTTGTTTTGAGCCAATGCTCCTGTAACTACATTACTGTGAGATCTGGAGGTAGCCAGTCTACTTTAGTGGAACAGCAAATGGAACACCTGCCAAGTCAGTCGATTCTGAATGCAGGTGCAGCAGCAGCAGCAGCAGCAATAGGACGATGTTTAATTATGCAGAACGATGAGGCAGAATCGGCACGTGGTTCCATCCTAGTCAGACAGTCCCGTAGAATCACTTCTGGAGAAGGCCTCGGAGACGCAGGTCACCTTTGCTGTGTGACTCAACTCAACTTCCCAACATAAACCTTCTGTTCACCTCAGGAGTCTATATATTTATTTTTCTCGCAGCAGGCGAAGGCGGTGCTAAAGGCAGTGCTATAGGTACAGCGGTACCAGTCAATCACTCGGGTGAAGTCAGGAGATTCCCGCCGCTAAACACCACCTCCCCCTACACACACACACACACACACACACACACACAACACCAACCCTCTGGCTGAATTCCGTCATGCTGGCATGGCCTGGCCTCGGACCTACCGCGGTAGAACCGATGATCGCTAGAGGGAGGCTCGTGTGGGAGAGAGGGAGAGGAAGTGGGAACCAAGCAAATGGAGACGTGAGAAGCCCCCCTGAGGGCCGGTCTGTGTGATGGATGGCTAGAGGAAGAATGGAGAGAAAGCTCTGGATGGATGGCTGGAGAGAGAGAGAGGGAGGGAGGGAGGGAGAGATGGAGGGAGGGAGAAGAGCAAAATCAGCAGGGCAGATATATGGAGGCAGAAGGAGAAAGCAAAGACTGAGGGAGGGATGGATGGGGGTGGGGAGAAAAATAAGCAGCGCTATATAGAGAGAGAAGGGGCCAGGTTGGGGTCAAGAGCCCTGGAGGCAACACGGTCAAACAGAGGTAAGGCTATTTCAGGAGGAACTGAGTGGTTCCTTGAAGAACCTCTAGGTTACTCCCAAGAACCTAGGGACTCCTCAAAGAACTGCCAATGAAGACATCAATGATCTTAGAGGTGCTTGGGATTCCCCAGGATAAAAACTGGTTCCTCAAAGACTTCATTTGAATTAAATAGGATCTTTCTGCTACTATATTTGTATATCCTGTACTGTGAGGAACTTTAATGCAAAGTCAGATAAAGTTGGACACTCAATATTGATATTTCCAACAGTAATATAAATAGCCTTATAATAATAATAATCTAATATTAAGAATACATCATCATTATTATTATTATAATAGCCTTATAAGTTGCATATTGCAATTGATTGCATATTGCATTGATTATAATGAATGCAATACGCATGTTCTATTCCTCAATGGTTTAGCATTGAGAAACCGGTGCACACTACTTCCTGTTGCCCAACGGCATTGCAAATGGGTTTAGTAAAAAGGGCTCATCAGGGTGAGAGGAGAGAGGAACGTGGTCTAGCCTATATATGCTCGTCAATTTGCATGAACCCAAAAATACAAAAAAACATGGTTTCAGATTTGCATATTCAGCAGGCCACGCCTTTTCACAGCAAGTCACGAACTGTCATTGGCTCATCAGCTTTGACACATCAGTTCTCCCCATGTCCACTAGGGGGCTCTTACTAACTGGCCAATGCAATGGGACTTATATACCAGTATCTTTCTGTTAGGCTGAGATGCGCAATCTTCTTCTTCTTGTGTATGGATAATAAGTAGCGCTTATTATATTCATTAACCTTGAGTTTGGCTTTGATTTAGTCTGAAACAATAGGTCAATGGGAATAAAAAAGTGTAGCCTGTACATGGTTAGTCGCAAATAAAACCCACTTGTTTGAATAAAAAAATGAAACGTGAACTCTGGTGAACGTGATTACCCAGCATACATAAAGGTGGTTTTCAGTTGGAAAGGCCACGCAGTTCAAAGTACAAAGGATGTTTTGTATCATTCCTCCTCTGCTTCTCTGCTTTTCATTTCTATAGCCGAGTTAGCGATCGTCTTGTAGGAAGGACAACCCTTCTTTATATTTCGATATCTTTATATCTTTATATTTTTATAAACCCAACCACGACTTTATAATGCTTTGACCTGCCAGTGCCCAAAGCTGAATGAGTTCAGAGAATAAAGAAGAATATAAGTTCAATTAAATGAGTAGGCTAGTTTACATTTATTTCCATGACCTTGATGTCATGCGCTGCAGCCACTAGCAAGCTAATTAATTTTTTAATGAAATTTCCTGGTTGTCTTTACAGATGAAGATGTTTGGAAATGTAAATCGAGTGTCAAATGCATGCGCTTCACGCTGAGAAGCTACACTTCAATTGACATATTGCTTAATGCGCTGTATGTAAGACTAAAGCCATTTGCCGTGAGTTCCCTTGTAATGTCCTTGTATTCATTTTTATAATGCATTTCATTTTGTTTCATTTGTATTGCAGTTATCATTTACATGAATCTCAGAGTGCTACAAAGTCTAAACAGCCAATATAAGTTTTTTTGGCCTGTCTTAATAGAGTCCAGGGTCTGTGGGGCCCTTAAATGATAAGGAAGGGCTATTCCACAGGCGTGGAAAGGGCCCTGCACCCCATGGAGCGGAGCTTAGCACTGGGGACCCTGAGGAGCGAGCTGTTGGCAGATCTGAGGGTGCGGCTGGCAGTTAGCGGAGAAATGACTTCTTGTAGATAGGGAGCTGCATAACCATTTATGCATTTGTGTGTAAGTAACAGGATTTTGTAGTCGATCCTGAATGAGGAAAGCCGGGAAGCCAGCGCAAGGAAAACAGAGTCTGTGTTATATGCTCATGTGTACGAGATACACAAAGACGGAGTGGTTGAGGAAGTCTGAGGAAGTGAGAATGTCCTTCACGAGGCCCTGGAAGACAGCAGGGGCTGCACGAGGGGGAGGTAGAACACAAGACACACAAGGACTGGGGCATGGCTGAAACCGTGACATGCTGTTGTCCACCCTAACCTCGTACAGTGTCTTTGATACTTTGATTTTCTTTCTCGTCCATACGGCTGGCTGCTGGCGAGGATGCTGCAATTCAAGGTCACAGCTCTGCAACCTCGACAAGGTAGTTACGGCCCTAAAGCCTGCTGCGCACTACAAGCTTTTGACAAGATATTGCCTTAATACATACAACTGTTATTTACAAAATTGCAATTTAAGTTCAATGAAATCCTGTATTACGCAGCAGTCGTAAGTCGAAGCTTCCAGGATGTCGTCGTTACTGTTGACCATCCCAACCTTTATTATGCTGAGTCTTGTACTTCGATTTTCTCTGTCATTCATATGGTGCTGTCGACACCGGATCTGCAAACCAGAAGCCCACACATTGCTCAGGCAATGTGTGGAAAAGAAAAGACAATTTAGGTCTGTGTGCTACATTTGGATTCACTTTACATGATTGTATACAAATAGTTGATATGTCTGAAAAAAATCTTGGTTGTAATTGAATGATTGCATTTCCATTTGTTCTGTGTGACTAGACAGCTGCTGGCAAGGACGGCTGAAGCTCTTTCTGGGTGGAGGAAGGATGGAAATGCTCTTGGCCATATCTCCATCGCCAATGTACGTTTTCTATTTATGCATATTATTATTACATTATTTTTTTTTTAAACAAAACAAACCAACCTCAATATAAAAAAATGTCATATAACATTTACACAGAATTGATTCATTAATTTGCAGATTAATTTATTTCAACCTAACAAAACATGAATGTATTACCCCTTTCAAGTTGAAATATATACCCTGAATGTGCTAAAAGGCTTCCAAATTAATTCAAACAGCACACAGGAATATGATAATGCAGGCCTGGAGCGTGGCTCATGTATGTTATGACCCAACGCTAAGTGGTCGCTTAATGGAAGGTAACTGTTAGCTTGTGCTGCTCTGTGGTTGTTTGCGATGTGTCTACCCCTCAGTGTTTCCTCGTTAGAACGCGTCTGACTCCACTTGTTACCTTTGTTAGCTAATCGTGGCCTTCTCTCCACCATTCACTGTGCTAATGAATGTACGCTATATAGCTTATCATGCTACTTAATTAACCACGATTGAAACACCTGAAAAGACAAAACTCTGTCAGGCAAACGTACCCCCCATCGCAGAGAGTCCAGTTGACAGTCCAGGGATTAGTCCACAATATGAATGTTACTTAAAGACTTTCTGACTTTGCACTTTTAGGCAAGCCAACGCTTTGCTCCTGAGTCCTTCTGTCCCCTAACCGGTGCTCTCTCTCTCCTCTTGCTCGCCCACCTCCACTCTCTGATCACTCGCCTCTCTCATTGGCCACAGACCTCAACCAATGGGAACACCTTCTTAGACTCCAGCTCAATTACCACCGTTTTAGCAGTTAGTGTTGCATATTGAAACACCCATGAACTTTGTGTGTGTTTTTTGCCCAACATTGACCCTCTAAGACTTATTTGTTGCATGTATATTAACTGCGGGATATACATCGCACAGTTAATATACATAGAAAAAATAAGTGGGATGTATATCCCACAGTTTTTAAACATGAAATACATCACCTATTTGCATTAAAATTTTATTATTTTTTTAATCTCATTATGAGGTATTTTTATTTAGACTCATACATGCTATTTATCTATTTTTATATACATACTTCATATAATTTGTTGTTACTGTTACTGTGTCACACACATATTTACTGCAAAGCCACATTGAGAGTTCAAACCCCATTTGGAGTTAACTCCCTTTGAATAAGTGACTCTTCCAGGATATATGGAAAAATAATCATCTTTTCCATTTTCTCGGAAGTGGAGCACATCTTCAAAGTGGATGTGAATGAGAGGTTGACAGGAGGGCTGCTTTTGGAAAAGCGGCAGATAAAAACATATGGCAGAGGCCAAGAGGAGAGTACCAGAGGACACTCATCCAGTGAGAAGACACACACAGTGTTCAGAACTTTATTCAAGGTTCTTCAAATACATTTTTGGCAACATTTGCTATAAAAAAGTTTTTCTTTGCTTTTTTTTTTCCTTTCCTTTAGGACTCAACTCATTTGGCGCTGCCATACTCCTCCTCCTCAAGGCTTCTCTATGAAGGCCAAGACAGACTCTACGCCCATGGCAATGTGAGAGCACCACCAGTCACTCATAGGTAGGGCTCTTGTCTTGTCGTTTAAGTGTGGTTCATTTGGATAGGGCAGTACAGAAGTACGTAAGGCCCATCATGCCGTCGTGGAAAGTATGTGTTTTTTGGCGATATAATATAATGGCAGACAGACATACGGATGGACCTAGCGGGAGATAGATAGAGAGATGGATGACTAGACATGTAGGTAGCTAGGATAGATGGTAGGTGGAAGTACGTAGAGGTGGATAAAGATGCTTGTGATGGGCTTGTATCCTTCCTTGCCTTATCTTTCCTGCAATTCCAATCTTCCCCTGTTTTGCACACGTGCGACGTTGAGGTTTTGAGCGAGCACACTGGTTTACCCCCCCCCCCCCCGATCTACGCTCCATACTGGGAACTGTAAGGGGCTGGCTGTGTTGTTTAGATGTCACTTAGATGAGCCTTCTGCTGCAGACACAAACACACATCTGGAGAACACACCGGGGTTTCCTCCACATGGAAGCTCGGTGGTTTCCACCACATCCACAGTAATTAGACCCCCCCGGGAGAGCCATTACATTCCAGTGTCACCATGGTTTCCCTGCTCTACTTTAGTCAGCAACAACCAGAGAGCTTGATTTATGAACTGCCAGGGGAGAGGGAAGGAAGGAAGGAAGGAATGGACGGAAGGGTGTGAGGAAGGAAGGACTGACAACTGCATTATGGCCTTTTTTTGTTTTTTATAAATCAATGTATTTTGTTTTCTTTATTCCCTCACGTGTTTAGTATTCATACATTTGGGACAACTCTGGATAACTTTGATCTGTATTTGTTAAAAGTGTTGAACGCAATGATTTTTCATAGACAGTTACAATTTGAGTGCACACACACACACACACACACACACACACACACACACAAGGGTGGATAGCGGGTGCATTTGCTAACGGTGAGTAAACACATCTAAGCCATCACGTTCAGAGTGCTGATTGGAGAGCCCATCCGATAGCCAAACCGATCAGGGGTGTAGACACAGCTGATTATGCCCAATACCTACTATCAACTAGGCCTATCAAACAGACTTGATTCCTGACCGCTGGCCCTTCTCCGGTGTTAAACTTCCTTTGTGGCACAAGTAACTCTGACGGAAGTTCGTTAACGGTGCTCACATAATGCAAAGATTTTCAACACTTACATTTGCTGATTTTTGAAAGATAAGGCCCACATCAATCGCTGACATTTTGTTAACTTTTTGGTGTAATAAATACATGACATTTATATATGTAATATTAAGATTCAGTGAGAACTAGAATGTCTTCACTAAAAATGTAAATAAACACATTTCATTCGGGTCATATGTAAACTGAGTGCTAAGACCATAGATTTACTCATACACAAATGTTTTATAGTCACTGGACACAAGCCCAAACATACTAAGTATTTTGGAATCTAAAAGTATTGCAGTTTTTTTTGGTTTTGTTTTTAAAATGGGCACATAACATACGCCTTTGGACAAGACAACAGACCCACAATTGTTTTGGTTGAGTTGGATGAGAGACTTGTTGAGGAGGTGCTAAGGTATTGTCTTTCTGTTTTAGATGTGTGAAAACATATGGCTCTGTGTGCATTAAGATAGTTTGATTGGCTGGTTTAAACAGCCTCACCTGACTGATTTCACTCTGGAGTTGGGTGAGGCTGCAGACCTGTGGTGCATCAAAGTAATCAAGGCACACAGAATAAGCCAGCCATCACCAGAGAGAGAGAGAGAGAGAGAGAGAGAGAGAGAGAGAGAGAGAGAGAGAGAGAGAGAGAGAGAGAGAGAGAGAGAGAGAGAGAGAGAGAGAGTCTGTATTCACCACCTGCTCTGGATGTTTGGTTAAAATCTAAAGGATTAAGTCCTCTTTATTGGTCACATAGATGTAAACACACAGTGACATTTGTTTATCTGCATTTAACCCACCCTAGTATTAGGAGCTATTGTATATACAGCTGCCCGGGGAGCAGTGTAGGGGGTCTGGTGCCTTGCTCAAGGGCACCTTGGCAGTGCCCAGGTGGGGACTAGTACCATCGACCTTCCAGTTCTCAAGCCAAGACCTAACAGACTGAGCTATCGTGCCGCCCCAGATGTAAGTAACATCTACCTGTGTCCTGTGCGTGGGAGGAGCCAAGAAAAGCCACTTTGGTGGTGTCTGGTGGCATGGCATGTCTACACTGGCTACCTGTAGCTGCTCGCATCCAGTTCAAGACCTTGGTGCTAGCCTACAAGGCAGTAAAAGGTACTGCTCCATCCTACCTCCAGGCAAAGGTCAAGGCCTACATCCCAACCCGTCCACTTCGCTCGGCTTCTTCGGGCCGTCTGCTTGCCCCCTCACTTAAGGGCCCGTGTGGCCGATCTACGCGGTCACGGCTCTTCTCCGTCCTGTGGCCCCAATTTGGTGGAACAAACTCCCCACGGAGGTCAGGACTGCAGAGTCACTCCCCATCTGAATTATTGTACTTATTGGAGACTTGTTGTTCTCTTACCTTCCTTTGTTGAAACACACTACTGTAAGTCGTTTTGGATAAAAGCGTCTGCTAAATGACTGTAATGTAATGTAATGTAATGTACATTACATTACATTACATTACAGTCCATCTCTCCAGTGTGGCGATGACGGGCTACCTGTGTGACTTCTGTGGAAGAAATGCTGTTTGCAACATGGTTTAATGCAAACATAGCCTAATGGTATGCAAGGCACAAACAGAAATGTGGGGCTTTAGAGAGGTTGCCCTGCTCGCAACCAAGAATTAGCAACTTGCCTTGAGTTCAGCTTCGCCCTGGCTAACGAGTTGTGGAATGTTCTCTGTCTGAAACATTTCCCATGTTGTGTCAACCAAGGCACCTGGTCTTTCTGTCATTGATGTTGATGACGGATCGAGGGTATTTGATTTTCTTTTGATCTATAACTGTTTCTAACACCTTTTATCCGTTGATCAAAATAGTTTTAACGTATTAAAGTTTTAATGGCACACTTAAATGAGCACTAGTCCAGAGCGCCTGTTTGAATGTTGCACCGTTTAAGAGGCCAGTAAGGCTTTATTGGAATATTTGAAAAGAGCCATGCAGATGTCTGTTGGATGCAGTGGATTTGTAGAGCAAACTATAGAGCAAGGTCATATACACACAGACACTTTTGGTTCTGTCAATACTACCTCGCTCTGTCCGCATTGCCTGATGTATTTGTTATGTGATATACCCTTTTATATCGTATGCCAAATAATTAATGATATTTTTATTTGTTATTTTCAATGTTGTAATGTAAGTCAACGTTGGTGAATGGAGGTTTAATTGTATCACAGAACAGCAGGCACTTCAATGATCATTCAGTCATACTTGACTATTTCAATAGAGCAAAAATATCCATTCTGATAATAACAGCCATGCCACTTTTGGATTCATGGCTGCTTGATTAATATAGGGGGTCCAGTAAAAATTGATTGAACCGTCCATTGTCCAACTCTGAATTACTGGTCGGAAATTCGGAGCTCAGAGTTGACCTCAGTCAACAACATCAAACATGGCGGCCTTTGTCATTACTAAAAATGAAATAGTTATAAGTGTTTGCTGAAATTTTAGCACATCATTTGATGTGTTTGTATTTATATTTCACTCTGATTATAGCATGTCGATTGTGTGTGTGTGTGTGTGTGTGTGGTGTGTGTGTGTGTGTGTGTGTGTGTGTGTGTGTGTGTGTGGTCGGTGGCTGGTTGAAGCAGCCTCACCTGGCCCCAGTCCGACTGATTAGACTGTGTGGGCGGATGAGGCCGCACACCAGTGGGTCACAGGTTGAACCAGCCATCACCACGCACACACACACAGGAGAGCACTAACATGTACAGAGCACGTACCATCTGCTCGCTAAACAACTACAAATTGTACAATAAACCGGTTTTACTCATCGTGGTCCTGTGCCACATAGCAATAATGTGGAATTGAACAGCTATTTTGCAGATAAAAGTGTTTGCATAATTTGCTGTGCATAAATGTTGTTTTATTCAGCAATGAGCCAGAAAATACAGAACTTCCTTCGGACATCAAGGTTTTTTTTTAGCTTGCAGCGTAACCACAATGATGGAGGAGCAGGAAATCCCAGAGTTGAAACTCCAGACCCCTCCACTGCTCCCCGGGCGCTGTGTACAAAAGAGCTGCCCACTGCTCCAACGCTCACTGTGTGTGTGTACATGTCTGTGACCAATAAAGAGGATTCAATCCTCCAGATTTTAAACAATCTTTTTATTTATAGTGGGTGTCCCCCGGGACCACCGATCTCCCGACTTGATATTTTGTTTCAATAAATGTACCTGTACCTGCAGGGCAGACTGGGCGCAAGCTTCTCTCTAGGTGCTAAGCGGCAGGTGCTAAAGCAACCTTGGGCACCCTTGTCTACCAATGCACAATCAATTGCCCTGAGAAACCAAAAGCAACAATGTGTTATATGTGTAAATGATACGTGTTGCTATATAATAGACAGATGGATGCAGACGAGATGATATTTACATTGTTGTCCAGAGGAGTACCCGTTGCTCTGTGTTATCTTGGCACTGTGGCGCTCCGACAGCATCTCAACTTTCAATATACGATGTTGAGTGTACAGAAGGCAGTGTACTGGTAGTGTACTTGGTTTGATTACTTCCTGCTATTTGACGAAAAGTAGTTTAGGAAAAGGTGTCCTTTTGTACATAGCGAGAGCCGCTCTCATTTTCTGATGACTGAAGCGATGCAATTTTGCAACAACAATGGAAGTCGACGGCGGCAATGGTCACCACAAATCTGCAGTTTGCCAGACAGGCGAGACGAGCAAGTATAAGAAATACACTTCCAGCAATCCCACAAGTTGAATGTTGGCAATTGTGTTGCACTGGCCTTGGCTTTGAAAGAAACGCACAAGTTTGCAGAACAGTCTGCGTCCGACTCAAGCGTTCTTCTTTGCTTTCAGTTTATAAAGGTCAAATTAATTGATTTGAACCAAATGTCATTTTGAGTTGCTCTTAAGGGCCGATCAGTGTGTCGTTATTTTCCTTCCACCCACTTGCAAGCACTCTGCCTCAATGCTGCCTTCCCTAGTCACCTGTATAACTGAGCTTCACAACAAAAAGGGCAGAGAGTGAGCTGACTAAACAGACCTCCTGAACCCCCGGGGCCAGCCATAAACGACCTCCGGTGTTGTTAGTGGATTCAGGTCGCCTCTCTTATCCACAACCACCAAGAAGGAAGACTCAAGTAAACACCAGCTGTCCTATATTCCAGTGGTAATTTCAGTGGTAACTCTGGTAAGCAAAAAATAAATATATATATTCTTCAAAGGCTAAGAGCTTCGTCAAGAAAGAACATAGATCAGAGCAATGGCAAATCCTGATGGCGTGACATGAGAAAAGCGAGCATTAAAAATGGATCAAGCCCCTTCACTTCACTTTGCGACATCATCGGTCGAGACCTTAGTGGAAGATTCACCTTAGATGACTTAGTCACACTCAAAGGTAGTTCTAGAGTGGTTGTTTTTGCCATATTTTACACAACGCAATGGTAAATATGTGTTTTTGAGTGTGTTTTTAATCTGTTTAGAGTGACAACTCTGTTGTATTCTATTCAATTTGGCTTTTTCCTGGAGGGAAATGTTAGTATCGTTAATCTCGTTCTCGTCACGTTCGTTTTTTAAACGGTTATGTAAGTCTACTATGATTTTAAACATAGTAATCTATGCTATTTCGTCACTGTTACTAAAACAATAGCGTCATGCAGAGTCAAAGATTCAAGATGCAAGATGTTTTAACTGCCATGTGCAACAAGTACAATGGAATGCTTACTCTCCATTCCCTCCCGCAATATGAATTTTCTACAACAATACTATACTAAACTTTACAATACTATACGATACTAAATAGTACTATACTATAAACAACACTATATACTAGCTATGATATGCTTTACATTATACTATAAACCACGGGTGACACGGTGGCCGCGAGCGCCTGGTCGCCCGCAGGCAGCCAATGTATATTTTTAATTTCAATAAATAACACTTACATTAACATGGAAAATAACAAGTTTAATATGCATGTTACAGCTTTAAAAACATATATTTTTTAAATAAATACACCTGTTTTGCGTCAGGTTCATGCCGTTGCGCATGACTACTGATGCTAGAGAGCGCGAAGCCAGTCGAACGAGCGAAAAACAAAGGCAGCAAAGCGGAAAAAGTACTACTTTAACGAAGAGTGGGAAGAAGAGTTTTTCTTCACAACTGTGAAAGAAAGTGTGTGTCTGATTTGCGTCTGTGGCATCGGCGAAGTGGCACAATGTTGAGAGACACTTCAGTACCTGTCACAATAAATGGAATGCTAGCTACCCGCCAGGCAGCTCACTACGGGTAGCAAAAGCCCGGGAGTTAAAGTCGGTTGTTGCTTCGTTAAAGTCCGAAGCAACAACCGAAGCTTCATTTAGAGTTGCACATTTTTTGACAAAGAATAAGAAACCTTATTCCGATGGTGATGGAGCTATAAGGAGCAATGTTGGTAATCGCTAACATCGTATTTAAAGAGAAGAAGAATGGGCCCGAAGCCAGCTCCGCTCTCAACGACGTCCAATTGGGGGCAAGTACGATTGCTAGAAGAGTGTCAGTTATGTCCGGGAACTTGACAGAGCAGCTGGACGGGACATTAGTACGTGCAGGTGGTTTAGCATCCAGTGTGATGAGTCGGTGGACAGTAGCAGTACAGCGCAGGTAATGGTGTTTATCCATATGGTGTTTAATGATTTTTCCACAAAGGAGGAATTCCTGACACTACTGCCCCTTAAGACAACTACAAAGGGGGTTGACATCTTATACGCTGTGAAGCAGTATTTCACAGAGAGAAAAAGGTACCGTTTGAAAAGCTTGTATCAGTTACGACAGCCGGTGCGCCAGCTATGACGGGCCGTCACACAGGCTTCATCGTGCGCTGCAAAGGTGATCCAGATTTCCCAAAAATTATGCATTACCACTGCATCATTCACCAGCAGGCGTTATGTGCAAAAGTGATGGGCTTTGATCATGTGATGACTCCTGTTGTGAAGATCATAAACAGCATCCACTCCAAAGCTAAACAACACAGGTGCTGTTGGAGGAGCTGTCAGTATGCTGGTGAAATTCTCAAGCTGCAAAGTGACCTTAACCTTAAGGTCATTAACCTTAAAGCCCACCAGGGTGAACCAAACTTTTGGTGCCTTGTGGATCCAGAAAAATACAAAGGTGTGTGCACAGCAACTATGAAAGTTGCCTGTCTTTTTGGTTCCACCTATCTGTGTGAGTCAGCGTTTTCTGATATCAATCAGAAATGCGGTGTCACGTTATACCCCTGATTACATTGCACTTGTGAGTAGCATGCAATGCCAAGCATTCCCACTAAAAGACTAAAAAAAATGTAGCAGATGTTATTTAAACGTGATATGAATTTTTTCAAAAATATGACAGATTATCTGTGACATGTGTGATGTGATGTGTACAGAATGTGTACGACTGTATGTTGAAGAAGATTATTCGATGAGGTCAACAGAAATAATTAAAGTCGCATGTTGAAATGTACCTGTGTTTTTTCCTATGATTGATCAATAATTATTAATAATGATGATGATTAACAGTTATAAGTGATCACATTGTCTTATATGTACCCATTATAAATGCATAATATTCATTATTTAAAAGGCAAACGTTCGTTACTCAGAAAGATTATACGCAGTAGCCCTCCATATGACTTGTTATCCTTCAGGTAGCTCTCTGTCTGAACAAGGTCGGTGCCCCCTGCTATAAACACTATACTATAAAACAGTAGAACAGTAGTACAATCCTATGGTTTTTTTTGCCAGCCTTGGCCGACCAGCTTTTGAATGTTCCGCTCGCTCATCTGAATTCAGGTCCCGTCGTGTGCCTCCGAAAAGGCACTTGGATGTCACGTCAAAGTGACACAGAGGGCGAGAGGGTAATGCTAAAGCAACCGTGTGTGTGTGTGGATGTGTGTGTGTGTGTGTGTGGGTGTGTGTGGGTGTGTGGGTGTGTGGGTGTGTGGAGCTACGTCTGAGGGAGCAGTGACGGGTGGCGGCTGAGAGAGGGTTAAGCTTCTCAGACAGACACTTACAACGTTGACGTGGACCATATATATATATCTGTCCATGGGGCTCATCACACCTCACAGAAACGCTCCAAAATTGTTTAGTTCAGGCTGGAACAGGGGGGTAAATGCACCAAGGAAAATGTACAGCACCTCCCCAAAAAGCTGCCTCTGGGTTGCTGATTGGCTCAGGTGAGTGTGCCTTAACTGAGCTACGATTGGCAAGGACCCGTCGCCCATCAACAACACGCAAAGTAGGCCAACTCCAATTCGACATATCAACAAGAAACTTCCATCCACAACCGCCAACAGCCACCCACCACACATCGGTCTCATGTTGGTGTTTGTTAGGGACAGTGTGTGCAAGTACCTTACTCACAATAAAGTTTTTCATCGTAGAATTTTGCAGAATTGGATGGCACTTTTGGCAATAATTGTTTGTTTGCGGAATATGGGTCTATCAGAAATTGCTCCAACCTTTTTGGCCTGCACTGTTCTGCAAGTACAATATTATGAGCACAAGCCTTGTTTCCCTGCATCCCAGGGACGGAGTGCTCTGTCAAAGGCTAATTACCAGGGTTTTTGCCTTCCTTTTGCATGCAGCTATAGTTTCATATATGTGTTCTCGCTCAGGACGGAAACACTCATTACGGCTGATCAAAGTGTACCCAGCAGGGGGGAGGGTTGTCTGTCTGTCTGTCTGTCTGTCTGTCTGTCTGTCTGTCTGTCTGTGTGTGTGTGTGTGTGTGTGTGTGTGTGTGTGTGTGGAAAGAAAGGATGATGCAAGTCGACTCTTTCATGAGGGGAAATAAGGGGGACAAAGGGAAAGAAAGATGCACCTTGCATATGGAAAGTCAGACTGAGCTATCCTGCCACCCAGAAGTGGGCATGTTGACTTCCTTTTGTCCTTCCTTTCCTTCTTTTCCTTCCTTTTGAACCAGATGAGTAACCTTCCAGCGACTATACCCAAAATTAGCTTGAATATATAAAAAAAAAAAAGCTTGTTTTTGCGATACAATGGTTTATTTATGTGACGTATTATGTTCAGCGGTATATCGGCTTCCGTCACACAAAAGCAGAGCCGCGTCGGAAGATGTTATCAACTTAATTTGCGGTTAGTGTGATTTGTGACTGCAGACCAAGTGAATTGTGTAAGGGGAGACTAATTGTTGCGGTGGGATCTTTCGCTGCAAGATTTGGAGCCTACGGGAATGGTATTTTATATTATTTCACTGAGTCTTATTTTACTTTTAGTTTGTTATCGTCGAAGCGGTCTCGCCATAGGTGTGCGTCCCCCAACTAACGGTGAAATACCAGCCCCTATGGACCATCGCGATTTATTAAGATGGTGTACTCTGTGTGCTCTGTGTGTGTGTGTGTGAGGGTGTGTGTTTTTGTTTTTAAATGAAATCTAAATCGGGAGGATTGAATCCTCTTTATTGGTTCCATACATGTACACATGTAACGGACGCCAGCAGGTGGTGCTGTCTGTGCAGTGGTAAACCTCGCCCCCTGATGCCTAAATAGACGTTCTAGCCATGAAGCTAGGAGCTATGGGTTTTAGCTCTCACATACAACGTCGCCTCTCATGGCGGAGGTCGTCAGTTCGAGCCCAGTGCGGGACACTGACTGTTACACACACACACACACACACACACACACACACACACACACACACACACACACACAATAACATGTGTTTTTCTGCATTTTACCGATCCTAGTATAAGGAGCAGTGGGCAGCTTTTGTATTTACAGCGCCTGGGAAGCAGAGTAGGCCTTGGTCAGGGTCAGGGTACCTTGGCAGTCCCCAGGTGTTTTGGGGACTTGAACCAGTGACCTTCCGGTTCCCAAGCCAAGTCCCCACTGACTGAGCGACTGCCGCCCTTACATAATAATAACAATAGACACGTTTTCTGGCACTGCAGGCATCCTTGAACATGAGCATTAAAAAGCACACCCACAACAGTGGTTTCTTGACCAGGATGAACGGTTGTTGTGTTTTCCAGCTGATGTTTTAGTTTGTGTGTGTGTGTGTGTGTGTGTTTGCACTCAACTATCCTTTTTCTCTCTCTCTCTCTCTCTCTCTCTCTCTCTCTCTCTCTCTCTCTCTCTCTCTCTCTCTCTCTCTCTCTCTCTCATCCTACCGCTGCCCCTGTTAACATAACCAATATATAACCAAGTTAGCCATTAGCCACTCACTGATTAGGCTCTTCTCATCTTCCTTTATTGTTTTTATCTCTGCTCCTTCAGCTTTCAGTGATATTATATATATATATATATATATATATATCCTCTTATTGTCTTCCTCCCAATCTGTATAATTCTCGTACTCTCTCTCTCTCTCTCTCTCTGTGGCACTGACTCCCTCTCTGCCGTCGTTTGTTGTTGTCTCTCTCTCACTCGCTCACTCACCCTCAATTGTAAAAGAAGCTGAAAGGAGAAATGGCTGCCTCCTTAATAATGTCCTTAATGCAGACAAATGATGCTGCCGGTTCGATTACCCTCTCTCTCTCTCTCTCTCTCTCTCTCTCTCTCTCTCTCTCTCTCTCTCTCTCTCTCTCTCTCTCTCTCTCTCTCTCTCTCTCTCTCTCTATGTCTCTCTCTCACTCTTTCTTTTAGAATCTATCAGTTCATCTGTCTCTGTGCCGGGGACTGGTCAGTGTGTATGTGAGCCACGATGCGAGGGGTATGTGGCAGGGGCTGCAGACGATAACGAACTTCAGAGGGAGAACCAGTTGTGTAGAGAACTCCTCTACCTCCCTCCCAGGAGAGCTAAATACATTTTTTGCTCGGTTCGACATAAACGGCAGCCCGCCGAAGCCAGCACCGACTGAGGAGACCAGCCAGCTGCGCATCTCGGAGGCGGATGTGCGCCGCACCTTTAAGCGGCTGAACATCCGTAAGGCGGCAGGCCCCGACGACATCCCGGGCCGCGTCCTCAGAGCATGCGCAGACCAGTTGGCAGGAGTCTTTGCAGACATCTTCAACCTCTCCCTGTCCCAGGCTGTTGTCCCCGCGGTCTTCAAGATATCCACCATCGTGCCTGTCCCTAAACAAACCAAGGTAACATGCCTGAATGACTACAGACCTGTGGCCCTCACCTTGATCGTTAGCAAATGCTTCGAGAGGTTGGTCAAGGACTTTATTTGCTCCGTGTTACCTACCACGCTGGACCCATGGCAATTTGCATATCGTCAAAATAGATCCACGGACGACGCAATTGCCATGGCCCTCCACACTGCCCTTTCCCACCTGGAGGGAAAGAACTGTTTTGTGCGAATGCTGTTTGTGGACTACAGCTCAGCATTCAACACAATAGTTCCTGCCAAGCTCGACACCAAGCTGAGAGGTCTAGGCGTACCCCCATCCATGTGCAGCTGGATACTGGACCTCCTGTCGGACCGCCGCCAGGTGGTGAGGATGGGCAGCACCACATCAGAGCCACTGACCCTCAACACGGGAGCCCCCCAGGGATGCGTGCTGAGCCCTCTCCTCTACTCCCTCTACACCCACGACTGCATGGCTATGCACAGCTCCAACGTCATCGTCAAGTTTGCTGACGACACGACAGTGATGGGCCTGATCGCCGGCGACGACGAGACAGCCTACAGGGAGGAGGTCGGATCGCTGGAGCAGTGGTGCCAGGAGAACAGCCTCGCCCTCAACGTCAAGAAGACCAAGGAGCTGATCGTGGACTTCAGGAGGCAGAGGGGAGAGCACAGCCCTATCTCCATCGACGGCGTTGCAGTAGAGAGGGTCAGCAGCTTCAAGTTCCTCGGCGTGCACATCTCCGAGGACCTCACATGGTCCACGCACACCACACACGTGGTGAAAAGGGCCCAACAACGCCTGTATTTTCTCAGGCGTCTGAAGAAATTCAGCATGGGCCCCCGCATCCTGAGAACATTCTACAACGGCACCATCGAGAGTGTTCTTACAGGGTGTATCACCGCCTGGTACGGGAACTGCACTGCACTCGAGCGCAGAGCGCTTCAAAGGGTGGTGCGGACGGCCCAGTATATCGTTGGAGGTGAGCTCCCCTCCCTCCTGGACATTTACAACCAGCGGTGCATGGCCAAGGCCAAACGAATTATAAAAGACATTGCCCACCCCAGCCACGAACTGTACTCACTATTACCGTCAGGCAGGCGATACCGCAGTATCAAGTGTCGTACAAATAGGCTTAGAGATAGCTTCCACAGTCAGGCCATCAGGCTGCTGAACAAGGGCGTATAACATATAACAATGTATATTTTATTACATTGATTTATATATACATATTGCTCTTTTCTGTGCTGATTTTTGCATTTTATAAATTGCATTTTTTATTTTTTTTTATATTCTTTATTCTATTTTTATCTATCTTTATCTTATTTTATAACTGCTGTCTGTCGTCGGGTATTGCACACAAGATTTTCACATCACTGCTTTATACTAAACTGTAAACTGTGAAGTGACAATAAACTTGACTTGACTTGAGCCTGTGGGAGGAGCTACAGAATGCCTTGGTGTTGCTGTCACAAGAAGAGCCACCAAATCCTATCGTCGTATTCGTATGTTTGAACGACATGTGTTTGCATTGCTTGTTTACCCTGCCACTATAGTAGCACCTGTGGTTTTGCTACATACAGCCTAGTGGTTGTATGTATTCTAAAACACACACACACACACACACACACACACACACACACACACACACACACACACACACACACACAGGCTTGTTCGGTATGCAGTGGTTGTTCGTGGCCGTCAGTGTGGCTCTCAACGGAGGCAGTGTGGCAGTTGCCTTAAGGACCAGGGTATATAGGAGGGAAGATGGGATTGCACATCATCATAGCAAAGAGAACAGAAGGGCATGTTTCTTAGAAAGGGGAAAGCGGATGAGAAGGAGAGCAGGAGACGACAACAATGTAGGCAATACGTAACAGCGATGTGCAGAGGATATTGATTATTTGATAAAAATGGATATGTGGTCCAAAATATCAGTACGGCGGGCCTGGATTGTAAACGGGAGTGTTGTGTTGGAAAGATGAGAGAGAGAGAGAGAGAGAGAGAGAGAGAGAGAGAGAGAGAGAGAGAGAGAGAGAGAGAGAGAGAGAGAGAGAGAGAGAGAGAGAGATGCATACAGACAGACAGAGTTCAAAGGAGCATTTTCAGATACAGCCAATAGTCAATAACCTCTTTGTAACTTCTCAAGAGCATAGTAGACATGCGGAACATCACTCACTCACTCCTACACCCACACCCACACACACACAGACCGCTAAGCCCGCTGGGCACCTTCCTGTCAATCCAAATCCAAATCTCTCCTCATGCCGCATAAAGACTACAGGATAATCGGCCCGATTCTAACCCACCCGCCACCCCTCCCTACAATCTGCGGCGTTAACAGATACCGTCTGAAGCTCCCACAGTCTCCAGGAAAGCTGGTCGGGTCGGGGCCGCCCTGATCATATCCAACATGTTTAATATTTATGACTTCAAAACTGCACGGCTCGGATCAAACCTCTGTTGTCTGAGCGCTCGGCGTTATCAACCGAGAACGCTGAGAGCCAATAGCCAATGAAAAATGATCTTAAAAGAGCGAGCCGGGAGAATATGAATGTCCAACCCTAAAATCCATACATCCATCAATGGCAAAATGGTCAAAGCTGTAACATTTGTTAATTGTTATGTCTAATTAAAATAAATCCAAATAAGATCTCCAGGAATATGTTGAACCTGGAGGGTTGGCAATCCTGCATGTCATGTTTGTAAATTACATTTCTTAGCGGTGATGGTATTTATCCGTCTGGGAGAGTTTTTTTACATTGTGTTAGAGCCTAGAGCCCTTTAAGTGAAACCTAATTAGGCCTATTGCACTCTATGGCAATGAAGTCACGCTAAAGCATTAGCGCTATACTAACGCATTCACTTTGATACAACCGGTAGGTTCACTGAGATCACTCACTGCCAACCTTCTCTGCAGAACATCATCGCAATACCCCTGGAAGTATCGATGCATAACCGTCCATGTGATTATCACCATATACGTACGTGATTATAACCACCGAATGCCGTCCAACTGTGCATTGTACATCCATGGTTTATGCTCAAGCCACATCTCACTCTTCTTTCCCTCTCTTTCCCTTTGTCTTCCCTTTTTCCTCTCATGTATTTCATATTTTATTTCATTCTGTTTTCATTTGGATTCATAGCACTTCAAAGCACTAATAAACACTTAGATACATTCGAAAGACTACTGTTACAATGCAGATATGCCTGCATCTACCCATTGACTGTAATGGAGGACGGAGGACCTCACAATCACCCACTGATCTAAATCTAAATCTGGAGGATTGAATCCTCTTTATTGGTCACACACATGAACACACACAGTGACATTTGTTTCTCTGCATTTGACCCATCCTAGTATTAGGAGCAGTGGGCAGCTATGTTATATACAGTGCCCGGGGAGCAGTGAAGGGGTCTGGTGCCTTGCTCAAGGGCACTTTGGCAGTGCCCAGAAGAGGACTTGAACCGGCAACCCTCCAGGTTCCGAAGCCAAGTCCCAACATACTGAGCTACTGCACATAATCACACACACTGACACACTGACACAGACACACACATGTACATACATGTACACACATGTACATACATGTACATACCAGGGTTTCTGTTAGACCGGTGAGTAGTCCGGGACGGGAGAGGAGTCTGGGTACCGGGAGGTCGAGTTGCGACAGGTACCAGACAGGTAATTATAATGACCGGGGAGCTCGTATAGACCAGAGTAACGCGAGACAGGTGGGTGACGCGGGACAGGTACATCGGGATCTCCGGGACATCAGCGTGGCGATTCCGTCCAGAATGTCCGACGTGACGGGAACAACGTGCAGTAACGACCTAACCCGGTAACCAGGGTATTTATACCCCAGGTGAGGTGATTAACCATTAGACAAGGTAATAGCTGACAGGTGTGTGTGTGTACGCCGCCAGCGCACGTGGCTTGGCCACGCCCCCTGCCAACCACCGTAACCGTGACACTACAGATGTTACAGGTGTTTTTTGCGGCTAACGAGGTTTTGCTCAATCGTTCTTGTTCGTTTTGTTGTTCATTAAATAGTCACATTGATCTAGGTGTACATTATAGTTGCGTTTGTAATATAGACTGTTTTTGAAACATGACCGGTAAGTTGAATTTGTCCGGTAAAATAAAATCTGTCCGGACACTTGACCGGCAAGAAGAAATCCTAGCGGAAACCCTGGTACATACATGTACACACATGTACACACATGTACATACACACAGTCCCTCAAGCAGAGACCACTCACTACATGTTGTGAATGGCTCACTCTCAGTTAGCCTCAGTTGAAATGAGCCTCAGTTGAAATGAGCCGTTGATTACATTAACCTTGGAGTCATGGTTGAAGAAAATCGCTCCGTCACTCTCTCAGCATCTTTGTGAGTCATCCAATCCACACAAACACAAACACAAAATGAGACTTTTTTCTATTGACAGGCTGCTGCTTCAAGGTTTACCTCCATTGTAAATCGAGGTTATCAGCAATGGAGGATGTTCTTAAAGCCATTAACATTAACCCTTTCTGTCCTGTTGGTCTCCCCTTACTTTGCTCTGATTTAACTACCCATTTATCATCACCTAATGCTATTTAATACCTTATTAAGCTGTAAACAATGCGCTTCACAAGTCATGCCTCACATTCATCCACCTCGACACTTTGCTAAGGGGGAGCCGGGGGATCGAACCAGCAACCTTCCGGTTGTGAGACAACCACTGTAACTCCCGAGCTACTGACGCCCCCAGGCTTGGAGGTATATCTAGTCCAATGCTCTCCACGTGTCCCCAGACACACAACTCCCCTCCAGGGGGGGCAACATAAGCATGGGAAAGAGCACAAGAACACCTATTTGTTCAGTCTGAAATGTGTGTGTGTGTGTGTGTGTGTGTGTGTGTGTGTGTGTGTGTGTGTGTGTGTCGTGTCTGGTCTGTGTTGAGGGAGGGGTTGAGCTTGTGGGTGTGTATGGGGATGTATTCAATCTGATTGATGAATATAAACCAGTGTTACCCATTAATTTCCTATAGCGGACCGTTTAAACCACAGTTGTTACAAATAGACTAAACCACTCAAGATTCAATGAGAGTGCCTAGTGTGGAGGATATCATAAGGCCTTTTAAATGCGGCAACCAAATGTAAAACACATTATTTATGATTGATGAAACTTGTAAATGGGTCAGATTTGACCCGAACACGGCAGGAGGGTTAAGGATGCAGCTTGAACGTGCATGTGTTCCGATACATCCCCGTATCGTAAAGAAGAAAGCAGTATATAAGTATATCTTTTTCTAACGGCGCGCCTGCCGTGCATCAGTTCACTCCCATCTGTTTGCGTTTCACAGAGTGAAACTCTGTGAAAGTGTTGTGACTTTTGATACGGAGCCGCAAGTTTTGACAACAACCTTGAGAATCAGCATCCAGCAGCCCCCACCCCCACCCCCAACGAAAATATGACAAAAATATCTTCAGAAAATATGATTATGATGCCGATTCTGTCTGTCGCAAGGCTCTCTTTCCTCTCGCCTGTGCACCTTCTGTTCTTCATCAGTCTCTCATTTTTTCGGTTCCCTCTGTTTGCGTCTCCTCCTTTCTTCTCTCTCCTCAAGGCCTCACGGACCAGTTTTTGGAACTCATTCCAAAATTATTTTCACAAAAAGAAAAGCAACGCAATTTTCGAAGCTGGCAGTGCTCACGCCAGATATAAACACAGCTAGCTTCTTTGAGCTGTTTTAAAAATAAAATAACATGGCATGTACAAAGTCAACATTGCACTTCAGTCTTTCTGTTCCGACGAGGAGTATTTCTATATTATATCTTATTTGCGTTTGGAGAACATTCCCAGGATAAAGCAGGAAGTCTGTTTGTACCGTACCCCGTTTTAATGATATATTCCTAACCCATCTCTTTCCTCTGCTTCACCTCCTGCATGTAGTGTATCTGTAGCAGTGGTGTGGAAGTGAACAAGTTCGGGTCTCCTCTCCTTGTCTCCTCTCTCTTTTCTTACAGCTCCCTCGCCTGTCCTCTCTCCCTCGATCTCTCTCTTGTTCTTCCCTCTTCTCATCTCCTATTCTCTTCCTTCCTCCCTCTTGTCCTCACCTCTCTTCTCCTTTTCCTTCATGTTCCTTTCATCCTGTCCCTTTTCTTTACTCCTTGAACACGCCGCCCTTTGAGGACGGCTGGTCTCCAGTGGAGGAGATTGTACGGAAGCGCTGATAGCGACTAGCAGACCTAGAGCGAGCTAGTTTCTCCAAAGGGTATTAAGGCTAACGGAGAGATTAGCACAGGGCATTTTGGGAAAACTTTGGGGAAATACTGTTTATGTTTGGCTTGAGTAGCAGCTGCAGCCTGCGATTGGTCAACTAGAGCAAGTGGTTTCGCAAACTTTAGAAGGTCCTTTACCCCCTTTGAACATTGAACCTACTGCTCTGTAGCCCCTCCACCTCTCATCTTATTAAGTTAAGTTTTAAGTTAAATATGAAGAAATTTATTTATATATTTAATATATTTAAGAAAAAATTAACTATTTAACGACCTGTCCCGCCTCGAAGATTAAACCTCCCTGCTGTGTACCCCCTCAACCTCTCATCTGATGTCACATATGAAGATAAGACCGTGTTATTAACTATTTAAGGTCCTGTACCCCCCCTCAAACATTGGACCTCCTGCTGTGTACCCCCTCTCCCTCTCATCTGATGTTACATATGGAGACTTGATACTTGATATAGACATTGATATATTTTGATCTTTAATCAGCCTGGTAGAAAGCCCTCTCATATTTCATACAAGTGACATCAGCAACAAACACCGATATGAATGACTTCTCTAGAAAAGTTATAGTAAAATATAAAAACTAATTCAAGTCATATGAAACAAATGTCAAAATAAGTGACCAATTGAGTAGAGTAGGGTGTGTGTGTGTGTGTGTGTGTGTGTTCTTTTTTAAAGTGAGTTCATTTTTGAGGCTATTACAGATATTTTTTTTTGCCGTTCCCCCCCCCTCATAACTGTGCCTAGCCCTGGGGGTATACACGTACCCCCCCCCCCCCCCCACACTTTGAGGGACACTCAACAGAGAGACACACGCTGGGCTACTGTGTTGCGTGAATACAAAATACTACACACGCCGTACGTGTGAGTTAGAGGCGGCGGGGGGGGAGGGGGAGAAAGGGGGGGGGGGGGGGGGGCTAAGTGCGCAGGGGGGGGGGGGGGGGGGGTCTACAAAGAGTGGATGCTGATGGTGCTTTTCAAATGAACCTTTCAAGCGCATGCATCTATGCATGAGCTTTTTTTGTTTTTTGTTTTATGGTCCAAAGCTACTCTTTGGCTCCGCACATGTGATTGCACACCTCGACCGTGTATCATTGTGAGGAATGGTCGTCACGGGAACACAAAGTAAAAGGGTCTCTTTTACTTTCCCCCTCTGTCCTCGTTGGAAGGACGGCAGGTGACTTATTCCCCGCGCCAAAACTACTTTCCATTATTGACACACCGGGTCAGAGTGGACGTTGATTAGCCAACGGCTGTAATTCCCCCACCTCACATTAAAGATGGAAGGGTCATTTATATACATTAAGGTTAAGTCCACCCATGCATTTTCTCCTGTGGTTTTCGGGGTCATTTGCTGCGTGTGCGTGTGTGTGTGTGGCTGTGTGTGTGTGTGTGGCTGTGTGTGTGTGTGTGTGTGTGTGTGTGTGTGTGTGTGTGTGTGTGTGTGTGTGTGTGTGTGTGTGTGTGTGTGTGTGTGTGTGTGTGTGTGTGTGTGTGTGTTGGGCGGGGGGTAGATGGTCACCGTAATGGGAGACCATGCATAAAGACTTAATATTGATTATATTTTCCCTCGCCCCTCAGCCTGCGATAACCAAAACATTCCCCACACGATACAGCCCAGGACTTTGCCTTGCGGTGTCAACTTCTTTGTGAGAGAGTTGTTGTCACCGCTTATTATCTGTAGCGTCTGGATAAAACCCTCCGCTGCACACAGCAGGCCGCTTTCATTTGCAAAAAGTATTGATTTTGGAGACGTAAATTGGCTACCAACTGTGACAGTGAAAATGTTTATATTAAGACTGTATTATTATTTTTACTCCCATGTATGCGCACGGGACTCGATGTAATTGGTGGGAGTCCTCGGGCTGTATGCAGCACATCGTGTCATATATCATGTTTTTTTTTCTCCACACGGCTGAACTCTGCGGTTGTACAGTGGTGGGTTACATATATGGTCTCACAAATCATACTTTAAGGTAATATCTACGGTCTGCTGGCAGACAAGCTCACCCAATCGACCCGTTTCTACCAATCACGTTGCTGGAGGCGAGGATCTGTGAAAAAGTGTCACAGTGGTTTCAGATCAACACAGGGAGGACTGGCCACTAGTAAAATGACACCTATTAAAATCCCCTCCAGGTGGCTACATCCACTCGAATGAGTTTTCTTTTCTGTAGAATATGTAGAATATCTTAAAGAAACAGGAAACAAGGCCTCTTCACTATTTGGTTTACGGCCCAGGCTCTGTGCTGTCTGCCCCCTGAAGTTCTGCTATAACACAGTAGGACTGCTGGATCAGAAGTTCTGCTATAACCAGAAGTTCTGCATAGTATAACCACTGGAGCCCAGAAGTTCTACTATAACCATAGTAGAACCGCTGGAGCCCAGAAGTTCTCCGATAACATAGTAGGACTTCTCCGGCCCAGAAGTTCTGCTGTAACAGTAGAACTTCTGCAGCCCAGCCCAGAAGTTCTGCTATAACATGGTAGGACTGCGGCATTCCTAGACTAGGTTACGTACGTTAGGACAGTAGAGTGCCAGTGAAGAAGGCTTCAGGAGGGGAGGCAGAGGGTGTAAGGATGAGAGCCATGTATTCCTTGACATTTGCAGAAGTGTAATTGGTGATGAAAAGAGTGCCGGCTTTGATGTTTGAGGAGTGCTGTCCACCGCCAAGACACACACTTCATATCCCCGGCACTTGTGGCTGGCAGAGCCTTCAAATGTCTTTCCAATTCACGTGTGTTAATGCTTTGTGTACACAGCTTTCCCTTGAGTGTATGTACTTGTGTGTGTGTCTCTCTGTGTGGGTGTAGGTGTCTGTCTGTCTGTCTGTCTGTCTGTCTGTCTGTGTGTGTGTGTGTGTGTGTGTGTGTTCAGACTGCAGTGTCTTATTTGTATTTGTTTTCATATTTTTTACATTCATTGCTTTTTTACTATCCATGTCACTCATTGTTGTGTGTGTGTCTTTCATCACCTGTGGAAATGGCAAGTGACCTTGAGATTTATCCCAATGTCAGCACAGCATTGGAAAATTAGCCCTGACAACACACACACACACACACACACATAATTCAGTAGATGAGACTGTGTTGAATCTCTGGAGTAAATTAATATGACCAATGCACATTCTTTCAATCCTTCCTTACAAGCGTGATATATTTTGGAAATGTATCACACATTTCAAGCACATATAGTCTGAAAGACTGCAACTGCTCTATCGTAAATCCTCCCCAAATGGATGTTTAATAAACCTCCTGCTTTACCTTTCCGATGACACAGTCTACAGACTGACATTTAGAAAACCGACCATTGGTCTACACCAATGACAAATCCTGTTTTGGTCCTATGACTCTGATCTTTGAACAACACTAGATTCATTAGTTTAAAACAAAGTGTGGGTGTGTGCATGTGTGTTAAAGCCATATGACCAATGCAACAGCGTGCGTGCGTGCGTGCGTGCGTGCGTGCGTGCGTGCGCGCGCGCGCGCGCGTGTGTGTGTGTTATGCGGCATTCATTACTGTCGGCTACCATTTAAGCCAGTCGGCTGGTATGTTGTTGCCTCTCTCTAAGCCCGGGCGCTTCTGAATCATTTTATACCTTTCTTTGATCACATGTACGGCCTCACACAGAAGGAAGCATTAGTATGCAAACCTTTGTTTGCGTCAACGCATGCAGCCAGAACAGAGACATTATTTGAAGTGATTGCATTTCAAAGAGGGGCCACAAACCATTTTCTGAAAGACCGTGATATTTTCACAGTACTCAATATTGATTAACATTTACTCTTGGTATTTTCGGTGTGGGTCTGAACTCGACTCTGTGTGTGTGTGTGTGTGTGTGTGTGTGTGTGTGTGTGTGTGTGTGTGTGTGTGTGTGTGTGTGTGTGTGTGTGTGTGTGTGTGTGTGTGTGTGTGTGTGTGTGTGTGTGTGTTTTACATAACCTTGAAACCAAGCCGTGTTGTTTAAATAATATTGCATCAAGCTTCGATAGCGTTAAGAATATATTTTGTATCGTACTGCCCCTTTTGAGTACACGCAGGTTATTTTCGTCATTTAGCTGCAAAAGTCACAGTACAAGGAGTTCTTAAAGTATAACGTTTGCTGAGAAATAAAATAATATAAACAACAAACAACAACACAAATCGTGAGGATTGAATCCTCTTTATTGGTCACATACATGAAGACATACAGTGAAACGTGTTCTCTGCATTTAACCCATCCTAGTATTAGGAGCAGTCCAAGACGGGGGACGAAACAAATCTACAGACGGATAAAGATACAGTTTTGTCACTGAAATATCGTCGTAATATACGTATGAACACATCTGTGTGCTGTATGAGGAAAGGGAAGCCAAATCTAAGTCATTCTCCAGAGCCAGATTCCCAAAAGTGTCTAAATAAGAATGTCTTTGTAACTGCCGTGTTTATCTTTAGATTGGGCGTGGGAAGAAAGGTAAGAAAAATAGCTATTCACAAAACCATATCTTAAAAATGTTTTTCTTCGTCTTTCTTCGTAGATCGTTTCTTAAGAAAAATAAACACACCGATAAATGACATTCTTGAAAAATATGATTTCTGCTTTATGATAACATTTTACTTGTCTTTATATTGTGAGGATTGGAAGGTTAGCCTCACTTTTCATTGGTAATATATTTGATATTTACATTTCTTTTGTAATTGAAGGCGTTGCTACTCACAAAAAAAGTCATAGGTCTAGGCTCCTACAAGCTTTGTTAAAAACACTATTTGTTATCTACTAGGCCCAAAAGTTACACCTGTCCACTTGGCCCAAAAGTGAGGTGTGACTAGACTGCTTGTCATTTTACATTAACCTAAGGTAGTTGCTCTTTGCCTAAATAGTTTCCCAGCGTGAAAGACTATGGGTTACTGCTCAGAATAAAAGCCCCTCAAAGACCTCCGAGGGACTGCATGGATCCTTTACACCATCCCTGATCCTGTTCTAATTTGACAGTACACATTTTGAGGACATCTAATCGTGAGACGTTGTGACCTTGTAAGAGATGATTTACAAAGAGCAGCTAGGAGATCCTCACCACTGCTTGTGTCGCTCCAAGTGATGGTCTGTTCTTGAGGTTCTTCAGGGTCTACCATTCTACCTTCAGATGGTTCTAGGTGGCACACTGGCTGTGGTCCAGTCCTCTGTGAGCTGATGGTCAGAAGTGTTTCCACAGGGCAAGGCAATGTATCAGATGTCCTTCTACAGCAGCCGGATGCATAAATACTAGGAGTTTATAATTGAGAGAATCCATCATGCCAGGTCTCAAGCTATCCGCTTGTGAGCAAACCAACAGTGGCTCGAACCAATCAGCATCCTATGAGTCACTACTGGCATGTAGTTGGCGTGGTGATGGACACTGGTGAGACATTTCATTATAGTCTGCCGTATCATTTTCTATATCTTTTCCATGACGGGTGACAGTGGTCATCCCCAGAGGCCATGGCTAATGACCCCAGCCCTACGTCCACACACAGACAGAGGAACACAACACGAGGGAAAAGTGTACAACTCCAGCTATAGTAGGATGCTGCAATGTGCAGAATGCAGAGTTGTGAAATACCGGGTTCAGGTGCATTGACCGCCTGCTAAATTACAGATACAGCCCTGAAATGGCTTGCAAAACAGCGTGTAAGTATGTCATTCAAGCTAGAAAGTATTATACTTAAATCAGTGGTTAATGTTTTTTTTGGAAATGCCTCCAATTCGTTTTTTTGGAAGAAACCTACATCTTTTTTTTGTACTTCTAAATTAATAATAATTACATTTTTGGAAAATAACTAAATCATCTGGGGAACATTATTGCTTTTTTTGATAAACACTGACCTAAATGTGAAATCAATAGTCGTTGTGTGTGTGCACATAGTTAAGATTGTAACATGACAACACACAGGGCTTGGTTACTGTAGTGAATATTAATACATAATCACATAGATGAGGCTTTTGCTAAATAACATACACCAAATAAATGACAAAATCCAATCAATTCTAAATACAATCTAGATATTAGTTTATTTCATTACTTGTGTAAATTGTAATTGTATACATACAAAATCTAGAAGACAATATCCAAGAAGATAAATAACCGGGAATCAAACAGAATGACATGATACACTTTATACTTTATAAAATATGATTCCAAATAAATCAAATGAATGTAGAGAACTTAACGGTGGACATGGGCTGATGTTTTGTTTTCCGGCTTCCCTCTTGGTGACCTGGTTCCTATTTGGCAGGCCAGCCCTCTCCTGGAGGCCGGGGGCAGCGCAGAATACCTTTATCTCGATTGTGGCAAACTGCCCCAAAGTTCTGGTGTGCTGTGATGCGCGGGATATCTGTAACTATAAAAGAAACCCGTGGGCCTCTTGTTGGTGTGTTTTACTATCTCAATGCATAAAGCATTAGATGGCGGTGAATGCTAATCTTCGAAATTATTGATATTGGAAAAGGTTTTATCGTATGATAGTTTGATCCATATGGTTACCTTGAGCAACTGCTGACAGAAAGCGGAGCTCTTTGAAACCAACACCCTCCCTCTCGGTTCGGCCCTCCAGACGAGCGGTTGCTTCCGCAGACGCCATCGATTTTGCTGCCTCCTCGCGTCTCCGATCGTCTTCGTCTTTATGTACATTTTGAGTAATGTCTTCAATGTTTTTTTCTCCTCGCTAACATTATGCTGAAATTGCTGAACAGGATACATGCCAGGAGAATGGGAAAACCATTTGAAGTCACGACTCGGCGGGTCGGGCTTAGCATGAACTTCATCGGCTCATCAGCCACTGTGGCCAGTGGTTTTTCTAAAGTCACGGGCCTCTCAGCATTTTTACCAGCAACCAAACCAGAACCCCCCCCTCCTTCCCTACCTCCTCTTAGAGTGGATGGGCTGATGGAATGAGCACACAGTGCTCACCCAGTGTTAATGGGAGTTGTAGTATCATGAAGTATCTCCCCAAATTGACGTAATTATTTCAGATGCCTTTTGTAAAAAAAAGAATCATATTAAATGAAACCAAAATGTCAAAGTGGCTGGTAAGAGTTACAAGCCACTGTCGAATTATACTGGCATTTTGCCAGTGGCCGAATGCCACAATTATATAGCTGATGCCAATCCTAATCAAATAAGGCCTACAAGTCTTTGTTCCTTTTAAGAAAATCAAGCTCCTCTCTCCCCCTGATGAGCTCCAGAACTTTTCTCAGCACTGTTATTTCCTGCTGCAGAGAAATGATGTCCTCTGTGTGGTGGTCATTTGGCTAAAGAGCAAGAGGACATGTGTGTCCAGGAGGCCACCAGATTGGTAATGCTCATTGGAGTTCTGTTGTAAGAGACTTGGCAGCAGCCTAAATAGCCCTACCGGTAATTGATGATAATGGTGTATCAATAATAATGTGTAGTAGCAGAAATGACTTGTGTACAATGCATTTGTTGTAATAGTACTACAGTACAGCAGTACTACCTCATATTGCTGATGTAGGCCTATAGAATATACATTATAGTGGGCTATAGTTTACAAGTAGTAGTACATCACAGCACAGTATGAATTAAAAGTAGATTGATATGTATATTGAATTGTAAGTCTATGAACAAAGATACCCTACTGCCTCTGGGGTCCCTCCGGTAGTGTCTATGGTCATGAAGTCCAAGGCTATAGTTTGCAAGCTGCAAATAATCATGTTGAGAACAAATCAAAGGTGTTTTTACATTTGAGCTTCATGTCTGTGTTCAGTAGTAGTAGTAGTAGTAGTAGTAGTAGTAGTAGTAGTGGTAGTGGTAGTAGTAGTATAGTAGTAGTAGTAGTAGTAGTAGTGGTAGTAGTAGTAGTAGTAGCAGCAGTAGTAGTAGTAGTAGTAGTAGTAGTAGTAGTAGCAGTAGTAGTAGTAGTAGTAGTAGTAGTAGTAGTAGTAGTAGTAGCAGCAGTATTAGTAGTAGTAGTAGTAGTAGTAGTATAGTAGTAGTAGTAGTAGTAGTAGTAGTAGTAGTAGTAGTATAGTAGTAGTAGTAGTAGTAGTAGTGGTAGTAGTAGTAGTAGTAGTAGTAGTAGTAGTAGTAGTAGTAGTAGTGGTAGTGGTAGTAGTAGTATAGTAGTAGTAGTAGTAGTAGTAGTGGTAGTAGTAGTAGTAGCAGTAGTAGTAGTAGTAGTAGTAGTAGTAGTAGTAGTAGTAGTAGCAGCAGTATTAGTAGTAGTAGTAGTAGTAGTAGTATTAGGCTAACGACCGTAGCCCATAATAGTAGCAGTTGGAAGAAGTCATGTGTAATGCCAAACAATGTTTTGCTTTGAACCTTGTGATGAAGCCTCGGTCTATACACTCACATAATGGCATTGACAGTTTGTTCCATTGAGTCAGTAAAACGACTTTAAATCGATAGTCAATGTCCCTGGTCAACCTTCTCTTTCGGTCCTCCGCCGTGAGCCAGACATTCTTTTATTTACCAAAAAGTAAACATTTTGCGGCCATAACCTCCTCCACCATTACCTCATGTTCCTATTAAGAGAAGTTTATGGACCTTTTCGCTGTCCATGTTTATTAATTTTTGTCCGTAACACAAGTCAAATGCTTGCGGGCTTTTAGCCTGCATTATAACAAATATCAATCGTGAGGGAATAATAAATAGCCCACATTAATTTCAAGATTCAAGATTTTGATTTGCCATATGCAACGGAATGTGCAATGGAATGCTTACTCCCCATTCCCTCCTGCAGTATGTCCTACAGTTTAACACTATACACTATACTATGTTATATACTTATACTAAACAACACTGTACTACAACAATACTGTACACAATAAAAAGAACAATAAAGTGACTGATGGATGATATATTCATATGTTGAATTGTGCAAAAAGCATTTAAATAGCATGTTAAGTGCCAGTAGTGCAGCAGCATCATGAACACAATTCAGTACAGTGCAGAACAGTGCAGTAACTGTAATGAGTGCAGAAAGTCCAGCAAATGTATGATAGTGTATGATAGCATAATGTAATATGGATGACAAGGTTATGAGAGTGGCAGCACTCCTAGCAGTTCAGTAGGCACACTGCCTGTGTATAAACACCTTGAACCTGGTTGTGCTTGTACGGATGCTGCGGAACAGGCGACCGGACCGTAGGGGTGAGAAGAGATGGTGCCCAGGGTGGTTGCCGTCCTTTGTGATGGAGAACCGCAACCAGCCCGGGTACCATCTCTTCTCCCCCCTGCGGTCCAGTAACCGGTTCTGCAGCATTCGTGATAAGTGATGCTGTTTCTTTTTTCTGCTATAACATCGTAAGAATAGAATATGTATATACACAACGTCCTTAAGAGATATTAGAAGGTATTGAGAGAATAAAATGGTTCTTCGGACAATATTGAGAAATTACAGATAACAATGAGTGTTGAATGAATGAAGAATGTTCTTCGGGAACTTGGCAGAATTCCTTAAGAAACAAAAAGATTGTGTTTTGTGAATCCGGCCCCCAGGAGAGCCGAGAGTTGAGTCACTTCTAAAGAGGGACCCAAAATGGCGTCCCAGCATGCTGCTGAAGCACTTAATGCCCCTTGATTGTACCACTGCTAATCTGCCAAATTGTGCCACCGTGGAACGTTAGTTTCTTCCTTCTTTCTCATTCGTTCTTTGTTTCATTCTTTCTTCCTTTGTTCATTCCTTTCTTTTGTCTTTTTCTTCCTTCTGCATGCCCACTTGCCTCCCTTTTGCTATAAGGCTGCTAGTTCTCTCTCTAAAAACCTCTACCTCACTCTCTCTCTTCAATGTTACTTCTCCTTACTTTTTCTTTAATAAACACAGGCTTTATTATGCGTCCTTGTCTTTCTGTGGCCTACATTGTGTCTCAGAGAGAACTTAAGGGAAGGCCGACTTCTGCTCGTCATCTGAAGTAAATGCTATAAGCTACAATGTGTACCCGCCTGTGAATAACTTAGTAGCCAGGACAGCTCACGCATTCCCTTATGCATGTGGGGGGGAAAAAAAGAGGGAAATGTGTTTAACCGATAAAAATAAAAATAAAAACGATCGGGGAAAGGATCTCTGAAGGTTGTTATTCCCCCCAGAGTAAGGGCAGTAAGAGACGCTAGGCATCAAGGCAGCTTACCCTGTGATGAAATATGTGATTAGTATGCATTCAGCAAGACCAGGTCCAGGATCTCAAAGGTCTGGTGGGCTGATATATGCTGACCAGCCCTTCTGTAGTTAACCATGGCATGGAGGAGCTCCTGGGTGGTGGGGAGGAGGGGAGGGGAAGGGGAAGGCTGTGTGTGCACTAGGAGGTGAAATCTACCCAGCGACTCCACTCATTAATCTCACCGATCTCTAGTCGGGACGCTGAGGTCATCGTGAGATGATACAAATATCTGTATGCTATTATATATATATATATATATATATATATATATATATATATATATATATATATATATATTTATAATCTCGAGATTTCGTATAATGTAAACGAATGTGCGGTATTTTTGTATTATTTATTGCTATTTGGGAAAGTAATAAGTGTCAAATGTGTTGTATTGCAATAACAATGGCAAGAGTAATTGTGCTAATAAGCTAATCTTTTTTTTACCAATTAGTTATTTTAATTTTAATTTACTGTGTTGTTTAAATATATAAAAATCTGATATTATCAGTTTTATTACTGGAAGTTTCAGCAGTATTCATTATTCTTCATTCAAGATGGAGGTTGCTCGTGGCAAGGGGTCGAGGATGGGGCGTGGCTGAGGAGTGATGGGCGTGGCTGAGGAGGGATGGGCGTGGCTGAGGAGGGATGGGCGTGGCTGAGGAGGGAGGGGCATGGCTGAGGAGGGATGTGGGCGTGGCCGAGGAGGGATGGGCGTGGCCGAGGAGGGATGGGCGTGGCTGAGGAGGGATGTGGGCGTGGCCGAGGAGCGGCAGGGGGCGTGGCCGCTTAGAGGATCCTTCAGAGCTGCAACAGATGCTGTTGTGTGTTATTCACAGTTAGTTAATATAAAGTTAATTTAGACTGATATGATTATGCTTCGTCTTGCAGTGTGAGTACCGGGCAGGAGACAGACAACACCAAATAGGGCCACGCTACGCAATGTTTTCAATCTGAAGCAATTACGAAACGATTGAGCAGTGTGCATCTAACTGTCTTGATTTCCAGTCTAGTCTTCTAAGTAGTCTTTGGGGAACACAAATCTCAAGACAGGACAGACAGACGCAGTTTCTACTCCTGCACCCGCAACAGTTTATTCTCTTTCTCCCACAATGTTTTGTTGCTCCTCCTTTGTCGCAAATACTTTTTATTGACTGTTTAAAATTCTGCTGTCAATTTGAGTCTTTGACCCACACACACACAAAACAATCACGGAAAGACTAGTCCGGATAAAATCAAACATGTTTGATTAATCCAGGACCATGCATGCTGGGATTGTGTTGAGAAATCTGTCTTTCACTCAGACACACACATAATGAGTAGGCAGGATAGCTCAGTCTGTTGGGACTTGGCTTGGGAACCAGAAGGTTTCCGGTTCCCAAAACACCTAGGCATTGCCAAGATGCCCTTGAGCAAGGCACCAGACCCCTACATTGCTACCCGGGCGCTGTATAAACAACAGCTGCCCACTGCTCCTAATAAATGTGTTCAATGTGTGTTTACATGTATTTAGAGAGGATTCAGATTAAGATGATTCCGAGGGTCTGCCCGATTGGAACTGCCAGACTTGAAATCTAAATCAGCCTTGAAAATCACAATGTGGCCCCAGCTTTCATAGGGCAAGTATTGCGATTTCCGTAAATTTTTTATGATAATGTTTGATATAAATAAACAGCTTTCCTTTAAGCAAACAGATTTAATCTTCCTCTAAACCCAAATCAGAGCAAGCATGAAACTAGCTTTATACGACCAACTAATTGCCCCGAAATACACGGGTACACCAGACCATTTCCGATTTTCAACGAACTGGGGATATATACTGAAAGGCATCCTCTGAATCATATCAATCCACCTGTGTCTGAGTCACCGATATCATCGGTAGCGGTTGTTGTCATTATGTGGTCTGCAGGTGACCAGGAGAGTGATCTCCCCCCTACTCCTCCTCCTCCTCCCACCTCCTCCGGGAGGGGGGGGGGGGGGGGTGCTATGGATTAGTCATGGTGTTAAGGGGGGGGAGGTGCTATGGATTAGTCATGGAGTGTTCTCTCTCCTATACCGTCACAGCTCTCCTTCCCCTCACACGCTTAAAAACCTCACACTATTTGTTGAGGGATGTTTTGCTTGTTTCCTTCCGCTTCTTTGGTTTTAATACGCTTGAAAAAGGGAAGTTAATAAGGCCAAGTGTAGTATACAAAGATGTGTTCTTTAAAAACAGACCAAAAAAAAACCAACCAATTTCAAATGAAAAAGTTCATGATTTAAAGCGGCTAAAGCGACTAGCAGCGACTACAAGGAACAACATAAAACACCATTGCCACAACAATACAACACAAATGATTCCACTTTAAGGTGATAAAAGGGTAAAAAAAAAATAATAGAACGGCAGTTTGTCACCCAAAACACTGTGTACCTTTCACACCGACCTCTATGAAACACAGCAAAGCTAGCCAAGCCATAAACTGTGGGGCCGTTAGTTTTTCGGTAGGCCAGTATCAGCCCTACCAACCTTGTTACTGGTATCTCATTATGTCAGAGGACATTATGAGGAACCTGGGGACCATGTATTTGTCTGGCGCGGTCTCCGTCGAGTTCTTGCTCCTTCTTTCTTAGTATACTGTGACAATAACAATAATAATAATAATCATCATCATTTGAAATACTATTCTAAAAAATACAGACCACTTCCCATTCAGTGGCTTTTATTTTTTAAGCCGGTAAATGATAACCATTATGTTACTTTAATGACATAAATATTCTCTGTAGATTCGTTTTAAAGAATGGACAATGGTACACACTTTAGCCTTAACAAAACCCCTTTTGCAGCAAACTAAGATCCTTGTTGACTGACGCCAACCTGTTGGACACGGGTCAGCCATCGACGGACTCCTCTCCGAGTGGACATGTCAAGTAACCACAAATCACCTTATCCATGCTCTACAAGAGCCTATCCTCTTGGGGTGCCCCTGGCTCGTGAAATACAACAGCATAGGCCACAGGAACTATTCTGCAGTGGAGAGCTCACCGTCATGCTCCGTCTTGCTCTCTCAGATCTGCCCTGTCATCTGCTTCCAGTCTGCCTGCTCCCTCGGGGGTTTCCAGATATTTCTGGAATTCGCAGTGAGTGCGATGACTGAATTCCCCTTCGAGCCAGATGGGACCCTCTTCTTGAACAGTTCCCAGAGTGCGCTTCCCCACAACCTGGAGGTATCTTTCCTCCACCGCGCTGTTCCGTGCGGTAACCTGGGAGGTGGGTGACAAGGTCAAACACTGTCATGCGGAGCATCCTGCTCCCGGGGCTTGGCCTGTGGATCCAGACGCACCTCGAGACCAACAGGGATCCAGAGGCGGCCACCTTGGGCCCTGTTGCAACGGGTGGCTTCTGTTGGCCCTCCATGGAGGAGGACCCCAAAGGATTAACCTCCGCCTGCCAGGTCTGTTCCCAACATAAGAGCTCTCACCAAGCTCCCACCTGTCGTTCCCTAGGATTCCCACCCTCAATCCAATGGGCGGAACGAGCGCATGAACTAGGAGATGGAGATTCAAGATTCAACATGTACAATGGAATGCTTACTCCCCATTCCCTCCCGCAGTATGAATTTCCTTCAAGTTAACACTATATACTATACTATGTATTACTATTCTATGTCATAAAAATAACAATAAAGTGACTGATGGATACGCATACATATGTTGAATTGTGCAAAAAGCATTTAAAAAGCATATTAAAGTGCCAGTAGTGCAGCAGCATCATGAATACAGTGCAGTACAGTGCAGAACAGTGCAGGAACGGTAATGTTTCCAGAAAGTCCAGCAAAAGTATGATAGTATATGATAGTGTAATGTAATATGGATGACAATGTTATGGTAGTGGCGGCACTCCTAGAAGTTCAGTAGTAGGGCTGGGCGATATGGACTTAAAACTATATCACGATATTTCATGGTATTTATTGTGATAACGATAAATGACGATAAATGACCAACAAAAAATAAAAATAAAAATAATAAATCTTAATCCTTACCATCATCAAATACGTAAGGGATAATGAACGGAACCCTCATTAATAAGTCGGTAGTCGGTCCCGCTCATTAATAAGTCGGTACTCCGAAGTTGAGGCGTTGCTTGGCAACTGGTGCAAACAATTCAGCAATTCTATCAGCAAGTCAGTATTTTCCATCAGGAAAAGTGAACGGGACTACTCGCGGAGTGATATGATGAACGGGACTACTCGCGGAGTGATATGATAGCCGTGAATAGAAGCCAATTCCAGCTCCTTTTTTCTCGATTAACTCCTCCTCGCCTACGTTTGGAACTCCGCCTTCCGCCATTGTTGTTCTCCTTCTACATGCCCACGTTTGTCGCGTATCGTCATTACCGCGGTATGACAAAATACTTATCGTGGGGAGGACTTATCGCGATAAACGATAAACGATACGATATGGCACAGCCCTATTCAGTAGGCACACTGCCTGTGGATAACAACTGTCCTTGAACCTGGTAGTCCTTAGTAAGGGGGAGACGACTTTGCTCTGTCTCGCCTCTCGCGGAACCCCGCCTCCTGATCTAACACAACCGCCCTGGATTGAGTACCACCCTGCCCAGTTCAGCCACCGGTCTCCCCCCCCCCCCTCTCCCTTCCAACGCTCCCCTCGAACAGGAATGCGAGGCCTCCTCCTACACTCCGCGCGCACGTAGCATCCCTGCACCCTAGCGCTGCGCGGCTCAGGTGTTCAGGTTGTCACCCGATTCTGTGTATCGCTGTGACAGCAGCGCGACTCCAACAGCCGTTTGTAAACGGAAGAAAATTACACCCGCGTCCGCTTCCAAAACCCGCTGTTCTAAAACGGTGCTGCTGAAGGATACAATCACTTTGCTATTCATCATTTTGTTTAATGTGAAAGAGATTTGCAAACCATCATTTCAAGCTGTTAATTAATAGAGAATTTGCCTTACTTGTTGGTAACCTTTTCAGCATGCACGTGATCACCTATTCTCCGTAATGCATTTGAATGAATGAACTAAACTACAAAATGAATAGATAATGGTTGACATTATAGCAAAATATGCTTTCTTTATTTAGGCAAAACTTTATTGGATAGAAAACACACACCAGCTAAAATATTACAACAAATTTGAGGCATAGACTGTGACTATTAGAAAACATATATATGATAAATAAATGACAATTCAATGCGCATATAACGTTAATAAAATTGTCTATCCAACAAGGACGATAAATAACAAGTTTATCAGGAAAAGATCACATCAGACTTTGTCAGGTCACTACCAACATGGACGAAATAACTCACAGAAGAAATGAAGAAGTTGATTAGAACTAACCCCCTGCAAATCACCCACATTTTTAAATACTGAAAAAGGCTGATCAGTATATTATTACATAACGTGAAAATAGCGTAAACTAAATTGACGTTTCAAATCATTAAAATATATCTACAATGCTTGGGAGGTGGCTCTGCATCAAGTCTGGCTCCTTTATTGTTTTGCTGCTGGTGAAAAAGGAATAAACTTTCCTATTCATAAATCATTTTGCCCTTTTAAATATGTATAAGTGTGATATTAGAATATAATACGGCTATGTATTATGTCATAAAAGCAGTCGTGTTGAAGCCCTGAAGCTGGGGGATTCTGCTGTTGTCTGCCTCCACTTCCAAACGGTTTTATGTTGGCCAAAAATTCCATATTTGATCAAAGAAAAGTAGTTCAAGCGAGTGATACAGTTTTGACATCTGACACATCTGTAGGCTTTTGAAGCCCAGTGAGTTTGCCTGTAAAAGAGTCGGCTGAATTGGCTGGCGATTCAACAGCAGCTATGCTACGTAACGCTATACGTGCTAATCAACTATGTAGTGAGATGGGACTACGCCGGGAGATTGAGGACGGCGTAAATCCGCGGCTAGGACCGTTAGGACCATGGGAGCCCCAGGGGACACATTAAACATGAATGGTGCGGTGGTGTTCTTGGAGCTTGGTGCTCAAGCTGCAATCTGATTGGACGCATTTTTTTTGTGGTCTGCGTCAAGCGGGTCAGCGGCGGGTCGGGCTTCAACTACAAACTACATATGTTTGTTTTTGTCCCTCTAAACGTTGCAGCCATGGAAACAGTTGTTAATGGCAGTGATGTTATTGTATGTACTAAATGGACTGCATTTATATCGCGCTTTTCTAACCAGTGAGGCCACTCAGAGCGCTGTACAAGTCATGCCTCACATTCATTCAACCCATTCATACACACAGTCAACCACCGACGGCGGAGTCAGCCATGCAAGGAGACAGCCGGCACGTCAGGAGCGGTTAGGGTTTAAGGTGTCTTGCTCAAGGACACCTCAACAGTTTTTGCATGGAGAAGCCGGGGGAGGTGGGGATGTACTAATCATCATAGTCATCTAATGCAATGTAAGCTTATCCATTCATGGGCAAGCATCCTGTAACCCCCTGATATAAATGAATTCATTATGTTTATGTCACCCCTATATAATCTTCTTTGTATTGTGGTAGGTGTAGCTCTATTTTCTAAAGGGTTTTTATCGTTTTATTTGTTACCGCGTTTCCGCTCGTGTGATTGGTTGGTTGACTGTGGAGACGGCTGATTGCTCGGGGGGGGATTTAAGAGGAGAGACCGCTTTGCTCTTCTCGGTATGAGAGGTTGTTTGATGAAGTGGTTGCAGATCATATGGTGTTTCCGGTTGGAAGCGGGTTGGGAATAAATATGAACAGGCAGGTGTTGATGAGTGTGGATTGTTGTTTAGATGAATGGTGAACCCATGCGACTGACACGTTTCTGACTCGTATATATACGTTTAGCTTCGTCGGTCCGTCATTGACTCGGGTCTATCACCGGTCTGACGAAAAGCGGGAAACGGAACCGGGTCCCAGGTCGTTACCACCCTGGCCCACGTCCACCACCTGGGGCTACGTCGCCTCTAAAGTAGGCTGTATTGTAGTCCAAGCTCCCGGTGGTGGAGTGCAGAGCTCTTCCCTTAGCATCAGGTCTACAACAGGTTAGGGGCTGAGCCGATAGCTCCAGGTGTGTGTGTGTGTGTGTGTGTGTGTGTGTGTGTGTGTGTGTGTGTGTGTGTGTGTGTGTGTGTGTGTGTGTGTGTGTGTGTGTGTGTGTGTGTGTGTGTGTTGGTGGGTGTGTGGGTGGGTGTGTGTGTGTGTGCGCGCGTATGTGTGCGCATGTGTGTGTAAGTGGTGTCCCGGTTGGTTTGTTTCTCGGTTGTATGTATTTGATCCGCAGGCTTGGTCGTTGCTTTGTTACTTTTTTGTAGTCGTATAGAAGACAGTCGACAGAAACACAGGTGGGTGCTGACAGGGCAGCGGGGGGGGACACAAGGGGAAGAGGGGAACTGAAATGCAGACGACAACACCGACAGCGGGTTCAAGACGGGACAGCTCAACCAAGTAGAAAAAACAAAGCCTGGGATTGGAAAACAGCATGCTGAACACAGGATCCAAATAAGCTCCGAAGCAATGACATTTGCATTGACAACTACACCTGACACGTACCACAAACCGTGTGTGTGTGTGTGTGTGTGTGTGCGCGTGTGTGTGTGTGTGCTTGTGTGTGCGCGTGTGCGTGTGTGTGTGTGTGTGTGTGTGGAGGGTCTGATGAGGGAACGACGTGCAGGTTGGGAGAGGGGAATGAAGAGATGGCTAACCCTCGTAGGATGAAGTAGAAACGTCTGAGGGCATCTGGTGTGTCTGGTGGAGAATGACAACTAAGGCTTCACACAGCAGGAGAGGAACACACACACACACACACACGCACACAGGCACACACACACACACACACACACACACAGGCACACAGGCACACACACACACACACACACACACACACACACACACAGGGCCGTGGCCATGACAGCAATAGCCTACGTTTGGAACCTAAAGGCATTGAAGCTTTATCATTTATTAATTAATATTGCATATGACTTTATTTACTGATTATCTCTGTTGTTTCTAAATGATATGTATTCTATAAAAAGCCTGTTTCTATTTAATTAAGAAAACCAATTTTGTATTTCATTTAAGTGCCATCAATTGATTTAGAGCACCGGCCATTCGACCCAGGGTGTTGTAAAAGTTGTCGTTAAATCGGCAATAGATCATAATCACAAATAATACAATACAGAGTAGCTACACCACTGAATCCTCCACACTGCGTTAATAACAGAATATCGTACTGTATATCAAAATGGGGAATTGGGATTTTAGTCTGAATAATGGACCACCTCATTTTCACACGGTTCACGGTGGGTGACATCATGAAAGTGAAAGGTTGCGTGGTGGGGCTCAGTCAACGTAAGGCAACTTCTTGTCACGTTCAATCGCAAAAAAAGAGAGTGTGTCTCCCCGGGTGTCGGCTAGTCGTAAAACCAGCTTACTTTGGTTCATCGCAGCTTACGCACTCCGGGTGTTAAGGTTACCAGCTGAGCCCGCTATAGACACCGTGTGACTTGAGTTACAGAGGGATGGGGGGATTGGGGGGGGCGGGGGGGGGGAGCTGTCTAACACGATAGAGCAGCTGTCAGCACCAAAGACTCCCAGCAGACAATGACTTCACAACGGTGTCATACGACATACAATAAAATCCCTAAAGTAAAAATCTAAAGTAATTAGAAATACCCAGAATAGCATTTGATAATGAATGAATACGGTCTTAAGAGGTGAAGAGCGCCCACATAATTGCGCACGTGACGACGCTAAGACTATGGTCGTATTTCCTGCGCTGGTGCCGTGATGCGCCTAACATACCGCGTTCCTCGCCATGTTCAAGCACGTTTTTGCACGTTGTAGCACGTTTGGTATACACAGGAACAGAGGAGCACATCCCGACCTTGACGACCGTTCCACCCACACAGAAATGCAATCAATTTGGTTGATCAGATCATCATGTGATCCTTCAGCTTGTTGTGTACCGTTCCACTTCTGTCTCAGGGCAGTCTCTGTCTCATGTGTTTTTTACAGATACAGTTTCCTTTTAATCTTCCCATCTTCACATGCATGCACTGTCCGGGCTCTGCAAGACGTCTTGAACAACAAAAAGTCTAAGCCCCCTGTTTAGACTTTTCTGTCGTAAATATCTTCAATGACATAATGTTCGTAAGGGGGGAGGGAAATTTATAAAGATCAAGTATGTACTTCTTGGATTAGATTGGATTTAGCTGTGTCGCTGAATGTGTGTGTGTGTGTGTGTTTGTGTGTGTGCGTGTGTGCATGCATGTGGGTGGGTGGGTGGGTGTGTGTAGGTGTGTGCGTGAGGGGCTTGTTCAAAAAGTACCTCATATCTTGAAGACTTGAGATATTATATATACAACAGCATATCTAATATCTCTAATGTTGTACTGAAGTATTATTGTGCTGAACCATGTTAATGGAAATATTGCTGACGGAAATACGTCCATGTTTAAGCAAGCAGAGCAGGTGGTACGTGCTGACATGCTAGCGCTCCTCCTTGAGTGTGTATGTGTGGTTGTGGCTGGTTTAACCTGTGGGTCCTTGATTACCCATAAGGACCCACAGGTGTGCAGCCTCACCCAGCAGCCCCAGACTCTAATCAGTCTGACTGGGGCCAGGTGAGGCTGCTCATATCGACACATTTATCATGTGTGAGCTAATCTCCCTGTTAACAAAACTGGGATTCTGTTTCAGGGATGCTTCTGCTGGCTTGAAAAATGAAAGCCCTGAATCAGGAGTTTATTTTCCGATGACAATGGCAGTGAAACTCGCTCTGAGCTGCGTCTTAAGAAGGTCATCCACAAAACAAGGCCTTTCCATAACCTTCACAAAGTGCAAAATTGGAAAATGCACCCCCCGTGATAACTACTGGGTATTATGGGGGTAAGACATGAAGCGTAGCTTCTTGAAGTCCAAATGAATGCGTAGCCATTTACAGTTCAGGACGTGGTCATCTACATTACCTAGGATGTTAGAGAGAAACTGTTTTGCAAATTGTACCGATGAAATGCAAATTGATGCATTACGAGGTGCCGGTCGATGCCTTTTTCACTCTATTCTCATTCACCCCCACGTCTATACTCTATATTCAATTCAATTCAATTCAGGGGCGGCAGGATAGCTTAGTCTGTTGGTACTTGGCTGGGGAACCGAAAGGTCGCTGGTTCAAGTCCCCGATACAGCTCACTGCCGAGGTGCCCTTGAGCAAGGCACCAGACCCATGCTCCCCGGACGCTGTATATAAAATAGCTGCCCACTGCTCCTCCTTCATCAGAAGAAGTCTTTAACCAAATATACAAGGCTGTGTCTCCCAGAGCTCAACATATTGAACTTCCTGTTTGATCACACAGCACTAAAAGCCAGACAAAGTACTGCATTGAACAAATGTGTACATCTACTAGCAATAGCACCTCAAAATAGAAATGTGACCAAAATACCCCCCCCCCCTCTCTCTCTCTTTCCCTCCATTGGCTTCTACTGTAATTCATGTGTATATGTGTGTGTGGAATTGTTAAAAAATTAAAACTGTTCGTTCTTTGCAACTTTCCGATTTGGTATTGAATCCGTAGCAGTATGACTATTGGGTGCAGTCGTTTCTGTTAGTTCACCGGACAGTGGTGATAATGGATACTTTTTTCATTTAGATGAGCACCAATTCCTGTTTAATTGTCATACATACTACCTGGTAACTTTTTTTTAACCACGCTTAATTGCTGCAATGATATGCCCACCCTCCTGTTTTTTTGTTGGACAGCGCCACCTATACAATAGGCCTATATCACGTTAGATTTGAAAGCCGGAAGTACCCGTTAAAAATCGCTGAAGCAGTGTATCCCAAGTTCCGGTTAATGCATTCACCTTGGCATTCACCATGGCGGACAGTTATCGCTGGACAACATCGCTGCATAACCTTCCAAAAGTCGGTCCAGACGATGTGGTTCAACTAGTGAATGAACCCTCTAGAGCAGGGGTGTCAAACTCAAATACACAGTGGGCCGAAATTAAGAAATTGCTACAAGTCAAGGGCCGGACGGGTTCAACGTTTATTGAAAACTTATTGAAACAACCTTATTGCACATATTGAACCTGGAACTAACAAGGCCTATAGATTATTGCCTATAAAACAACATTAATTATGAAATAAATGAAAGAAAAATTATAAATAAATAAAAAAAGAACATTTTCAACAGCCAGAAGTAATTTACTTCAAAGAAAAATCAAATGTCCTGTAGTAGCAAGAGAACAAAATTCAAATATTAAACTGCATTAAAAACTGAAACTGTGTCAAAGCACCGTTTGCTGCTCTGTGTTGCTCACTTGTCTGAGCCAGATACTTGGTGTCTTATCTTGGTTACAAGTTCATCAATGTCTGGGGTCAGGCTCTGAGCTGAGGAAATCCTCAGGATTGAGTGAAGGTGTTCATCAGTAAGACGAGTCCTGTGTGAAGTTTTGTTTATCTTCATCAAAGAGAACAGCTGTTCACACAAGTATGTGCTGCCAAACATAGAGAGCGTTTGAGCAGCCTGGGAGCGTAGATGGGGCATTGTGTCGGGGATGAAACGTGGAAGCTCACTACATTGGAGCTCGATCAGCTCCATTTGCAGGTTTGATGGTGCGCTTTCCACGTCAGCTGCAAATGGATTACGGAGCAGTTCAAACCTGCTTTTTTGGGCTTCAAAATCGGCAAATCGCCGTGTGAAGTCAGCACCAAGTATGCCGAGTTTTTCAGTAAACTGTCTAGTTGGGAAAACAGCGGCAGCGACCTGCTCTTTCATTGTTTGGCAGTGCGGGAAATGGCTCAAGTTTTCCTGAAGAATCTGCGTCTCCCACAGGCGCAGCTTGGTTTTAAAAGCCCTCACTGTAGCGTACGTGTCAGTGATGACACGGCCCCGCCCCTGAAGCTGCAGGTTTAGCGCATTCAGGCGGCTCGTGATGTCACACAGAAACGCTACTTCACCCAGAAACTTTTTATTTCGGAGCTCTGATGTGTCTTTCCCTTTGCTTTCCATGAACTCACAGATCTCCTCACGCAACTCGAACAATCTTTCCAGCACCTTTCCCTGGCTTAGCCATCGCACCTCTGTGTGATAGGGCAAGTCACCATAGTCCGAATTTAACTCCGCCAGAAAAGACTTGAACTGGCGGTGATTTAAACCTCTGGCTCTGATAAAGTTAACCGCTCGTGTTATGATGCTCATTACATGTTCCATTTTCAAGGCTTTGCCACACAACGATTCCTGGTGTATGATTCAGTGATAAGCTGTCAGCTCACTTGTGACGTTTTCATCCTGCATCTTTTCTCGGATCCTCCCCACCAATCCACTCTTTGACGCGGGCCTGTGATTGACGTGCCGACGCACGGGCAGTGCATTATGGGATTTGTAGTATTATGGTGGCGCGTATGATATACCAGCGGGCCAGCTCTAATAGTAAATCGATTTTGTCATGCGGGCCAAAGATAATTCATTCACGGGCCGGATGTGGCCCGCGGGCCTTGAGTTTGACACATGTGCTCTAGAGTCTACAGTGAAGAAGTCGAAATCCGAATCATACAATTCCCCGACATTGTGTCTTGTGGCTCTATCTGGATATATCGCCATAGAACGAAGGCGATTTTGTGTAGGAGCAGAGGTCTGCCTATGTATTTAATATAGGCTATTTATTTGATGGATTTTGATTATTTCAATGTACCTTTTAATTTACGTGTTAATATGTAGTGTGCAGCTGTATATTTTCTAAAAGGGAATGCCTGTTATTCTTGTGAATATGAGTTATAAAAGTGCTTGTGACATACTTGTGGCATTGAGTTAAAACCGAATTTGTATAAAATACCGATATATATCGTATATCGCGATGCAGCCTAAAAACACCGGATTTTGGTCTGTATCGCCCAGCCCTACTTGGGACCAGTGCTTTTAATCATATACTTACCCGACATTATGTGTCTCTATTCGGATGAGAGATGGAGTGTGTGTGGGGGTCAGGACCAGTGCTTTTAATCATACACATACCAGACATTATTAGCCTATTCCGCCCACTTTTAGAGACGTATATGCTCTCCTTGTCAAAGTGCAAACTGCAGACATACGCACTACCCCTGAGAACATGAAACGAGGGACCTTCGTCCTCCTTATCAGCCTCACATAAGACTTGTGGAGGAGTTTGTCTTTGGGGAAATGGTGTAAACTGAGGTAGGGCTGTCTTTGTTTAGACGTTGAGCAGCCGGTACCCTACAATAACAGAGAGGAGAGGAGGCGGACGTAGTTTGTCACGTATCTGGGGTAACTACCGGAAGTAAGAGTACACTGCTCTGCGATTTTTAAGGCTCCGGAAGCAGGAAGTGTGATATAGGCCTATTATTTGTGAAAGACAGTGGTGGGGGGGGGGGGGGGGGTGAACAAAAGGTCCAGTTGGTGACAAAGATGAGATGAAGTGGCTATTCACTATACACTACTACTTCATTAATGGTTCAACATTAATGTTTTACAATAGCAGTTATTTTGCAGCGCTACCCCAAAGGCGGCAGGAGGAGGCTAGCGCGGTGTCGGCAGAGAGAGAGAGAGCCCCCTGAGCCCAGCGCTACGTCTTCCTGTTCCTCTGTATTAACCGAGCTACGCCCATCTGGTCCAATAATTGCTATTGGTTTAGCATTTAGCTATCTCAAGGAAGCTTACCATGGTTAGTCTGATGGGTATTCACAGATGGATCGTCGCCTTAAAACTTCCACAAAGCAGACGCATTTCTCCTGGGGTATTTGGCTGCTCTCTCTTATTAAGGAATGAACGTCGGCTGAATTGGCACTGATACTGCAGGGCCGTCATTAGTATAAAGAAAGGCAAAGGAACAAAGGGGAGGGTCGGGGGGAGACTTCCATTGGAATTCAACAGGAGCTGACAAACGGCCACAGAGGAAAAGGAAAAGGGGAATTTTTCCAAAGGTGGAGATTTCTCCTGAAACGTACACACTGGGTTGCTCTTTTGGAAAATTGGAATGGGAGCGGGTGGCGGCAAAGTGGAAGAAATCTCGAGCTAAACGATGGTATTTCCTCTCATGTTTTAGGGAGAGAGCGTCTCCCCTGGCTACACCTCTGGGCATTGAGATTGATTTGTTATCTTGGAGGCACCAGAGCTATACACTATGGGTAGGCTGTGGCTGATGAATTGCAACCTGTGAAAGTAGACCGGGAATGTATTTCACTTTTTTTTTTTAAACGTATGGCAGCAATATTTTTCTCTTATTTGTAGCAGGATCAGGATCTCGGCACTCATCGATTTAAAACCAAATGTATTCGGTTCACTGCCACGGCGCTGCACAATTGTAGCGTAGAATATATTAAATCTTATATATATAATCTATTATTGTTTACTTTATTGACTTGTGTGTATGTGTGTGTGTCGCAACTTGTAAATTGAAGCGTTATCTTACTTGATAACTTGATTACTTACTAAATAAAACACAATATACTGCAACTTATTTTTTGTGAATTGTGTACTTTTTACTCAAGTAAAATACATTCTTTCTGTATAACTGTCACAATGTTCCCTTGCATCGTGTGCATGTGTCTTACATATGCATCTGTAAATATATCACATTCCCGTCAAATAGATGGGACCAGCGGCATTCGTCAAACATTGGTCCAGTGCGGTGGTTCCCCTTTGAACAGGGGTTCAAAGGACCTCTTGGATAGCCAAATATTAAGTGCTTCTGAATACTTCAATACTTATGTACACATTCTGGAAAAATCTCCCCAATGAATGAACTTGACCCATGAAATCAAAGCCAAGCCTGTGTTGTTGTTTTTGCAACACACATTGTAGGTCCACGTTCACCAAATAATACACACCCACGTTATTTCTATTAATTCACATATCATTTTTTTTACCCTGCCAAAAATGTTTTGTACTAGCGATCGGGGTACTTGGTTAAAAATATGATGATTGACCATGGTCACTAGTCACACATAAGTCTATAGTGCAACAATTGACCATCGTCACAAGTCACACATAACTCGAGTGCAATGGTTTCCCATAGTCACTAGTCACACATACTGTAAGGCATTAATTGACCATAGTCACTTGTCACACATTAGTCTAGTGCAACGATTGACCATCGTCACAAGTCACACATAAGTCTAGTGCAACAATTTCAGTCCTTAGTCACTTTATTGTTATTTTTATTGTGTACAGTTTTGTTATAGTGTTGTTTATAGTGTATATAGTATTGTACATAGTATGGTATACAGGGTCGTTTATAGTATAGCATACCATAGGTCGTTTATAGTGTTGTTTATAGTATAGTATTGTTAAGTATACTATAGTATTGTATAGTTTTTGTATAGTATAGTTGTAGGAAATGCATGTGGGAGGGAATGGGGAGTAAGCATTCCATTGTACTGGTTGCAAATGCCAAATAAAAAACATCTTGAATGTTGAATCTTGAATCTTAACTGGATACTAGAAAGTGACACAAATTATACAATGAATGGCAATTATAATAAAGTGCGTAATTGGATTAAACGATGCAATCAACTCAAAACATGCAATGCAAACAAACACATTTCCAAACACAGACAATTAAGTTCAACAATAACCCCATGCTGTTATTATGCAATATTAATTCACTTTGGTGGAGGAAATGTCTGCTTCATGCACACTCCTTAACACAGGCATCGGGAACCTTATCAGTTGGTAGAGCCATGCATTGACATTGACTGACTTGAAATGACATCATTTACATCATCATCACAATATTCATTCAGACATGAACACAAAAGAATGATACATTGTCATATTCTCATTTCTGCCATTTCATGATTTAGTCTATTCTGATTGTGCATTATATTACGATGTAAATAGATGTGTGCTGTATTTGACCTGGAAATTACCCCAGCGGTGTTACATTATCCAATGAGAAATGTGGCTTTGTGTCCCAGAAAGATGTACGCGTATACAATAATCTATTTTCAGCCTTGGTGAACAGCCATATGCAATCACTGGAAGAGCGGAGTACGGTTCCACAGACGTAGGTCGTTGACCCCTGCCTGAAAATGCCACAGAATTGCACGGACAACCTCCTCTCCTACCTCGGCGTAGAAGCAGAGGGGATGCCGGCGGAGGGGGGGGTAGACAGGGTAGGCAGGTAAACAGTTTACTGTACTGCATATTAACACGCACAACCACCAGGGCAGTGGGCTGAGAAACGACCAAATAACCACATGTAGGCTCCAGCCCAAGCAACACAAACGATTTCAACGTTGACCTGCTTATGACTATGGATTCGGCTGCTTGCTTTTTACTATTTTAAAAACAAACAAATGAACACCAAAAAGGCTGAGGGTGAGTCAGGGTCAAGATGTGTTTTTACACACTTTGCGCATTCTTGACTCTTCCAATGAAAGTATTGTATTTTTTTTGTTATTCCCCTCTATTCTCTAAGAGTCAACATTTGTGAATTTATGAATCTAAATAAGTCTCTGATGCACGCTGCCTTCTGCCTGCTGGACGGCGGGGTTATTTCACAAGACGCAATAAAATGGGCATTTCATAACAATTATAGGACAGTTCCCTTCTTTCCAAAGCATCGTTTGAAAGGATTGTAGACCTCTGAAGGACATTTAACACGAAAAATGCCTTTTACTAGTAATTGGTCTCTTGGTTGGCATTGTTAACTTACAATTCATTTGACAACTTAAACCTGTGTAAAAAAATGATTTAGGCATGATTTAAATGCTTTGTTTAAAACATATCTATATATATATATAACAACTATAAAATATAATATCTATGAAATATCTTTAATACCTATGAAATCTACGAAGCGTGCTATTCTGTAAGGAGTCAGTCCACGGCCCCATTACTCTTTGTAAATTATCTTCATAACAAATCTAAAGTCACACAATTAAGCACGCATTCCCTATAGTATTTATTATGTACGTACAGTGTATGTTTAGTAAGTCCCTAAAAATGACCTACAGCTGGATGTGTTCCAAGTTCATCAGCCCAAGAAGTCTTTAACCAAATATACAAGGCTGTGTCTCCCAGAGCTCAACATATTAAACTTCCTGTTTGATCACAAAGCACTAAAAGCCAAGTACTGCTTTGAAGAAATGTGAACATATACTAGCAAAAGCACCTCAAAATAGAATAGAGAAATGTGACCAAAATACTCCCCCCCCCCCTCTCTCTCTTTCGCTCCATTGGCTTCTACTGTAATTCATGGGAGAGTAAACTTAACCTCACTATATTTACCATACCACCTTGTCTCTCACTGTACAGAGTAAAGGCTAGTGTCAATGGAGTGTACCCTCCCACGTCTCACCCGGGGAGGGGGGGGAGCGTTAGCTGGGTCATCTCAAGCACGCCACGTCACACCTCGCTCCATCTCATCTCTCCCTCTCTCTGCTGTGTTTAAATCAACCCCCCGGTTGTGACGACATGATCGGCCGGCCTTGGCGGCCAGCCGATGATGTCGTTCCCTCATGGGTCCTTCCCTCGCTGGTCGTTCCCTCATGGGTCCTTCCCTCGCTGGTCGTTCCGTCATGGGTCCTTCCCTCGCTGGTCGTTCCCTCATGGGTCCTTCCCTCGCTGGTCGTTCCCTCATGGGTCCTTCCCTCGCTGGTCGTTCCGTCATGGGTCCTTCCCTCGCTGGTCGTTCCCTCATGGGTCCTTCCCTCGCGGGTCGTTCCCTCGCCGGTCCTTCCCTCGCGCCACGCTTGATTGGAAGTGAATCCGAACCATGACCGCACACCACCATTATCAGAGCTCCCCACTCCCATCACAGCCACCGACTGGCCCCTGTGTAGGGGCGCATCCATGCCGGTCTCGGCCATCACTCTCGCTCAATTCTGCCTCCTGATGTACTACTGCTACTGCTACTACTACTGCTACTACTGCTGCTACTATAACTGTGACGAATACTGTGGTGATCCACTCTGCGTTTTGCGCTGACCTATTACAGAGCCCATTAGGACCTACCTCTGCTGCCGATGCTTCCACACACTATCACCATAGCTGTGCAAATGTTAGCATTCGTGACTCTTAGCACCATGCCTCGTGACCTTGCGCGTTCCTATAGGCCAACATGTTGTAACGCTAACAACTCCACCGCTGTACTCGTGTGGGATTGGTTTTCACTGAGAAAATAAAAAAACGTGACGTTATACAAATGGCAGAATGCCAGACCATCATGACTTGGATCACATTTCCTATTCTCTGAATTGTTTTGCTTTTTTCGGGTTTAGTTCACTTCAATAATAAAGTGTTTATTTGCGATTAACTGTGCAGACAGTATATACTGGGTGGCTGGTTTATTATTGCTCTAATGTAATGATGTGTAAGGATTCTCCCTAAATTGTGGATCTCTTCTCTCTCTCTCTCTCTCTCTCTCTCTCTCTCACTGGATAGATAGAGAGAGAGAGAGAGAGAGAGAGAGAGAGAGAGAGAGAGAGAGAGAGAGAGAGAGAGAGAGAGAGAGAGAGAGAGAGAGAGAGAGAGAGAGAGAGAGAGAGAGAGAGAGAGAGAGATGAAGATATAGATACAGATAGATATATATATATAGATAGATAGATAGATAGATATCTTTGTACATATGGCCTGTGTGTTCTTGATCTCTCTGTGGGTGTTTCTATCTTCTGGGGGAGTCTGCAAACACCCTGCTGAGCTTGTCTGCTTTCATTGAACCAAACAAGACTGCGCAAGGCAGACCGATAGTCACGCCCCCCTCCATCTCTCTCTCCCCCCCCCCCCCCACGACTCCTAGTGCCACACTGCCATCTGCTGGTCGTCGCCGGGAGCACGATGGCGCGGCTTACGTAAGTGATCTATAAACCGACGGTGCCCTACAATAAGCCCTCCGAGATGATGCATGGGAGTTGCAGCTAGCGTAGGGAGTAGGGCGTGTGTGTGTGTGTGTGTGTGTGTGTGTGTGTGTGTGTGTGTGTGGTGTGGGGGGGGGAGTAGTCAGGGCCTGCATAGAGCCCCCCCAGTTGCTGATTTACATGTGACCCACATGGCTGCACCACTTCCATGCCTCCAGGAGATACAGAGGGACGGGGAGATACAGAGAGAGACTCATTTCAGGCGGATCTCCAAATCCCCACAAAATAAATCTAAACACGCACAGACACGGATAAAGAAGACACACAAACACCAACTGAACACAAAACACAAACAGCACGCTATTGTGTGGCGTGCAAGTGTGGAGTGTGTGTGTATATGGCGGTAAACACTGTACCGCCATATACACACACACACACACACACACACACTGGGCTCATCCCTGTCCATTAAAGGAGGATAAATTCCAGAAGCTGTGAAAGGAAGGATTTATCAGCAGCTGAGATTTATACACTGGGAACGATTTTGGGGCTTTTTCTTTTGTGCTGTAGTCCTTCTCTCCGTTCGTCGCTCTCTCTCTCTCTCTCTCTCTCTCTCTCTCTCTCTCTCTCTCTCTCTCTCTCTCTCTCTCTCTCTCTCTCTCTCTCTCTCTCTCTCTCTCTCTCTCTCTCTCTCTCTCTCTCTCTCTCTCTCTCTCTCTCTCTCTCTCTCTCTCCACTCTCCCACTCTCCCACTCTCTCGATGCCACTCTCTCTGTATGCCTACCCTCCCCCCTGCTGTGTGTGTGTTGTCCAGCCTGTTCTGGGCGGATGGGAGTGGGCTGGTGTGCTCGATAGACACTAATGAAAGCTGCCTTTATGAAGGTGTCCACTGCTTTTTCCCTCAAAGGAGCGCCCTTAATTTGGAGTAATGGTTATTGGTCTGGCCATTGATTCATTGTGTTGGTGATTGGTGCAATGTATCAGCACTTTTTAGAGAGGAGGAGGGAGGGAGGAAGGAGAGGAGGGAGGAAGCAGGTTGCGAGGGAAAAAAAAGTACCAGTCATCCAACGGTTAATGGTCGAAGCACACATGGTTGAAGGAGAGAGTGTGAACTTAAAGGCAGTCTAATCACACGATATACAATAATGTGCTGTTTTTTTGTAGAATACAGTTGTCTGCCTTTTGGCATTTTGGAATAGAATTGTATTGGATTTCTCTTAGGTGCACATTCATGTGTGCCTCCGTATACAGAGTGAAAGAGCCAAAGTAAAGACACCCCACGCCAAGTATGATAATGGTCCACTTAATACTCATCTTTGAATTAGGTGTTTGCTCTAGTAAAATATAATCTGACAAGGGGGGTTTCCGAGGAGCCTGTGAAGCCTCCAGCAGTCCTTAAGTTATTATAACGCTAATAGAAATCCAGCTAAAAAGGCCTAAGTGTACTGCGAGCGCGGTACTGGCTCAGAGCTGTACATTATATCTCGGTGGGGCGCTACCCCTGCAGTATTCCAATAAACATAACTTAACTCGTACAATGCTGAGGATTTAAAAAAAAGTTAGTTACAGAGATCTTTTCTCCACATTTGTGTTTAAACTCAAATTGTGCGCCTACCACGGTGTGAAAACCCCCCCGCAAAGAGGCGCCATGTTGTTATAAGGCACAGGATCCCGCCGTGATCCTCGTCTTACTAAGTAGATTGTTTTCTTGTTAGTTAATCATAAGATATTGTTCGATATTGTTTGCAAACTAATTGTACTTTTACCTGAGCACTGGTTCAGTTCTTGGAGACTTGTGAGGAATGAAATGCACCTTTGACTTCTGGTGAAGAGTTGTTCTCTTGTCTACCTATTGTTGAACACACTATTGTAAGACGCTTTGGACAAAAGCGTCTGCTAAATGACTGTAATGTAACGTAGTAATAATAATAATAATAATAATAGTAGCACTGAATGCTCGACGATAAGTTCAATAGGGCCGCCGAATCGTCTTGTTGGGCGGGAACCGAGGACACATCGGTGTATCCCTCCGCCCCATTGACACATCGGTGTATCCCTCCGCCCCATTGACACATCGGTGTATCCCTCCGCCCCATTGACACATCGGTGTATCCCTCCGCCCCATTGACGCATCACGCCACACCTCACACATACTGCAGGTGCAGTCTGCCCAGCAGCCGTGTGTGTGTGTGTGTGTGTGTGTGTGTGTGTGTGTGTGTGTGTGTGTGTGTGTGTGTGGTGTGTGTGTGTGTGTGTGACTGTGTGTGTTTGTGTGTGGGTTGGCAGAAAAAAAGCTTGTTGTCTTCTAGGGTGCAATTGAGTTTCGATCGAACACGCAACGTTTGGAAAACGTCTCAAGCTGTCGGGGTTGAGTTTATATATATATATATATATATATATATATATATATATATATATATATATATATTGTCTTCTTTAGCCTCCATTCCACACATCAACTCAAGTAAATGCCACGACGGGCCGAGATATAAAAACCACAGAGGTGACAAGCGACATTTTCCATCACCTAACTTTTACACATGTCCATCATTTATCCATCCCCCTCCTCCCCAAAAGAGATGGTGTGTGTGTGTGTGTGTGTGTGGAGGGGGTCGTACATTCATTAAGGGGGATAATGGCATTCACTCGCCGCAGGGAAATCTTGACAGGGCTTGAGAGAGAGAGAGAGAGAGAGAGAGAGAGAGAGAGAGAGAGAGAGAGAGAGAGAGAGAGAGAGAGAGAGAGAGAGAGAGAGAGAGAGAGAGAGAGAGAGAGAGAGAGAGAGAGAGAGAGAGACGACACGAGGCGGGGATTGTAAAAGCCGGAGAAAGGGAAACATCTCGACGGATGGGATGGAAGTAGACTACGGGAATGTGTCCCGCGTCTCTCGATAACCGTGAGAAGCCTTGTGTCTGTCCGTCCTTTCCTCTGTCCATCTGGGGGGGGGGGGTGTTACCAAAAGACAGCTTTTGGGAACCGGGTTTATGAATCTGTTAATGTCTATTCGCTTCTTGATAGAAAGGGTAGCTGGGGAAGTAGTATTTTACAGTTCGTGGCACAGCGACGGCCATATTTAATTTTTTTAAGTCGAACAAACTCCCTTGCATGCATGCTTAGTTTATGAAGCTACAGCCAGCTGCCAGTTCAGCTATAAACTATAATAATACGGTACTTTACCAAAGTTTACCAAAATGTGCCTTATAATCTGGTAACTCAGTTTAAGGACACACACGCACATGCAGGCAGGCAGGCAGGCAGGCAGGCAGGCAGGCAGGCAGGCAGGCAGCAGGCGGCGCACACACACACACACACACACACACACACACACACACACACACACACACACACACACACACACACACACACACACACACACACACACACACACACACACACACACACTTGTTGTCTCTGTGGTGTGAAATAGAACAGATTTGTGTTTCTGGAGGCATCCTATGGAGTTTATGTTTAGGTGCTATCAGCCTGTATCGCTCCCAGACATTCTCATCTCCCAGGGGAGAAGCGAGAGCGCCCGGAGGCGGACCCTTGGAGTGTAAGTGTGTGTGAACAGCGACGGGAGAGGCCTCACCCATGCTTCTTTTATTAGAAAAGTTGCATACGTTGGACCGGGGGAAGGGAACATTATCGCTGCCAAGGGTTCTCACACCTCACACAAAACCTCGCTCCTATTTGAGACTTGAACATGGTTTGCATGACTTGATAGTCTGACTGTATTTGTACGACAACAATCTGTTATACTGGGCTCATCTGAACAACACACAGAAGCTAAGAAAAAGTGCTAAGAGACCACTGAATGATTAGACCCATATATATATGGTTGCTTTGCCCCAAGTTGTCCACCTTCTTATCAAGTAGTTACATTTAGCCTAAAGAATAGCCTCTGAAACCATCCTAAATAACACCTCACGCTCACTTGGGACACGAAAACAAAACACTTTTTTTTACTAGCTACATGTCTACCACATACAGCATGTGTTCACAAGTCGGTGGTGTAACTTAACACAAGAATGGTGTCATTAAAAGGTAGGAATATCTCTCTCTTATCCTAACAAATAGTAACTCTTCACACGGAAGACACAGACATGCAAATGAGAAAACCATCGTTATACTCAGGGCAATGTAGTCAATTTGATGTACGTGTTTTCTGCAAGGTTTCATTGAATAACTTCTAAGGCAATGATAAGCCTTTGTGCACACAAGGAAAAAGGCTTGTACCGGAATGTTGTTGGCATCACGGCGGCTGCCTGGATTATAATAGCCGGTATCCAGCTGTGCTGCTTGGCACTGGTGGGTCAGAGCGCCCCACCACCCAGCCCAGACAGTCAGTTCCCAGCTAGGGAAATATGTGCACTGGTAAACACCGATAAAGTATATTCTTAGGGTCACCGTAGCAACAAAGGGATTTCAATCTTTTTCTTCAAAGCCAGGTTGGACTGAACAACAACAACAACAGTACGTTGATGGCTTCATTGATTGCTTTTTGAGCATTTTCATGCCAGAATCCTGAACAAAAATCGACTAACTTATTTTGTGTTTTGCGTCCCCTAATCTACACGTGTGTGTTTATCATGTGACGTAAACATTAGAAAAACCTTCCTCGTTCGCTGTGTACAATATATGCAGTAATTGCTTACTGGGTTAATGGCTTGGTTCTCTGGGGATCCCATTAGGATCGAACTAAGGATCAAAACACTATTGTAATAAAAGCTGTTTAGACGTCATGGGGCCTGCATACCTAATAGACTACTTTGAGACAAGAAAGAAAGGGGTTTTCCACCGTGGCGGTTACGTCCACACACTAGTGTACACTTGTTCCCTTTGTCTGTAATTTCACATTAACATTAACGCTACTCCGTTAAAAAATGCATCATTCAAACGTTGAGTTAATTGTTTGTCCAATCAATGCAATCGCCACAACTACTAAGTGGTTCACACGCACGCACGCACATACAAACACACACACGCACGCACACACACACACACACACACACACCAACAATCAATTTAAGCAATTGACTGAACGTAAACGTCTCTAATGATGCAGAGGCTCTAAATAAATGCCTTTTCTTCTTAAATGAATAGTTGTTACTTCATTAGCATATCTTTAACCTTTACATGAATATTCCCTTTGTCTCAGCATTGATGCATATCTGCAGTGTGTGTGTGTGTGTGTGTGTGTGTGTGTGTGTGTGTGTGTGTGTGTGTGTGTGTGTGTGTGTGTGTGTGTGTGTGTGCGTGCGTGCGTGCGTGCGTGCGTGCGTGCACGCTCGTGATCCTGCTACCATTTGTAGAACAGATAGAATAGAATGCCATGTGTGAGTATGAAGCTTCTGAGCTGCGTTTATCAGATAGTGTCTGCATCATGCTGTGGCACTTGTGCTTTTTTTTCAGACAGATCCCCCCCCACCGCCCCCCCACCCCCATGCTGAGCTGGATATCTTAGTAATTTGGTACACAGATCACGATGCATAACACCACATAACCCAGTGAGCACCTGGCAGAACCGTACGGCAGCCCTCTGCTCAGCGGGGGGGCCGGGAACCTCGTGGGGGGCGGGGGGGAACAACAGGGCAACAGCTTGGCTAGTGTATTATTATTTGGTCTGTTTTATCTATTCTAATGACGCCATGTTACTCGGGGATGTCATCGGGGGAGCAACAAAACATTGTGGGAAATCTTTTACAACCCATCGCCCACGCGTCATCGCCGATGCGGACGCTGAGAAAGTGGTTTGACCGCGTTTAAAGAACCATAAACAGCTATTTTCTGCAATCTTTATCATGAAACTTTAAACAGAAATATGAAACAAAGACGAGAGAGAAGAGAGACAGACAGCTGCAGATGGTGGAGAGAGAGAGAGAGAAGAGAGACAGTTGCAAATGATGGAGAGAGAGAGAGAAGAGAGACAGTTGCAGACAATGGAGGGAGAAAGACAAACAGCTGCAGATGACGGAGCCAGAGAGGGAAGAGAGACAGTTGCAGATGATGGAGAGAGAGACAAGACAGCTACAGATGGTGGTGAGAGAACACAGAGAGACTGTTGCAGATGATAGAGAGAGAGAGAGAGAGAGAGAGAGAGAGAGAGAGAGAGAGAGAGAGAGAGAGAGAGAGAGAGAGAGAGCAGAGAGAGAGAGAGAGAGAGAGAGAGAGAGAGAGAGAGATGCAGATGACAGAGAAAGAGAGAAGAGACAGCTGTAGATTCAGATGGACTTTGAATGTAAATAAGGTGCCAGAGTGCATTCAAAGGCATCACATAGAGCTAGTTCCCCCCTCCCCCCCCCTGCAGAAGTCTGTGTTAAGCCCCAGTTGTCCTCAAATCCTAGAAATGTCCCTGGCCTCTTTGTCACCCATGTTGTCTACAGTTGATTTGCAGCAACGATGTTGTGATTTCTATTCATATCAAATTCATATTGCATCAGCGTTCAAAAATTGTTGCCATATGGCATCGTGAGGTCCGTAGCTCTAATGGGGGTGTTTTTAAATACTGTATTCGGGCTGTTATAATTGGCTGTAATTCTGTCTCCATGTGACCTTTAGGTCAGGGGGTTAGGTCGGCCCGCTGTTGGCCAGACTGAAACCCGGGATGTCTGCCGCTGAAGACAGCGCCCGTGACACCCCGGACACGTCCCAGCCCTCAGGAGGCCCCAGTGACACCCCCCGGGCACGTCCCAGCCCTCAGGAGGCCCCAGTGACACCCCCCGGACACGTCCCAGCCCTCAGGAGGCCCCAGTGACACTCCCCGGGCCACAGCCTATTAAGGTAGATGGAGTTGGAGGAAGGACATGTCTGCCCATGAAACATCTCTCTTCTTAGCTCAAGCCGCGCAGACATCTCCTTGATATCGATTAACAGGAAACTTTATTGGCCTCACTGTGCCACATTTATTCAGACTATTTACACATATTATATACAGAGTCTCATATTGCCATTGTACTGACAATTCCAATGACTAAAATCATGTAATGTTATAGTTATTATAACAGTTACGTTTGCAATTGCATATGTGTAATATCAGGCCGTAACACGAGACGTAACATGAGAGCAAGGTTCAATAAAGAAGTTATTTTTATGTTCGCTATAGGAGGTTTTTTTGCTATTGTTATTGGTTATAATTTCCAGAATGCTAGTTCAGGCTAATTAGTCAATATATACGAAGAAATGTACTGAAACAAGTAATATGCAAGTAATGTCAAATATATAGCTGTACTCTGCCATCTAGCAAAATATACCAAACCGTGTTAAAAAAAGTAAAAGTGGAGCATAAAATAAGTAAAATGCAGGTGGATATTGAAATATGAACATTGTGGGATTTATAAACTAGGCTAAAGGAGGCGCAGGATGAATCGGAGTCAGACACTGCTCTGTCTTACCTTAACTATTAACTTTTTGTATTAACTTTGTGGCATTTGCAAATAGACAGGGGGTCACACAGAGAAAGTAAGACAAAAGTGACATTTAAAAATAATGAAGGAACAGCCAGCCAGAGATGTGTTTAGTGAAGCATCTGCTATGGTTCTGCAGTGTTAACCACACACACACACACGCACGCAAACACACACACACACACACACACACACGCAAACACACACACATGAAAAAGAGAGAGAGAGAGAGAGAGAGAGAGAGAGAGAGAGAGACGAGATTTTGACCCAAATAATGTCTGACATATAACTCTGTGGTCTTTCACTGCACTGCAAATTTTAATCGCAAATAAATGTGCTAAGAGCTGGTGGGCATCTGGTTCCCCCTGACTCACATGGTGAGGAACCACCGTAGCGTACACCAGACTTCAGGGGACAAAAAGAAAACAAAAAATGAAAGGAAAGTGTTCAGAGTTTATGAAATCATCGGACAGAAAATGTGAAAGAGAAAAAAAAAGCGACGAAGGGTGAAAGTACTTCTCTCTGACTGGCGAGCCGTCCTGGCTGGCAGTCACTGCGAGCGGGACTTGGAAAACATAAGATGTGACAGACACGAGTCCCTCGGCGTAGCATACAAGCCGCCGGATTATTTCAGGACGCCTTTCGACGTTTAACAAACGTCGTGTTTTTTAATTGCGCGTTTGTGCACTTACCCACGGTATGTTTACGTGTGTGTGTGTGTGTGTGTGTGTGTGTGTGTGTGTGTGTGTGTGTGTGTGTGTGTGTGAGTGTGTGTTTAGATATTGTTTATTTGCCATATTTATTGTAGGGAAGCAAGGCGTGGGAGAGTGCCCATTATAAAAAAAAAGGCCCTCCTCAAGGTTCTTAGAACAATCTAGAATGGGATATCATACAACAACAGAGAAATACATGAGAAGTCTGTTCAGAGGTCTTGGCTTGGGAACCGAAAGGTCGCCGGTTCGAGTCTGCCGAAACACCTAGGCAGGGCTGAGGTGCCCTTGAGCAAGGCACCAGACCCCTGCGCTGCCCCCCCGGGCGCTGTATATACAATAGCTGCCCACTGCTCCTAATACAAGGATGGGTTGAATGCAGAGAAACCATTTGAACTGTGTGTGTACATGGATGCAACTCATTAAGAGGATTCAATCCTCCAGATTTTGATAAGATTCATTGCACAGCACAAGTACAGTACAGAAAAACTAATTTGGCATCTCACCAGAGTGCAAATGTTGCAGTAAAGTGCATGGTAATATATAATGTACAGTGGTTAAATACGATGTAAAATACAGTCTACTAAAAACCTGTATACAATAACTAACAATATCTAATAGATTAGGTATGAGATATGTGCAGAATTATAGGTATATATATATATATATACACAGGTATACAATTTAGATTTGTGAAGGGGTTTCATTATAAACCATCAACCAATCAAGGAGGAGAGAAGCCTCGTTAAGTTGTAGCGGCTAACGAGATGCCTCCTCTCCGACTGCCCTGTAAACACCTCATCTCCAAACACTGTACTACCACAACAACAACAACAACACGTCTCAAATAACAACTGTGTACTCATTTGGAACAGAGGTCCCAGCATGCATCACTTTACCTTAACTCAACCGTTTGTCTCCTGATCACATTGGAGGAGTCTGCCCACAGCGTTTTACCTCCAGGCCTCCTGTTGTGCGTGTGTGCGTGTGTGTGTGTGTGTGTGTGTGTGTGTGTGTGTGTGTGTGTGTGTGTGTGTGTGTGTGTGTGTGTGTGTGTGTGTGTGTGTGTGTGTGTGTGTTGTTTTCGTAAGAGGGGGCGGTGAGAGAACAAGCATTGCATCAACAATGGTGGCGAGGTCAATAGAAAGTGCTCAGTGTTTTTGGACTTTCCTCCTCTGATCCGTATGCTGGCCATACTTCGGCGGACACACCCTTGTCTAACGCGGAGAGACACTTTGCGAGATGACATTCGGGCGAAAATCCATCTTGCCAGGTTTCAAGTTGTCCCGATCAATCGGCGTCCTATGAGGAACTATTGGCAGCTACGGGGGGAGGGGGTGGGGGGGGGGGGGTTTGGTTTAGGTGCGGTGACAGCGAGAAGCGACTGTTGGTTTTAAAATAACAACAACGGCTGCTCCTAGAGAGGTTGCCATAGATGCTGCTAAAGCGCATGCTTGAGCTGAACCAAACAGTATTTCTTCAAGAGAAAACAGCGGCACTGAAGTCTTTTCTCGATGGAAAATATGTTTTCGCTCACTGCTACGTCATATGTATATATATATATATATATATATAGTGTATAAATACTGTAAATTTACATATGTATGTATTTGACTGCAATATGTACATTTTACTCATATTTGGCAATCTTAAGGGAGTTTTTTCTTGCCCTTAGGGGGGCCCTAAGGGCAAGAAAAAACTCCCTAAATTAATGAATAGGGTTTGGGGGGTGTTGTAAACATGAGGCCTGTGAAGCTCTTTGAGACTGTAACTGTTTAATAAGGGCTATACAAATACAAGTGACTTGACTTGACTTAAACCGGTTTTATTTTGTTTAGTTTAGAAATTATTTTAAAATGTTGTCGTTTCCGATTCCGATTCTGATATGGTTTGTTGGTCTGATCGGTTGAAGTCAGCCCGCGATAGACAAATAAAAAATCGCCTGCCAGCCAATTTTACGACAGGTTTCAAAGGACGACGTCCCGGGTGGCTGTGTGTAACGAACCGTCTTCCGCACCGGGTCAGACCTGTGCGACTCAATCCATAGGACGTCCGGACTGACTTCACCCCTCTGTAATTGGATACCATGCATGGACGCCCGTCTATGCATGGGTTGAACGCCACTCGGCGGCCTTTTTTCTGCAAAGTCTGCACATTTTTTGAATACGTCCACAATGTATCCAAGTAGCGCTTGTTACAGCGTAAAGAAAAATACAACGCATTTTACCGTATTTTATGACAGTAAAATACTAATAAGTTTGCAGATACCCCGCCATTTCAGCAGTGTGTTTTAAGTTGTTGGCATGTTATACAAAGCTAACATGCATTGCCATCTTAAATAAACGACTATCCTTTGAGGGGGGGGGGGGGGGGGGGAGTAAACCCTTTCTCTAATTTATTCACGTGAAATGCTAAGGCATGCAGATTTAACGTCAACGCTAATCCACCGTAAGCACACGTCCTTGTTTATCTGCGGAATGTACCGACGTAATTTGTCTATACCCCCCCACCTCCACCCCAATGCAAATAAACACGAAAAACAAAAATTCAAGATTCAAGATTCTTTATCGTTTTGAGCCACGTGTAAAACACATACAATGTAATGCTTACTCCCCATTCGCTCCCGCGTTATGAATTTCAACAGCAATACGATACTATACTACACTACACTATACTATAAACAACACTATATACAATCTACTATCGCCTATAACATAGACTATGAAATACACTATACTGTAACAATACTATACACAATAAAAAAAGAACAATAAACTGTCTAATGGATGATATATACATATGGCTGATGGGGCAAAAAGCATTTTAAAGTGACAAATGCATTTTCTTTTTGTCATCTTTTTGTGTCATAGTTCTCGATATGTTTTGAGTAAGTACAGGGTCCTCGTGGTGTTGATACGTACGCAATCGCTCAGTTGAAGTGGGATAGGTGGAGACCACAAACAGTTCTTCCATTGACAGCTAAACAGTAGTTCTGGAATAAAACACATGTATCACTCAATCGACCCGTGATGTCAGTATGGACGAGAGAATTACAAGCCTGTCAGTGATGTAACGCCAGATCTGTCAAGAAGAGAGAGTGAAACACAGGGTAACCGTGGAATACCCTATCCATATTGAGACACAAGACGTTTTTAGGACCAAATCTAAATCTTAGAGAATTGAATTCTCTTTATTGGTCACATACATGTAAACAGAGAGTGAAATGTGTTTCTCTGCATTTAACCCATCCTAGTATTGGGAGCAGTGGGCAGCTATTGTATATACAGCTGCCCGGGGAGGCAGTGTAGGGGTCTGATGCCTTGCACAAGAACACCTCGGCAGTGCCCAGGTGTTTCGGGGACTTGAACCGGCGACCTTCCGTTAGTGGTTGCTTGATACAAGATACAAGATGGTTTTTTTGGCCATTTGCAACAAGAACATTGGAATGCTTACTCCCCATTCCCTCCAGCAGTATGAATTTTTTAAACAATACAATAAAAAATACTATATACAATAAAAATGAACATAAAAACAAACAATATAGTGACAGATGATATTTATATATTATATATCTATGTATATTTATATAGATTTGTTGTAGTAGTAGTAGTAGTAGTAGTTCTAATGCTCTACGGAGGCACTGAGGTATAAATAGTGTGTTGAGCATGTTTACTTTACTGCTGCACAAACTACACAAACTTCTCTGTTTGCATTGTTTTTATTTGCTCATAAAGAGGAAAGCGAAGACCCTTAAACTGGAAATCATTGTCAGCTCGGTTGTCCGCAATAGCCAAAAGGTCCCCCTTAGTGCTACGCTGCACTGGTAGTAGGGCACTAAAACGGAAGGGAGGTGGACGCTAGTCCCTCTGAAAAAGCTCGGAGGTGTCTCTCAGGTGCTGCGATGATGCCTATCGTCAACACACACACACACACACACACACACACACACACACACACACACACACACACACACACACACACACACACACACACACACACACACACACACACACACACACACACACACACACACACACACACACACACACACACACACACACACACACACACGGTGTACCAAAGACTACACTTTTCTTTTTGCAAGGAAACACGATACCTTCAAACAAATGCACAAAATCCCTGCCAAAAAGGAAAAACATCATCAGCCAACAACTGCACTTCAACTTAACTGCTATTTAAATATTATTTTATAGAAGAGCCAATTTAAACCGTGTCCTTCATAAATATATACTGTATAAATTAAAAAAATAAGCCAAAAAGCTTTAACAGTTGTGAATGCTAAAATAATAAGTCAAATTAAGATAGTACAATTTATTTATAGAGCGTTTTTTTCACAGACAAAAGTCCCAAAGTGCTGTACAGAAAGGGTCAAATTCACAGGTGGAGAACAGGTGGACACAATACACAGTAAATGACCGGCTAACAACAATAAAAACTTAACAACACAAAAGAAGACACGGTAAAACAGAGTTTACCCAAACGCTAAACGTCTAAACAGGTGGGTACTTAAGCTGCCTTTAAAAGTGGTCAACAGATTCAGCAAACCTAAGGGTGTGTGTGTGTGTGTGTGTGTGTGTGTGTGTGTGTGTGTGTGTGTGTGTGTGTGTGTGTGTGTGTGTGTGTGTGTGTGTGTGTGGCGCGCGGGGGGGGGGGGGATTGGATGCTGATTAAAAGACATTTCCCGATTCGGTTGTGTGTTGAAACAGGTTATTATTCTGTACCACGGTCACGCAGCCTCTGTCAAACGTGGTGCTCTCTGACTGGGAGGGAAAGAGTGAAGGTCTGATGCCACCGCCCTGTCTGCTGATTGATTGCCACCGGGGGCCCTAATGTTCTCTAATGGGTTTAAGGGGGGTTGGGCCACGGTATGACATTGAAGATAATTATTCCCACACGGTACAACAACAGAGCCGTTAAAAGGGGAATCGCTCGGGGGGATCGCTGGCGGAGGAGACGCCTCATCTCGCTTTGATGTTAGCATAAAACAATGACGCCGTCACTCACGGAAATGTCACCATCCCGTCGCGTGTCGTCCAGACTCGGGGCTTCAGGGGGTTTTTTTCCGGCGTCCCCTCCGACTTGGCGAGTGCTTTGCCGGCGTCTTGCCACCCGCCAACATTAAACAATTGTACCCCTGTGTTGTGTGTACCCCCGTGTGTCTCTGCACACACACACACACACACACACACACACACACACACACACACACACACACACACACACACACACACACACACACACACACACACACACACACACACACACACACACACACACCCTCAAAACATGTGCTGCCCAGCTGACCTCAAAACATGTGCTGCCCAGCTGAGTGGAGTCCTGCAGTACATCTTCAACCTGAGCATGAGACTGGAGAGGGTCCCTGTGCTGTGGAAGACATCCTGCCTGGTGCCGGTTCCGAAGAAGGCACGTCCCAGCACCTCAAACGACTACAGACCGGTGGCGCTGACGTCCCACGTGGCGAAATCCTTTGAGAGGCTGGTCCTGACGCTTCTTCGGCCCCTGGTCAGATCATCGCTGGACCCTCTTCAGTTTGCCTACCAGCCGAAACTGGGAGTGGAGGACGCCATCATCTTCCTGCTTCATCGTGCCTACGCCCACTTGGATAGACCCGGGAGCACTGTGAGAATCATGTTTTTCGACTTCTCCAGTGCGTTCAACACCATCCGGCCTGCCCTGCTGGGAAGTAAGCTGACGGCGATGAAGGTGGACTCTTCTCTGGTGTCCTGGATTACTGACTATTTGACGGGTCGTCCACAGTTTGTCAGACTGCAGGACTGTGTGTCTGACACTGTGGTCAGCAGCACTGGTGCTCCACAGGGAACTGTTCTTTCCCCATTCCTGTTCACCCTTTACACCTCAGACTTCCAGTACAACTCTGTGTCCTGCCATCTGCAGAAGTTCTCGGACGACTCTGCAGTTGTTGGTTGTGTCAGCGAGGGAAACGATGAGGAGTACAGGGGCGTCGTGGACTCCTTCGTTGAGTGGTGTGAGCTGAACCATATGCAGCTCAACACTGACAAGACGAAGGAGATGGTGGTGGACTTCCGCAGGAGGAAATCCACACCCACACCCATTTCCATCAAGGGTGTGTCCGCTGAAGTTGTCCAGGAATATAAATACCTGGGAGTTCATCTGGACAATAAACTGGTCTGGGCCAAGAACTCTGAGGCTGTTTACAAGAAGGGCCAGAGCCGTCTCTACTTCCTGCGGAGGCTCCGGTCCTTCAACGTTTGCAACAAGATGCTGAATGTGTTTTACCAGTCGGTGGTAGCCAGTGCCATCTTCTCCGGTGTTGTGTGCTGGGGAAGCAGGTTGAGATCAGCAGACGCCAACAAGATCAGCAGGATTGTCAGGAAGGCTGGCGCTGTCCTGGGGGTCCAGCTGGACTCCTTGTTGGTGGTGTCTGAGAGAAGGATGCTGCGCAAGCTGCGTAGTATCCTTGACAACAACTCTCACCCTCTCCATCAGGTGCTGACCTCATATAGAAGCACCTTTAGCAACAGACTCATTCCACCCAGGTGCACCACAGAACGCCATAGGAAGTCCTTTCTTCCTGTGGCTATTAGACTCTTTAACTCATCTACCACGGGTCGTGAGAGGGACAGTGGAGACTCAGTGACCTGAGGCCAACGTACTTACTATTATTATTTTTTGGTCAACGCACTGCAAATCACTCTTCAAATTCACTTTTCAGTTGAGTTATTTATTAATATATTATTCTGCCAATTTGCACTATACGTATTGTTGTGTATTGTATATACCTACGTACTACTGTAATAATACTGTAAATTTATCTTCATTTATCAATACATTTAGATTTCATTTAACTATATTTTTGTTTATACAATTTTTATTAGTTAGTTGTTTTGTTTTTTAGCTTAGGTATTAGTATTTTTTGTGTGTGCATTTATTCCCCCTGTGTCAACTGTTGCACCTTAATTTCCCTCGGGATTAATAAAGTAATCTGAATCTGAATCTGAATCTGAACACACACACACACACACACACACACACAGACAGACACACTGCAGAGCGTGTCCCTTGCTTTTAAGTTCTTTTAGCCTTCAGTAAAAAGCCTTGTCACATGGGGTGCAGTAAACAGTCGGCAGGGCCAGCAGCAGGGATATGGGGGGGGGGGGGGGGGGGATATGGGGTGGGGGATATGGGGGGTTTGTACAAAGTGAACGGCTGCCAGGTAGGTCACGGACTAACAGACTCTGCCGAGGCCATGCCGAGAGCTCCACAAACACACGCGCGCGCGCACGCGCACGCGCGCACGCACGCACGCACGCACGCACGCACACACACACACACACACACACACACACACACACACACACACACACACACACACACACACACACACACACACACACACACACACACACACACACACACACACACACACACACACACACACACTACTAACGACACACAGTCTAAGGGGAATACAGAAAGAGCAGGTGCTCATGGTTAATGTCCACATGACATGACAATATTATTATTATTATTATTTTTTTGTCGAATTCCTTAAATGTCACATGTGTTGACCAGAAACCAGCAAGTGTGCCTCAGAGTCGGTCGCTGCAAAATATGAATGGCGATGTAAAAAAAATGATAGCGGTATAATATGAGTGTTCAAAGGAGATTGGTGCGGAAGGGGTACTTGAGCCGCACTGACGAGGCTGTGGGAGTTGGACCAAAAGGTCAGGGAACACACTGCCTCGAGGACACTTACGCACAATGAGGACACGGCACTCCTGTTACTCACAAATGATATATATATATTGTGTGTATAAGTGTATTGAAGACTCTCAAGTTCACGTTTCATCGGTTAAAAATTCACCCTTTTTTTGTTGTTGCTTACTCCCCATTCCCTGTACTCACACGATGACATGTGTGTGTGTGTGTGTGTGTGTGTGTGTGTGTGTGTGTGTGTGTGTGTGTGTGTGTGTGTGTGTGTGTGTGTGTGTGTGTGTGTGTGTGTGTGTGTGTGTGTGTGTGTGTGTGTGTGTGTGTGTGTGTGTGTTAGGGCAGATTGTAACACATACCAGTCATGACTCTGTATACAATACCTTTATTTTGAAAGACCTTTATTTTGAAAGATATCTAAAGGTCTTAACCCATATTGAGTATGTTGTGTAGTGTAGTACGTCGGAGGATTTGAAAGTGGAATATAATATATAGTATTAGTGTGTTATATTATTGTGTAGTGTACTACTATTATTGTATGTTTTTATGTAAATTACTAAAGTGTATGTCACTTATGGCACCTATTGCACTCCTTAACCATCCCTGGAAGGAGGGATCCCCCCACTTTGTGTTCCTTCTCAAGGTTTCTTCCTCCATCATTAAGGAGTTCCTTCTTGCCCTTAATGGGGCCAGGGTTTGGTTGGGGGGGGGGGGTGTAAATATGTGGCCTGTGAAGCACTTTTAAACTGTGATTAAGGGCTATACAAATCCAATCGACTTGACAACAAAGACAAAGGATGTGTAACGAATATGTTACTGAAACGGATGTCGCTCCGTCTGGCGTGTGTGCACGGAAGGCCCTCTCTCTCTCTCTCTCTCTCTCTCTCTCTCTCTCTCTCTCTCTCTCTCTCTCTCTCTCTCTCTCTCTCTCTCTCTCTCTCTCTCTCTCTCTCTCTCTCTCTCTCTCTCTCTCTCTCTCTCTCTCTCTCGCTCTCTCGCTCTCTCTCTCTCTCTCTCTCTCGCTCTCTCCCCCCCCCCCAATCACACACACTTAGAGCCCCCTCCCCCTCAGGCGCTCCATCTCGAGACGAGAGGTTAGCAGAAGGCGGTTACAAGAAAACATTTTATAAACGTTTTATAGCGGGTTCCCTTCCCCCCTCCCAAGCAAGAGAGACCACAGGTGGCACAGTGTGTGTGTGTGTGTGTGTGTGTGTGTGTGTGTGTGTGTGTGTGTGTGTGTGTGTGTGTGTGTGTGTGTGTGTGTGTGTGTGTGGGGGTGTGTGTGTGGGGGTGTGTGTGTGTGGCTGCGCTCAACCATCTCGAATCATCTTGAAGAAGTACGACGGTACGGGAGGAGAGCGTCTCGTGCTAGCTCTCTGACAAGAGCGAGGCGTGTAAGCGGCGCCGTAGCCTGAATCTCCGGAGCTTTCTTTACAGCAGAGGTGAACGTTGCAATTTCAAAAAATAACCGTGAATCTGCCAACCAGAAGGTTTTTTTTGTAAAGCTGGCAGGCGTGCAGCCGGTCACAGAGGTGGTCAAAGTCGTACGCAGGTAGACTTTTCCCCCGGGCGCTGTATATACACAAAAGCTGTTCCTAATACTAGGATGGGTTAAATGTGTGTGCGTGCGTGCGTGCGTGCGTGCGTGCGTGCGTGCGTGCGTGCGTGCGTGCGTGCGTGCGTGCGTGCGTGCGTGCGTGCGTGCGTGCGTGCGTGCGTGCGTGCGTGTGTACATGTGTACATGACCAATAAAGAGGCTTCAATCCTCCAGATTTGGATTTAGACTAAGATTTAGAAGGCGCACCCGAGACGACGATGTGCGGTCGGGGGACGAATCATCGGTACTTACATGAACGGTCCCCGTCCCCCCCCCCCCCCTCCATAAGGTGTTGTTATTGTACCGCGGTGGTCTCTCCGAGGTGCTTATCATATTAATCCCCCTGTAGGTGCTTTAATAACAATGTTGGGGTTTTTTTTGTTGGTGTGTTCCAGACTGATTGAATAAGTGGCTGGGTTGAGCCTGCAGGCTTCGTCTGCTGGGATCCTTTTAAAGTTCAGGCAAACAAACATGGCATTTAAGTCCAAATGGGCTTTTTCTCCTTTTTTTCCCCCCCATTTCCCCAAAGCGCTGTTTTTCTTGATGGTCCAATAATTTGTGTACAGAAAAACACAAACCCCCACCTGGCTAAGAGAGAAAAAAGCCCCCAAACCCCAAAAAAATGTTGTGGGAAATAAAAAGGCTAGTGACTAAGGTGTTAGACTGACTCCGAGTCACAGTAACACAAATAGATGACAACTATATTGTCCTGACCAAAATAATCTGTCCTTCCGCTACCCCCCCCCCCTCTCCTCTCTCATTCTAAACGTGTTTTATCATTTGCATGGGAGGAAGCGGTGCTGCTGTTCCTGCTGTTACCGTCGTTTTTGTTTGTCGATAGGATCACAGCTGGACAGCTGTCGGACTAGCGTTCAGCCGCCCCTCCCTAGCGTTCAGCCGCCCCTCCCTAGCTTTCTCAGATTTTCCCATTGTTTTTCAAGGGAAAACAACTACTTTTTTGACACGTTCACAAAATGTGTCAAGTTTAGATTTTGTCCCCAGGAGGCCCCTCTTACTCAGACGTCATCAAATGGTAAATGGACTGCATTATATATATATATATAGATATATATATACATATACACAGTATATATATATACATATACACAGTATATATATATATATATATATATATATATATATATATACATATACACAGTATATATATATATATATATATATATATAGTGCTTTTCTAACCAGTGCGGCCACTCAAAGCTCACTCTTTTGCAAGCCACCCATTCATACGCCAAGGGCGGAGTCAGCCATGCAAGGCGCCCGCCGTCGGGAGCAGTTCGGGTTCAGGGGTGTCTCGCTCGGGGGACACCTCGACACTTGGGCTGGGGGAGGAGGAGCCGGGGGAATCGAACCAGCAACCTTTCCGGTTTGTCGGACAACACCGCTCTACCTCCTGAGCTACTGCCGCCCCCGGTCGAGAGGAGGTCTGAGAACTAGGCCTCCCTCAGAGATCTTGTAGCAACGACTAACAACCAAAAGTTTGCAACAGCTGCACTTAGTTAGTGGTGGTGGGTGTGTTCTAATCAGCCCACATATTAACAGCAAAGCGGGTCATTAAAAAGAGCTAATAGGAATTATGAGCGTCAATGCTTTCGCTTGAGGAATAGCTGTACTCCCCTCCCCGCCCTCCCCCTCCCTTACACACACACACACACACACACACACACACACACACACACACACACACACACACACACACACACACACACACACACACACACACACACACACACACACACACACACACAGGAGGGGGAAGAAAATATCAGTTGGAAATGTAGCGGAGAGTCTGTTGGAATACCAATTAGCTGTCTTCAGAGGGGAAGGTGGGGGCCTTCTTCTCTACGACTGGCCGACCCGGGAACAATGCCTTTTTTTTCTTTTTTAAAGCCCGGCGAGACAAAGCACACCAGCCAAAGAAAGAACGTCACAGGTATTTGCGAAAGGTTAGCCGCTTGGAGAGCGAGCGAGCGAGTGAGCGAGAGAGAGAGAGAGAGAGAGAGAGAGAGAGAGAGAGAGAGACGCACCGTCGCTGTCCGACCAGCCGTTGATCCGCGCTACTAAGGACACTGTGTGTGTGTTGGGGAAGGCCGGGCGGGCGGCCCGTATGCTGGCCAGCGGCTGCGCGAGCGTATGCTGCACATCAGGTGTGTTTCACAGGTGTGAAGAAGCGTATGCAGCCCCGGGAGCGTGTGTTTCACAGGTGTGAAGAAGCGTATGCAGCCCCGGGAGCGTGTGTTTTTGCATAGATTCAAGATGTACAAGTACAATGGGAACGCTTACTCCATAATCCCTCCCGCAATATGAATTTCCTTCATTATATGCTTGAACTATACAATGTGATACTATAATAAACAATGCTATACTATAAACAAAACAATATACTACCTATGATATGCTATACTATATACTATAAACAACACGGTATACTGTACTATGCATAGACGCATATTTGATAGAATATTAGATATTATATAAGATATTATATTAGAATATAGAATATTAGATATAGATATTTGATAGCATATGTTGATAGAACTGCTCCTACTCCTGTATATACATATACATTTATACTTGCCATACATTTATATATGCTCACTTGTATGTATGTTACATCTATATATTTGTATCCTGCTTTCAATAATAGCATACCCCTGATCACTACGTTAAATGATCACTTACCTGTATATACATACCTATTATTATGCTCATATCACATTTATACCTAGACTGTCTTTTAACCTGTACATTTAAACTGTAAATGATATTATATTACCATGCACTTTACTGCAACAATTGCACTCTGGTTATATGCTAAATTATTTTCGCTGTATTGTACTTGTGCTGTGCAATGACAATACATTTGAATCTAATCTAATCTAATCTAATCTAATATTTTTACATAGAGATTCAAGATTCAAGATGTTTTTGTTTGCCACTTGCAACAAGTACGATGCTTACTCCCCATTCACTCCTTCCCTCCCACAGGGCGGCAGTAGCTTAGTCTTTTAGCACTTGGCTTGGGAACCGGAAGGTCGCCGGTTTAAGTCCCTGAAACACCTGGGCACCGGACCTCTACCCTGCTCCCCGGGCGCTGTATATACAATAGCTGCCCACTGCTCCTAATACTAGGATGGGTGTGTGTACATGTACACTATGTGACCAATGAAGAGGATTCAATCCTTCAGATTTCGATTTTAAGTATGAAACGGGGGAGTAAGCATTCCTATGTGTGTTTTGGTTGTTGTATCTTTGCATTCAAATTGGTCGCCAGCCGTGAACATGCGCTGGAGAGGCGCTAGATAGATAGAACTTATTATTCAAATCTGCCGCGCAATATCTAAACCACGGTGAACACGCATGTAAATGTCAACTCCGCCTTGGTATAAAACGCGGCTACTAGGGTTTTTCCGCACCTCTGGGGGACGGGCTTGGTGCATGGGTGTGGGGGGGAACAATGGTCGATGCCGCAGCTAAATCACCGTCTCTCTGCGGGGCGGCGCCATGCTTTGTCTCATCTAGCCAGGCAGGGCCTGCTGTGAGGCAAGATTAAGGCTGGGTTTGATTTATCCAACGGCCCCGCTCCTCTGCCTGCCATTAAATAGATGGAAATATACATCATTTCCCCCCAGGCCTCCTCTCTACACCCCCACGCCTCACCCAGCGATATGCATCATATTGACTTGATTAGGGGGTATAACTGTACTAGCAGTTTAGGTAATTTTTTACGTATCTGGGTTGTTTTGCTTCGGTTAAGCATTGATATATATCGTGTTGGTGTGCAATAAAGCTGAAAAAGAAGCAAGCTAATTTGCTTAGAATGTTGGATGGATGCCGGATGACATGCACTGACAAAGAAGAAAAGGCTGTTTTAGAATAAACTAGGCCTTATAAAGTCTTCAGAGGTTGGCGGTTAAGGCTACGTCACAGTCGAAGAAGTAGAGGTCGCCAACCGTCGCCTTGAGGCCTAGGAAATGTTTTGGTCTCATCAGTACATCAGTGTTTGTGGGAATGTCGGGGTAGACGCCAACAGCAGAAACAACAGATCAGTCATGTGAGTTAAATGTTCGCTGTTCCAGAATCAATAATTTTTTATTTTTACGAATTTTGCCGATCAACCGTTTCTAATGCACAACTTCAAACTGTGCACGATGGAATATGTTGATGGTAACACGGCTTATGACGAATGTTCAACATTTAGGGACTTACAGGAGCCTACAGGGGGGGGTTATTAAAAAAGGATTTAAATTAATTAAAAGGATCCAGTACAGTCGACAGTGTTATATGTGCCCATGCAGTAGGCTGGGGCCCCCTGCTGGGCCATGCACTGAAGAATTAGCTGCAGCAGCAGCAGCAGCAGCTGGCATTTCTATGGTGGAAAACCCTGAATACAGAAGTGTGCGCTTTCAACATACATTCTGGCGTGTAGCTTATTATGCAAAATAAATGCCTGTTTATATACAATAATCGCCACCTATTACCCAAAGTGCTGTTGTTCTTGATGATCCAATAATTTGTGAACGTTGTACGGTCAAGTCAGACAGTGGAGGGCTTCATTCTGAGCACATTCTGGTTTACACTGCGTGATAATAATAACGTTTGGCGTGAGTTATTTATCCTATAGAACGATGACTCTCAAACACTGTCTTTTGGTTCGCCAAACTAAACGAGCTGCAGTGCACACCTGCGTCCCAAACTTGCAGTGAAACACATGGCGATGGTGGCAAGGTCTCATCACGGCGCGTTTGGATAATAGAACCTGGGATATCCCGAGGCCCCCCCGTTCTGAAACTTCTGCCCACTAATGTCTCTGTTATGTCTCTCACATGTGCGTGTTGGCCATGTCGTGTTCTGCAGCATATAGCCAGCAGCAGCATGAATGTACCCCATAGTGCTGTGATGTGATGATGATGATGATGATGATGATGATGATGATGATGTAAACAGTTCTAATAAACAGAGACGGAGATCGGATTGATTGAGTAATGAAAAAAACAGACAAATGACGGCGTTCTTCAATAAAAAAAAAAAAAATTTAATTGTCCCCGTTTAATGAGCGCTTCCGTGAATAATTAATTTGTGTCCAAATTGCGAGTTATACATTATAAATAACCATCCATACTTAATTATTTACTCTGCCTTCCTTTGTGGCACAACTTTCCGACTGACACACGGAGTCTCTAAAACGTATATAGTTCCCCTATGATAAGGGACAACCCTTCAAGATCCCCATACCTCATCGGTAGTCGTCAAGGGACACTGCACTGTAGTCACTGTAGTATCAGCCTCTAACGTTAATTCAGATTTTCCCAAGATGACCATAATGTTACACCCAGATAACTAAGTATGCATGAAGCGTAAAAGCAAATGGAAAATCACAACGATAACAAGTATCAAGCTTTGTTACTTCAAGTCTTGTGCTCAATTGAACCCGTCCTGAAGAGCGTAAATATTTCTTATATACTATAAGAATATACATTTCGCCTTCGTTGACATTTACGAAGCAGACAAACACTTCTCTATTTTATTCTCAATCGTACCCTAAGCAGAGCGGCCCACGTCTTCTGGAGAGAGATCCAACATATGTATGTATTGAACTACGTACTTAACGCTAATGCCTTACGAACAACTTGTGCACATTAACTAAAGATCTAGTGACGTTTGCTGACGTTGGCACTAACCCTATTTTCAACCTCGGAAATGGAAAATCAGCACATTCATCCACATATGCGCGGCACCACGTATCAATTGTGTTCATTCATTGTCATCTATCACAAGCAACAGCTGTAGATCAGTTAAGACCTCTTCAAAACGTTTATGTTTACTGATTCTGACGCCTTTAACCATAACTCATTCCCTAGTAAAGTACATTTAAAGTGGATAAATGTGCCGATCCCCGAGTGACAAGTTGTTTGAGACAACATTTAAGTAATAAATAAACCAAATAGTCATGTGTAAAAAGGTTTTCTCTGTACAACCAAGCGTGGAACGATAAGATGACATGATGTTATCCACATAGCCCACAGGTCGAGAAACATGAAATACAAAACTTCATATACAAGCTTATATCTCTCACCCGGATGTAAACACCACTCAGTGATGTCCAGCTCGACTAACACTTGCCGTGCAATGCCCCATGGACGTTGTAGTCAATTGGCAATAATATACAACACACGTCTGTAGTTTATTATGAGCGCTATTGTTTGGTTTGTATGATCGTGTACTATGATCACACGACTGTTTGACACTATGAGTTAATAAAACCATGGCTGTGCCAGTGGAATGTCACTTTAAGTATATTAAAAGTATACAAATTGAATCCCATTTTAACATACTACACTTGAAGTCCACCTAAAGTTATGCCAATTTAACATACTCTCCATAATTAGCAACATAAAAAAATGATATCATGTACCCTTCACATTCCACACTGGAGGTCATATGAACATCACAAAGAACAGCACACAATTCAAAACAGTTAATCATTGACTTGCCATGTTTGTTTGTTTTTCGTTAAATATCAACCTACTATTGATTTTGTATTTAACTTGGAGACATCTGATCAGTGGCTTTAGATCAATTAAACCAAGAGCACTTCCACACTGGAGGTTATAGGAACATCATAAAAGAACAGCACACAATTCAAAACAGTGGCAAAGCTATTTTACTAAATGTTGTAGCCCACATTTGTCTATTTATTTTTCTTTTAGGCTGACTCGACGACTCACTGTGACGGCAAAGTGTTTGTGACAATACTGTTTCCCAATGACTAGCTCCAAATATTGCCCAATATTGACCAAGTCAACTTTACCCTCGGCCAGTGTACCGTCAATAAAACCTTCTGCCACAGTGGTTAGGTATTACTCTCGAGCCGCCATGGAACTAACAGCGACACTGTATCTGTGCATACTGACAGGTAATAAATAATACATAGTATGAGTATGTTTTACAGTCAAAACAAAAAGGTTCATAGGATAATAATATATACCTACTTCATGGTATATATTAGTTGTTTGTTATTGTTGTGTGTATGTGTGTCTGTGTGTCTGAGCAGTCGTAGTTGCATCAACTACTGAAAATGAATCTGAAAAATGTGCCCCTGACAAATTTCACCTCTTAACAGAGGTCAAAGTAAGTATGGATATATACATTTGTTGACAAAAATTCAGCATTGTATATACAGTATATATATATATATCCTGATAGAGGATAACAGCACTGGGACTTTTAACTCTACATGTAAAGGATGTTGTGTTCACTCTCGCCAACAGGAGGCAGCAGAGGTCTGTGGTGGTCCTCTGCTGTCCACATGGACTGGGGAGGATAAAGCTCAACTGTTGCACTCCATGGCAACGCTGAGTGAAATGCTGAAGCAGGATATACTGAAAGGTAGCAGACCAGAGAGAGAGGCCTTGTTTGTATACATTAAGTATGGAGTGTCATTTCCCAAGTGGCCATCTTGGTTCTAAACGCTAGACCAGAGAGAAAGGCCTTGTTTGTATTCATTGAGTATGGAGTGTCATTCCCCAAGCGACCATCTTGGTTCTAAACGTTAGCATGCGGAACTCTGCAGTTCCCCCGCCCAGCTGGCATGTAGAACCAAGATGGAATCAAGATAGCCGCTATGTGAAGAAGGCCCTTGGCAGCCAGCCCAGCAGACACAAATGGACAGACTGACTGACAAATACTAATTACAAGGGCCATCAGTAGAGCGCATACCTTCAAATTCTCCAAAATTCTCCTGGATCCAAATTCAGATCCGGATGGCTAGTGAACTTCTACCGTAGCCCTGTAGAGAGTGTCCTAACGAGTGGCGTCACCGTGTGGTACGGCAACACCACTGCACAGGACAAGAAAGCCATCCAGAGGGTCGTGAGGACGGCAGAAAAGAGCCTACTGAACTGCCAGGAGTGCTGCCACTATCATAACATTGTCATTAACATTACACTGTCATACTTTGCTGGACTCATAATTATTACTTATTACAGTTACTGCTCTGTTCTGCACTGTATTCATTATGCTGCTGCACTACTGGCACTTTAAATGCTTTAATATACAATATACACAATATAACCCTTGTACATATCCATCAATCACTTTATTGTTTTTATTTTATTTTATTGTGTATAGTATTCGTATAGTATTGTGTTCTAGAATGTAACACTGCGGGAGGGAATGGGGAGTAAGCATTCCATTGTCCATCCATCTTCTCCCGCTTATCCGTAATCGGGTCGCGGAGGTAGCAGCTTCAGCAGGGGACTCCAAACTTCCCTCTCCCTGGCAACATCGACTAGCTCTGGCTGGAGGATCCCGAAGCGTTCCCAGGCCAGTGTGGAGATGTAATCACCCCACCTGTACCTCGGTCTGCCCCGTGGTCTCTTCCCAGTTGGATGTGCCTGGAAGGCGACCAGGAAGCATCCTTACTAGATGCCCGAACCACCTCAACTGGCTCCTTTCTACGCGAAGGAGCAGCGGCTCTACTCCGAGTCTCTCACGAGTGACTGAGCTTCTCACCCTATCCCTCAGGGAGATACCAGCCACCCTCCTGAGGAAACTCATTTTGGCCGCTTGTATTCGCGATCTCGTCCTTTCGGTCATTACCCATTGCTCATGGCCATAGGTGAGGGTAGGAACGAAGACTGATCGGTAGATCGAGAGCTTTGCCTTCTGGCTCAGCTCTCTTTTGGTTACAACGGTGCGCCAAAGTGCACCCAATACCGCTCCCGCTGCACCTATTCTCCTGTCAATCTCACACTCCATCCTCCCCTCACTCGAGAACAAGACCCCGAGATACTTGAACTCCTTCACTTGGCATAAGGACTCCCTCCCTACTTGGAGTAGACAATCCACCGGTTTCCTGCTAAGAACCATGGCCTCAGATTTGGAGGTGCTGATCCTCATCCCAGCCGCTTCACATTCCGCTGCAAACCGATCCAGTGTGTGCTGAAGGTCACATTCCATTGTACTTGTTGCAAATGGCAAATACAATTCTTGAAACTTGAATCTTGAATCTAACAGACAAACAAACAGACCCACAGACAAAACATAACCTCCGATCCATCGGTTATGGCCGAGGTAAAACAAAGCATTAGGTCGGTGATCTTAAATGTTTGATTATCTGATTATCTTGCAGTGGGGTGTCCAGCAGTGGAGGTGCACAGCAACGGAGGAATAGTGTGTGTCACCATGGAGGGGAAAGTGTACTGTAAGCCTATGTGTGACCATGTAAGTAGCCTACTTCATACATGGTTAATGAAGCTAAGATAACGGTACATCCAGTATGCTCACAATGTACACAAATGTTCTCATGTTCTGCGCACTACACTTTAGTTTACTGTGCCCCACTGGTTATTCTAAGCCCATTTATTCATGGTCAACTGTTACCGCCAGGCTGTAGTGAATACCTTCCATCTTGTTGATATAACTGCATACCCCCTACTCACTACTTGTTGATACTAGTAGACTTACCTGCGTGTGTGTGTGTGTATATATATATATATATATATATATATATATATACACAAACACCTATAATTCTGCACATATGTTATACCTACTCTACAAGTTATTTTATTCCTGTTTTCAACAGTAGATTCTTTAGTAGACTTTTTACATCGTATTTAACCACTGTACATTATATATGACCATGCACTTTACTGCAACATTTGCACTCTGGTTAGATGCCACATTATTTTCGCTGTACTGTACTTGTGCTTTTGCAATGAAAATACATTTGAATCTTATCTCATCTACTCTAATATTCAAGAGTCATGTCAGCTGCATAAGCCAATTATATTTCACAGTGCGCGGGTGGGACATTTTTTCACAACTTCCAGGCGTTGATGAATAGGAGATTTCTACGGTTGAGGCTAAATCCCACAGGGCACAGCAGAACGTTGGCCAAAAATGCCTAAGAAATCTGTCAAAATTTAGCATATTACAATCTCCAAGGCCAAGCACGATTGGGTATTATAAGAGCCATTTGAAAAAATTGTAATGTAATATTGTATCACGGAAATCCCATTTTAAATTAGGCCGATGAGTGTGATATTTTGCGACAGTTTGGAGATGTCTAGCTTTGGGTGGTTTAAATCTAAATAATTAAGTGAAATAAATCGCAATCGTTTTTTTCTCTTACTTTCTCATTCATTTCACCGACCTGCTTACGGAGTGAGCAAGCCGTCGGCGTGAGCAGATGTTCGTTAAAGAGAGTGAAGACATAAGTAGCTATGATCTGGCACATCATGGTTTCTTTACTGTGAAGCGGACTGCCATTTGGTTGATTGACATTTTGATAACGATTGCGCCTCCGGTGCGAATTGAACAGCCGAGCGCTGCCGTGTGGCGGTGGCTTCAGAGTTTAGCCAAACAAAAACACATACATCCACTGTTGTTATTCTATATCTAATTAAAACTGGTAGCTGAGGTAGGCCTATTTAAATGAATAGTCATGAATAGACCAACTGATGGCGTACGGCAGCGCACCCGACATGACCGCGGTAACCGACTCGGGTGAAGAGCGCTGTTGAGAATTGTGAACCAGATTGAATGAAATGATTCAATTAATGATTTGATGCTTTGGGAAACTACGTTGGTTACGTTGGCTAATCAGGCCTATTAAAAGCATGCTTTAATTTTCATATGCATGTCCGGCAACAAGTGCATGACGTTCAATTTAGCCTTTAGCCTATATGGGGCAGAAACACTTCTCAGAGAGAGTGGGGAAAGAAAGGAAAGCATTTAACCGATGACTATTTCTGGTCTACCAATTGAAAGAATAGTCGACTAACACATGCCTGATTGTGAATCTGTAAATAGCGTGATTCTGTAAATATTGTGATGATACATGTAACAGATTTTAACATTTTTGGTGCGACTTTATCTTTGGTGTGAACAGAACAGAACAGAATGTAGTTGATACGTATTGACTAGGAGAGTACATCACAGTTTGTAGGACGTACCGTTATTCAGAATGCCTTCATTGTCATTGTACAAGTAATTTGCCTCTGCTAAGATGACTTGACGTTCCTGTCGTTAAAAATAAATGAACGTCGAAAATGGTCAACCTGACCACACGCAGTGTTGTGAAAGCACAGAATCGTGACGCTGATATAAATCGATTTTTTCTTCTTCCCCCAAGTAGAGAGCACCTGTATATAGAGTCTATTGGTCCTCTCCTAGTAGAGAGCACCTGTATATAGAGTCTATTGGTCCTCTCCAAGTAGAGAGCACCTGTATATAGAGTCTATTGGTCCTCTCCTGCCTCATCATGTCAGCTTACTGAGACTGCCTTTACTGGATCTTCTCTGTCCCACGCAGCTTCTGTGTGTGTGTGTGTGTGTGTGTGTGTGTGTGTGCGTGTGTGTGTGTGTGTCCTGAAAAAGAGAGTTGACTTGGCTCGAGGCATGCCCCCCAAAAGCTGAACAGCATGTATCTATTTCCTTTAACGACAACGTGGACCTTACAGACTAGCATACATCGACACAACAATAACAGACGTAGAACGCACACTATGTTTACGAGTTGTGTTGGGTTTTTTGTTGGTATGTCTTTACACTGGCTACAGGTAGAGTTCAATGTTTTGTTTGTGTTCGTGATTCGCCAAGGCAGATCCGGACAGATGATGCTATTGTCTTAGTTCGGTCACCTGCGTGCAATAACGGAGGGACATCATACTCCTCAATGCCAAAGGCATTCCAGCTGCCTAGCTAGACGGGACGAGGAGACAGACTGTGGATCACTCGTGGGAGGGTTATGGCTGTGTTAAAAATGTATTAAGCACTTGAGCTCAATCAATTTCTTTGGTGTAGTGAGATTATGGGGTAGGCCATGGATGTCTACTGACAGCTGGACTTAGCTTCAGAGGTCAAAGTCACTCTGTATCTGTACATCTGTAAATGTATCTGATTTGATGTAATTTAAGAGAAACCCTGTTTACGTTTAACCACATGGATTCATTTTAACGTGCCAAAATAATGTAGGACAATATTTTTGAAATACTTTTGAAAGCAAGCGTTTGTTTAATAAGCTTATATAGACTATATGGCTTATAGTACGGTTAAAGGCAAGGTAAAGGTTATGTTTCAGGTTAGGGTTAACAGCTGGGCCCAAACTGGGATGAATCTCCGGACCCTCATCAAATGTGCATTAGCCCACCAAAGGAAGACTTAAATCATGCATGCTCTTCATGTACAATGGCATGAAGAAACCATGTCAATCTGTGTCTGAAAACGTCTCCCAGGGTTATGATTTCAACTTCCTCCGGAGGAGTCGGCTGTATGAAGTGTGCTCCGCGGGGACGTGGACTACCCAGTTCATTGGAGGAAACAGGCTTGCCATCTGCATTAGTAAGGATCTAATCTGTTGTTCATCAGCCCTGATCCAAAGCTGATTGCTGACGTCACTTGCTCGCTCTCTCTCGCTCTCTCTCGCTCTCTCTCTCTCTCTCTGGCTGAGGTTTAAGACATATTTGCCTCGGAGTGCTCCGTATAAAGTACACTCCCGTTGTAAAACTCCCATTTCCATTTGAGATGTATTATTGATCTGTGATCTTGCATTACTTGTTACTTGTTTCGATTACTTGTTATCTTGGCTACAATGTATGATCCAGACAGCACCTGGGGTGTGTCTGGATTATGATTCTTTGGTTGGTTACTACAATTCAAATAGCATGAAAATGTACCCTTCTGACCCCCCCCTCCCCCCTCCCCTCTCCGCCCCCCACCACCCCCCCCTACCCCCCCCTCCCCTCTCCACCCCCCTCCTCCTCCTCCTCCTCCCCTCTCTTTGCCTGTTGGACTCCAGGCACAAGACTTCAGATTTCCGCTGCACCATCGGCCTATTTTTCCAAGGACCAGAACTGCATGGAAACAAAGCAGTTGCATCTGGAGCAGGGAATCATCAGTCAGTTTATCACCGAGCTGAGTGATCAGCAGATTGCTGGAGTGCCTGTGAACGGCTCCCTCGTATGTGGATGAGGGCACGGTCGACAAGCCAGTAGGGCCTCGAAAGGAGGGACTTTTGTCAGAGGTCAAAGCTGTAGCAGGCATTTTAAAGGCCTGCATTGTAGAGATTTGGTGAACAATATGAAAACTTTGGAAAAAACTAATTTGTTATATGACAGAACGAGAGAATGTGATAGAGGGAGAGAGTTAGCAGATTCAATGGTTGCTTCTAGAATAATGAATAATAATAATAATAATAATAAAGCCAAGGGGTTGTCTTCTTACACTATCTGCATCGCTGTGTGATTTCATATGAGGTTTACTTTGCTAAATGCTCGTTGTTTATTACAACCAAATCCGACGTTGGGTCACGGCCGCAAGGCCATCAAATGGAATTGCAGAACCTCATTAGCTATCGACGTCTAGATCCATTTATTAGCATTGTTCTAACCAGAAGAAAGGTGACCCGGAGAATTACCCTTTGGGACTGCAGGCACTATAATCATCAATTAGGTAAATTACTTCTCTCAGCGATCACTTATGCTGGTTAGTTGCAAAGGGGGAAAAAAAAGGGAGTTGCAACATCAGAGATCTACCAGGAGGTGGCAGTAGATCCCCGTTAATGACTTGGAACAAACTGCCGCTTGCTTTCATTGTGAGGTTGTATTTTTGTATTATATTAACTATTCTCCAAACCTAGGTGAGATTGAGACAATGCAAACGGTTTAATGAAGGAAATGTCATTTTATTCAAAAAATAAATGTGCTTTTAATGCTTTTTTTTAACGGTACAGGCAATGGTCTACTCGGCAGTGCACTTGCATCCCACTAGAGAGCAGGATCGTTGACAAAGTGCATAGATTCAAAGTCACATCTCCCACAAAGATGTGTACTATTCATTTCAAAGTATGTGGCAGGTGGCAAAGTATATTAGCATGTGTAAGGTTACAAAACTACACCTAGACGACACGAAACATTGAACTCATGAATCAAGTCAAAAATTCAATGGAACATCAACAATAGAAATGTCCAAAATAAGACGAACACTACCAAACGCCAGTGTTCCAGTGAGTGCCTCTTCTTATTGTAGCAGGCTGCCAACGCCGCTGTCTAACTTCTATAAAAACAAACAAAAACATGGAAAGTATTGTTTGTGGTACACATCTACAGCCTAACAGTTTAAGGACTAGCCGATGAGTCGCGTGCGGTTGTTGTACAAGTGCTTACTCGTGTTCATGCCTATTTTGTACTATGTCTATGGTTCATGCACACACTTTGCCTTTAGATGTGTATCCGTCTATAATATCTACACTTGGCAGTTTAAAAGGTGCTGTCGGTAATATGTAAGGGCTGTTATTTGAATGTTATTTTCATTTTTTTTAGAAGTGACCTAGGCATCCTTCAGCAGTTACTAAGTGAAATGCTCCGTGAGAATATCTAGTTTCTAGTGGACCGTGCCTGCCTCTGACTGAGCACAACCGGTCCTGGGTCATTTCTGACCAATCAAGTCATCTCTTCCCTGATTGGTTCAGAGGATCCATCTCGCCTGTCCATCACAGGTGCGTGAAATGCAACACTTCTCAATGGCGGGTGAAATGGAGAAAGGGAGGGAGTAGAGAGGAAGGGGATCTTTTTTGTTGTTTAGTTTAAAAATATTGCTTTCCTCTGCTCCGTCTCCCTTTAAAACCCTGGAATCATTTTAAAAAAAACACACAAACAGTCACTCCATCCTGTGTACATACATCCTGGTCTGTTGAGAACCAGGTACTCACCGATTGTAGGAAGTTAATCTCTGAGCTGAGGGTCTCATGCAGAACCCCCAGGTTCCCTTCTTTAAGTAGCTCTTGCTCCTTCTTTAGCCTTGGGAAGCGCACACACACACACACACACACACTTTTTTAAATCTCTGTCACACCGGACACATTTCATTTACTTTCCCTGCCGACTCGGTTCACTCGCTTTTGCTGAACATACCCGCAGAACTTGCTGTGCATTCTTGTGCAATCGTGCCCGTGGCCCTCCCAGATCGTTTAGTCTACATCTCGGATGTAGAAGTGGAGTCACTTAGTATTATTTGGATATTGTTTATTTGTCAGGGACAATGCAGAAAACCCTATTACAGGTTTGCATAAGCATGACCCCAGATGTGTTGCATGTAGGGATTTTCCAGCCAAGGCTAATGTGCGGCCTCTGGTCCCTGGTTAGGGACTGGTTAGGCATTCCTTCATAGAAAACTTTGATTTTATTGATGTTGGTAAACAGAAATCAAATGACATCAAACATCAATAAATACATAAATAAACAGTAGATTATTAAAATGGCGTATCAAACCATGAACACAACTGTACCCCAGATGTACCCCTTTACTTTTTGAATCAAAAAACATCCTCCTTCAAAGAATATAAACATAGCATTGGTCAGCTCTGAAACTGAAGGCAATGTTTTTGAAACGAGCTTAACCAGTGGAAATATTGTGGGATGTAAGAGAGACAATGGTGTGTCCGTTTGTTGCTTGCTTTGCTTTAAATCAAAGCCGTTCAATTGGTTTAATGAGTTTTTATATAAAAAAAAAAATGCATACGTTTACAATCTGTAACTCAACGGCAGAGTTTCAAGGCTCAAATGCATGCACTTTGGGAAATGGACAAATGCATCCAAGCCAGCTGCATACGGTCACTCACTGCTATCTATATTTGTTCCCTAAGCACGCAGTGTTTATTTAAAACACAGCAATCTCATATGACAGTGGGCCCTCGTCTACCATTACAGTAGTCGGTAATCATCAGGTTTTGCACACTAAACACTTTTTCCTTTTCTTTTTTTTCTAAAGGCCCGGCACTCGCACCCGTTCCCGATGTATTCAATTTCCCTACGATCAATAACGGGGGGGGGGGGGGGGGGGGGGGGGGGAGTTCAACATGCCATTGAGCGGGACAGCGTAGTGATTGAACGCATGACGGATGGCTTCATCCCAGGACGGATCTAATCATAAGAGTTGAATGAAGAGGCCCTTGCTTCCTTGTTCCTCGCCTTCTCGCAGTCTCCCCGTGTCTCTCTATGTCTCTCTATTTTCTCATGCTCTTTAACACCACTTCCTCAGCACGTCCTGAAGCTAGTCGGCCAGGAAGTAATAGATAGAGAGATTTAGGGAGATTAGAGATTTAGCCTTCTACGAGGGGCTAACTATGCCTACTAGGAGACTGATTGTGAAATTTCGATGAATTATCATTATGTAGAAATGGAAATGGAAAATGTAGAAGCCATGTATAGACAGGAATACAACGTTTAAATCTTCGATAAAGGAGCCTACTTTGGGAAGGGAAGGTTCATGGACACATTTGTCCAAAGTAACTTACAGTAAGTGCATTCAACATAGGTAGGCATAAGAGAACTACTAGTCACCAGAAATCATAAGACCAGATGACCACCAGATAAGACCAATGAGCAGAACCAGTGCTCAGGTAAAACCTAGATTTTTTTACACAACAAGTACATCCAACAGGAGCTACAACAAATAGCGATGCCATGATCTACATAAAAGTAACAACAATTATTCTTAAGTGGGGGGGTTGTACTCGGATCCGGTCCATTAAACTAACGTAGGTCAGGTGTTGGCATCAGCACAAGGAAGATGCGCTACTTCCTTCCTGTGAACCTTATTGATCTCCTGGCTTCAATCAAATGAAGACCATCTCTTAGTTGATGAGGTCCAAGTAGCCAAAAGGTGGGCTGATCACTGTTAATTGAATTACACACACACACACACACACACACACACACACACACACACACACACACACACACACACACACACACACACACACACACCACACACACACACACACACACACACACACACACACACACACACACACACACACACACACACACACACACACACACACACACACACACGACAGTACATACAGTACATCACTACACACATACACAGACTGAAGATGCTAGATGAATACCTCTAGTTGTCTTTTCCACCCATCACTTATATTTTCCATAATGTTGCAGTGATATATAAATATATATAAATATATATATAAAGACAACGTTGTTGTCCGCATTAGTCAGACCCAAAAGGATCAGAAAATGGGGCCCAATACAGAAGTAATAATTAATGGTCTTTGTAAAAACTGATTTACCTTTGTATGTGCTGAAAGGTCTATTGGCCATTGGCTCCAAAGCCGATTGCATTATACCAATCAGTTAATAGCGACACTGGCATAAACAGTGGATTAACATAAATCAATTTTATTTGACTGATTTATTATATTATAATCACATTGCCAAATTGCACCCAAGTCACTATTTTAATGTAAATATCATTTTTGCAATCAAAAAGATTTGCCTAGTGGTTTGTTCAGCTGCTGGTTCACATTGCTTCGAGCATCCATCTAAATATTAGCTGTTTCTTCAGGCGTCATTTAGCCTTAATACATACGCTTACAAAGTAAGTAACGAGATAGCTTGGTAATGGATGTTGTGCATGAGTCCAACATGCATTTTGAAGCAGCCTTGCCCACAGCCAATATGTGTTTGACGCAGACTGGTATAATTTTGTATGTTAATAATGTTCCATTTGAAGATATATCTAAATATGTCATGGATGTGTGTATAGGCTTCCCTGGACAGCCCACCATTTGGCTGCTTGGACCTCAACAACTAAGAGATGGTCTTTATTTAATTAAAGCCAGGAGATCAATAAGGTTCACAGGAAGGAAGTAGCTCATCTTCCTTGTGCTGATGTCAACACCTGACCTACCTTACCCTGACCGACCGTTAGTTATATGGACTGCATCCGAGTATCCCCCCTTCTCCCCCCACAACCACCTTACCATAGCTACTAATCTAGCTACTTTAGCTGGTTACTGGTGCATCATTGCTGTGCAAGATTGCATACATTCCATCCGAAACTGGTGTTTAATTGAGCAAATGCAACCATTATCCTATTTTTACCAACTGCAATGAACTACTACTACGAAGGATAAGTATTCATTACAGGAGGTATGTTGCTCATCACCCATGATGAATGTATTCAAGTCAAATGGATGAAACACCAATGGAAGATAAATGGATCCATGACAGTCCTGTGAACTGCCACTCTGCACTCCCCCCCCCCCCCCCACACACACACACACACACACACACACACACACACACACGGTTCTCCCCCCTTGCCTCAATCACATTAGACTTCCTTTCCTTTACAGTTTTTTTTTTTTCAACCAGGGTCATCGTATGAATCAAGCAGGCAACAGATCAAAGCCTTAATTAAACCAAATGGCCTTAATGACCCGTTATTTACACTGCTGGACCTCCGCACCGGCCGGAAGCCTTTTGAGCACTCCTTCACGTGCTCGTTGGACCGCTGACATCCAAACCGACCTGGGCGGCAGGACATAAATAACCTTCTGCACCGTCTGCCTGGGCCGGCTTAACGCGCGACTCGAATCCGTTATCCACGCCCAGCTACACTTCACACTTAGATACACTTCATACACTACACACTCAGTGTTAATTTTTTTCTTTTTCGTGCTGGAGGCAGAATTATTGTAATGGTGTGCGGTGATTGTATTTCATATTGTTGCGTGGGTTATAAATAACCCCATCCCGATCTCCCTTGAGATTCCACGTGTCACCTGAACGGTTATTATGGTAACGGATACCACACAGTGGAGGGGGTTTTAACAGAGAACCAGAGAGCTCTGGTGAGAGGGACAAAGCACATTTAAGCAGAGTCTGATTCCGTAATGATGTTTTTCTACCGCATGATACAGAACATTTTACACATTATGACTAGTCATTTAAATATATAGTCAAATAGCGTTCCAGTGAGAAGAAATTGTCCCTGATTGTTTAACACAAACACATATATGTTGTGGAGTGTGTGTGTGGTTGGTTGGTGGCTAGTTGCACACCTGTGGGTCGAAAAACCAATGGTAATGTTCACATGAACCACAAGCAACGTGGGCTTTGTTTATCGGCATCAACAGAGAATATATTCATGCCGCAGGTGTTTCACCCTCTCAAGAGGTTCTTTCAGGTGGCGCTCGGTAGAATTGATCATCTGTTTGCGATGTTCCTGAAGGCTCTGCCCCCAGTGTTGACCAGGAGACCTGATGGACATTATTAAAACGGTGTGTTTATTAAGGATGTTTGTTTGAATGCCTCTGAGGCACATCGCAGCCTTGTTCCTTGGAGGGACATGGGGATATTTCCTCCTTGATGTTCTGGACCCTAAATCCTATGAAGATGAATGTGGAATGTCTGGATTACTGTTGCAACACTATATCCTCGGAGGTTGGCCTGAACTCCCTGTCCAGCCTCTCTCTCAATGTCAACTTGTGGTTTACCAGATGGTCAACCCACTGTTGCTCGAATGTCATCCGATACATTCGGTCCTCATCTTCTACGTCCACGTCCTCCTCCAGGTCTACCTCTTCCTCTGTCTAGACCTCTTCCTCCGCGGGACCATGATCGTCATTGATTGATATTGATAGTGATATTGACGTTCAAAATGCGTGCTCTGCTGCCTATCAAATAAAGCGCTTCGTCCACTAACAGTCAGCCAACCACGAGGCGGAGAGCGAGATGGGAGGTGCGACCCTGCAGCGATGGCCTCAAAAAAAAGGTTTCAGTATTCAAAGAAGAGAAGAGAGACAGACAACAGAACAGAGGAGAGCAGAGGGTCACAGGTGTCGTGTGAAAGCTACATGTCAGGAGCAGAAGGGCGTAGTAGTAGTGCGCTGTTGATATCATTTTTGGGTAAAAGGACCAGTCTGACGCAAAGACGTGTACATTAGCCAGAACGTAGCCCAACAATGTAAGTGGGAGCAGTGTTCTTGTTTATTTAAAATGTGAAAGTGCAATAAAAAGATGTTGGTCAACAATCGTGATCTCAATATGGAGCAAAAATGCTTATGATTATCATTTTGGCCATAATAATCGTGCATCCCGTTCGCCTACCCGTTGCTTTGTGGGTGCGCGCTACCATATGACTCCGATTTGGGGCTTTTGTCCGATTTTGCGGCTTCAAAAACTCATCAGCAACTGGAAAATCTGGCTAAAACCGTGCAGTGTAAACTCTGCGCTAGCGTCCGTACACCTGTCGGCCGTGTGTGATCAATTAGGTGTCGTGTTTCGAAAGGCAATGCCTTGAAATGGCAAAGACGTGACATGGTCATGGTCGATGTTCACGGTCGATGGCTGAATGTAGAGAAGGGCGTTAACACTACAGTGCGTAGTGTTTTGCAAAAGTGTGACTGCTTAGTGTGTAAGCAATCATAAAAAAAATTGTCCAGCTGAAAACACTGTAGTTAATAGTACTACGTAGTAACACTGTAGTACATAGTACTACATATTACACCGTTTCCGATGCAACCTTGCTTTCCAGCAGTTCTTTGTTCCACCAGAGCCTCCAAGGAGTCCGGCTTTGAGTCCTGGTGCTGATCACCAGGTGTGGAAAATTAATTAATATGATTGGACTCTTTGCCCGTGTCCAGCGGGCGCGGTCGTTGGTCCTGAGTAGTGCTTTAAGCAATCAATACACTAAAAGTCAATAAAACCCTTTATAACCCGTTACGGTGGACCAATCAATGGTCTGCACAGTTGCAAGCTCTACCGATACGACACGGTTGGTACAAATGGTTTGCTTTAGGTGAAAATCAGCACAAAGTGTGAGGTAGGGTACTGGTCGCCAGTGAGAAACACCTAACTCTTTCTCCTCGCTAAGTAAACAGCAATAGCTATTCTCTAAGCCAGTGGGGGGCGCCAGAGATCTCAAAGGGGTGCACAGATGCATACATGTTGAACCTTCAAATAAAAAAAAAATAAGAAAATTGTATGAATCTCTAAATTCTATATGTAAGCAATTCTAAAAGGTCCAACAGGACATTAAGGAAAATACTTTCTCTCATACAATTCTGGAAGATTTATACCACTGAACCACTTTCAAAGCACGTCCAATCACATTACAGCTTTGTATTACGTGTAGACACAATGGGATCTAAACATCCCAGCAACATAAAGACAGAGAAGTTCATAGTCAGTGTCTTCGAGTCCACTACACTTTCCAGCATACATTAAATGTATCATATCATAACCTCAGAATAAAGATTATGGCATGGAATGCATGGAAAAGGGAACTATATACATTTTAGAATTATTCTAATGACACACATAATCACACATAATTTGTTTTGGAATGGAAAGTAGATGTACACAGCGTGTTGGTTGGTATGATTAGAATTACAGATTGCACTGAATTAATCTTTAGCTGATTTTCTCAAATATTCGTTGGGGGGGGGGGGCTTCAACATAAAACACTTTGGGAACCACTGCTCTAGGCCACCAACCAAATTATAATTGCATTTGGATGCTGGGCTGTTTGTACGAAAGAATGTGCATCCTAGTGATAGGTTTTCACTATGTGAATATTGTGGATGTGGAACTTAAAGGAATACTTTGTCGCATTGTGTCATTAGAATGTGTGTAGGATATGTTGGGCCCAGTTGTTCCAATAGTTGTTCTCTGGTCATGCAGCACCAGTTCTCTAGGGCTGTTGTTCTCTGGTCATGTAGCACCAGTTCTCTAGGGCTGTTGTTCCAACTGTTGTCCCCTGGTCATGCAGCACGAGTTCTCTAGGGCTGGTGTTTCAACTGTTCTCTGGTTGAGTAGCACCAGTTCTCTAGGGTTGTTATTCTAGCTGTTGTTCTCTGGTCATGTAGCACCGGTTCTCGTGGGCTGTTGTTCCAACTGTTGTTCTCTGGTCATGTAGCACCGGTTCTCTAGGGCTGTTGTTACAACTCTTGTTCTCTGGTCATGTAGCAACAGTTCTATAGGGCTGTTGTTCCAACTGTTGTTCTCTGGTCATGTAGCACCAGTTTTCTAGGGCTTTTGTGTGTTCTCCGGTCATGTAGCACCAGTTTATATTTTTGTTGTGCCTTTTTTCTGCATAGATAACCCCATTTTATAAAAAGCCCTACTTTCAAGCGGAACAGTACTTAATACATCCTGGTTCTCATCGGGTACACTTCAAGTCTGACTCCTGAATAAAGGGCTGTGTGACCTTTGTATTGCCATTTCTTTATCTCTTTTTTTTATTGCAATTATTTTTCAGTTATTTTTGTTTGTCTGTATGATCTCACCTTACACCATATGCCACATCATGCCATACGACCTCCTGTCATACTACACCACACCATACACCTATCATATTATAATGTGATAGAGTGCATGGTCATGTCATCACAAATTGAACCACTTCTTCCTTCAAAATATCCCATGTCAATTGGGTGGGATTATCTTGTGTGCGTATTGATGTCACTACGCATCTTCCAAGGCTGACCAATCACAAGATATAGACCCTCTTGCCTTTAATTAAAGCAAGTGAATACTATATATTTTCTCAAAGAACTCACCTCAGACAGGTGCTGTCTGTTTGGGGTTTCAGACCAACCATCATGATCTCTGCTCTCAGAGATTCTGACACTGCTTTGGCCTCCATGATCTGCCGATCCAAATCTACATATGTACAACAATGAAACACATATGGGTGACTTTTTTTTAAGAAAACCTCTCTTCTGTGTTTCTACTCAACAAATTTTTTACGGTTGAGACGGCTGAAGTTGATTCTTTCATGCGCGCGCGCTCTCTCTCTCTCTCTCTCTCTCTCTCTCTCTCTCTCTCTCTCTCTCTCTCTCTCTCTCTCTCTCTCTCTCTCTCTCTCTCTCTCTCTCTCTCTCTCTCTCCTCTCTCTCTCTCTCTCTCTCTCTCTCTCTCTCTCTCTCTCTCTCTCTCTCTCTCTCTCTCTCTCTCTCTCTCTCTCTCTCTCTCTCTCTCTCTCCTCTCCTCTCTCCTCTCTCCTCTCTCCTCTCTCTCCTCTCTCTCTCTCTCTCCCTTCTCTCCCCCCCCCCCCCCCCCCTCGGACTAATCCCACTATTTTTAAAAGATAACTCCACAGTTTACCGAGACAAGTGGCACCAAGGGAAGAAGCAGGATTTTTACATGAGAATGTAGAGGCAAAGGCTTTACCTTTGTGAGTGTTTTCCAGGTCTTTGAGCTCAAGCAGGAAGGCTTTGTTCTCCTCCAGCATGGAGTTCAAACAGCTGTTCTTCTGGTTCTCCAGCTCCATCTCTGAGTATACACAGGAGACAAAATAGCAAAGTCTAAGAAGGACATAAAAAACACGTTTTGTGCTTGTTGCCCAAAGCAAAGCTCCTTCTCATTCTCAGTCGTGTCCCAAACACTGGGATGATTACTTAAGGGAAGGAAATGAATATGTGTAATATAATAGCACAGTGCAATGAAAGGATGCATTATAATTCAGTTGCACCTCCAAAGCCTGCAATGTGGGCATATTTGATTACTGGGTTTTTTTAAGAAATAAGAATAAGACTAATCATGACTTGAAACTCCCCTAAGCCCAAGAGTAGGATTTTAAAGTCCAAGGGGAGTTACTGTATTTCCACATTAATATAATTATGCTTGATATCATGCATTGAAATGAGAGGTTTCCATAAATTAGTCCTGCAGATTAAGCCAAAAGGGATAACGCAAATATAGACTACCGCCAAATGAAAGGGATGCGTCTTTTAACAGACAACACAATCACTCAGTCTGTGTTGGAGGTCATCATTGTGTGTTGCTACCTTTAAATATGGCGTCCGCTTGCTTCTGCAGGTTGAGGATCTCGGCTTGTGTCTGGCTCCCAGCCACGGCCTCTCTGTTCCCACCCAGGCGGAAGCTACTGTTAAATCTCCTGACCTCTTCCAGAAACTTCTCTTGCTCCTCACTGGCCTCCGTTCTGATTTTATCCTGTCGTGAATAAACTGGGAATTACCATAACCGGTCTTCTTTTAGATTGTTATGTATTGCCAATTTTAGGATGCATCTCAGCCTATTTTGTAGACAATTGGCCATAGTAGTAGGCATAGGTTGGCCTCACATCCACCTCATGGCACTGCATTAGCAATATAAATGCCTAGAGCAGGATGTTTTACCTTAAAACTATTGGGGGTGGAATGAGGATGGTGAAGCATGTTCAAAAACATCATCAGCCCTGTACTGCATGTGGTTGCGTGTGTGTGTGTGTGTGTGTGTGTGTGTGCGTGTGTGTGCGTGTGTGTGTGTGCGTGTGTGTGTGCGCACGCGGTACAGATCAAACCACTAGTCACCAGATGTTCCTTGAGGTGGCCCTGCTGGCAGAGCAGCTCCTTCAACGGTCTCTCCATCTGTTGCTCCTGCATCTTCATCAGATCATGTTCCCGCTTCATCTCGGACAACTGCTGAGTCTGGGAGGATATTGCCATGACAACAGAATTCACTGATGGAAAGATACTTAAAGGGAAAGGAAATGTTACCAAACGCACTGCTGTAAAATATATCCATATTTATATACTGTCCTAACACAAATGTGTGTTGTGGTCTCTCCACACCAGAAAACAATGAAAACAAACTAATCACTCAGGAGACGGCCTTTAGGAAATGGCACCATGCATGACATTGACTGCCTGAGACCGAGGGCATCAGCAGATTAAAATAAATGTGTTTTTCTGCTTTGCTTTTGGCTGGGGAGATTTACAACAAATGTCTGAAAATATATACACAGTTTTAAAATGTATCCAATGTATTATTTACCAATTGACTGGTGTATGCAAAAGATACACACGCACTAGCAGTTAGTCATTCATCGGATACTGTGTTGCATGATTATTATCAGCGACATATGCAATTTGATTTCTTTATTTCTTCCTTACAATGCTGCATTTGTTTTGACAACCATATGGGGTTTGGATATAAGGGCAATGAGTCTTTGTCATTGTATCTCACACATGCTAAAAGGCTTCCTAAAACGACCCTAATGTTATCCGGTCAGAACCCGCCATCGATTATGAAGTGCCATTGCCATTGATCCATTAGATTGTTCATGAAGCAGCTGATATAGATTAAGTGCCTCAATAATAAAGGAGGCCCACCCACTCACCAATATATATAAACTATATATATATATAAATACTATATATACATATATAAATTGTATATATTGTATTATATTATATATATATACACACACACAGCAGCTTACCTTGTTATAAAGTTCTTGGTTAATCTTGATATGGTTTTCATTGCAGGCCTTGGTTTTCTCTTCACATTGGACGACTGACACTTTAACTGATATTTCAATTTAAAAAATTGTGAAAAAAAAGGGTATTAACAAGAGAAATATGTGGTCATAATAATGTTAATATGTTATCAATAATGTTAATGTTGTACAACACGGTCGAAACCCACTGGTCATATCTTAATAAACTCAATAACTTAGCTAGAGAAACCTCACCTTCTTGTAACTTCGTCGTTTGCTCAGATACGTGCTGTTCAAGGCAGAGAATTCGTTTAAAAAGTGTGTCTAGATTCATATTGTGCTTTTAGTGGGTGTTTTAATTCGTTTAAATGTTAAAATGGAGGAGTCAAATGTCGAGTTTAGTCTAGGAGGAGAACCATAAAGGTGTCCGACGTTGCTCGTTGTGACCAATTCTCGCGAGAACACCGACACGGCAACGATATCAGCAGTAAACACATGAAGTGAACTGCCAATCAATACATTTATAGTTTTTCCCATGACGCGGATTTTTTTTTTTAATTGCACATAATGCTTTCGTCGGGCATGATGTTGTTGAACAGAACATGGATGGACAGAGAAACACACACACACACTCACGCACACATACGCACACACACACGCACACTCGCACTCACGCGCACACACGCACACACACACACACACACACACACACACACACAAGCAGTGATCATTGGGCGCTTGATAATAAGACACTGCCATGTCTCAGTTCTCCATCCTAATGGCTCCCACATGTGCAGCACCACAGTGACAATCAATCAATCAATAACCTGACGTACGACGTCCGTCGCCCAGATTTGTTTTCCCCGATCTGGACTTTGACCAATTATTGCCCAACTAATGCTTTTGACACAGTGCCACGAAGCCCATTAACGCCTGGTGGTCTGGATGGGAACTGGGGGACTCCATCATCCTGAATATTGCGTATTGATTGAGGCTTTCTGTAAATCACCGGGCGTGGATAACCTTTTTGCCTGGTTGGCGACGTTCCCTTTGGACTGTTAGAATAGCAGAGTCATCAAATTGTAAGCAGACAATTATTTTTTAGTAGTATTGCTTTATTGGCCTTTTATTGCCCCTCTGTTTCCTCGAAACGCCCTCTGCTGCGATGGTGCTGATCGAAAAGGCACGTTTCAGATCAGCTTCAGAAGAAGAAGAAGCTCTACTAAGAAGCCGAGCTATAAGCTTACTTAAAAAGATGTTCAAGATTAGTTAAGGAGAGATAGTGGTATATTATAAGCTCTCGCTCCCTCTCTCCTATATCTGAGCTATCTCTTCTTCTTCTTCTTCTTTGTTATTATAAAGTCGAGGCACAGATGCACAAGGATTTATTTTTCGACCGTCGTCGATGGCAGAGAAAGAACATCTCATGGATCACCAAGTGGAAAAATACATGCCTGTTGTGTCACTTTGACTAATACTTGCTGATGCATGGCTACACCAAGAAGATTGAACGTGTGTTGATTACATCAAAAAAAGGCAGTGCTATTTTAGCTGAACGTCCCCCCCTTTTTCCCGATGTATCATGTCTATTCATTTTGTCTTTATATCGAGGCCTTATATACTGTTAAAGCGTATAGGCTCGTCTATCTAAATAGGGTTTGGCATGGGCTCATTTAATATGACCACTAGAGGGCGATAGTCGCTCAATATCTACGGTGTTCTCAGCCACGTGGGCCACTTAACTTAAAGGACCTCAAGCACAAGCAGTGACACATCTATAGACATTTGGCATATGCACTGTAGGAAATATGTAAGGAGTAAGGACATTTCCCTCTAATATCTATCTGTAAGTAGGCTTAAATTAAGTCCACCTGGAATACAGCTCAGCTGTTTTTTTTCTTTCTTCTCATTTCCTAAATGGTAGACCTATTAACATGGTATCAGCGAATGGGATGATGAGAAGGATTTAAGACCCATGGGCCGTACATTCAATCGATAGCTATAACGATTCCGTTGCGTGTGTTATACGAATATTTACTTATTTACCCATTGACTTTAAAGGGTTGACGCATATAGCTTATAGCTTATATTGGCCTCACGTTAAACGATCAAAGTCTCCATCCGAGACGTCAAATCAGAGACACAATATCAATTATGAGTTACAATCATAAGAGACGTCGTTAACCCGGCGCTCTTGAGTTCCTCTCTCTCTCTCTCTCTTTAACGGGATGCCATGAACCCCATTATAAAAATGCAAGTTTAACCTACAGCCCCACCCGCACCACACACACACACACACACACACACACACACACACACACGCACAAACACACACACACACACACACACACACGCGCACGCACACACACGCGCACACACACACACACACACACACGCACACGCCGCACACGCACACACAGGCTGCTTACAGGATTGATTACAAATAGTCTGTTAACGGCACCCACTGAATATGCTCTATCACCGCACGGACCTATAAGTAGGTATATGCAGTCGCAATTTAATGTAATTGAGAATTATTATTATTATTCTATATTATTATTATTATTATTATTATTATTAACAAGTGGGTTTGAACTACTTTAGGATTTCAGGTAAAACCTGAAGGACTTGGACTGGACGTATAGTGATCGAGCGGCATATCACTGTGTAGTCTGCTGGGGTGGTTTGGTTTGGTTTGGTTTGGTTACATGCGCTCCAGACGCGCGCACACACACAAGGAGAGCATCATCCCACTCACACACTCACACGCTCACACACTCACTGGAGCATCATCCCACTCACACACTCACACGCTCACACGCTCACACACTCACACACTCACACACTGGAGCATCATCCCACTCACACACTCACTGGAGTTGGAGGGCAGTCGCCCCACACACTTGATTTTCGTTCCTCTTTTGCTTTGACTCGAAACGACCCGCCTTTCCTACCTTTCGATTTTTTTTAAAAATAAATCTATCTTTAAATACATTTTAAAACAACCCCTTGTCGGATTTGAAGCGGCGGAGGGGTGGTGGTGGGGTGGGGGGGGCACTACTTTTGGAGCTGGAGATATTGTGTTATTTCCTCGCATGAAGCGAGAGAGAGCGAGAGAGAGCCGGGACCGCGTCCGAGCGCAGCGCACAGCTTTTCGGTTGTCTTGTGTCTTGCCTTGCCTTGCCTTGCCTCCGATGGATTTCAATACCGATGAGATGCTTTGGGAATTAAACTACTGCTAAAGAAGACGCTGTTCTGAAAGTACACTGGTTTTTTTTGTGTTCCGTCAAACCCCCCCTTGCTGTTTCGCACAGACAGCAATACGATGGTCCCCGCAGTTCTCCTGTATGTCGTCCTGCCTCTTCTTCTTGGTAAGTTTATCTCAGTGTTTTTGGTTCTTTTCACCCTTTGGTCATGCATGTTACCCCCCCCCCCCCCATCCACTTAGAACGACTTATGATCATTTGCCTCCTAAACAGCTGTATGTATTGCTTTATAACGGTGTGTACAGTATATCATATATCTATATGTATATATAATATATATATATAGGATGATGAGGATCGCCAGGAACCGATCCTCATAGCCAGTGTGCAGCAGCCCTGCGCGATAAAAGTGAACCGTCTGTAAATCATCTCGACCACACGCTTTATAGACTTCTCCAAACAATTATAGAATTCACTTTTGCAAAGTCACAATACATGAAAACATTCAATTCCCAATTGTTAAACCAAACATTTAAATTCAATCGTACACTTGAAAGAAAAAACCCATAATAGTCATTAAGGATTATTATTATTATTCGGTGAATGGCATGTTCTTTCTTCTTTCTTTTCTTTTGTTGCTGGCACATTTCCACCCTCGGATGCTAAATATGTTAATCCGGCAGAAGCAGCTTAATCTTTTAATATTCACCCGAATGAGAAAAACAACCACTATATAGTCTTTTATTATTATGTGATATTGTATTATAATGCTATACATGATTTTGATGTGTTGTATATGTAAAATGTTTTTTTTTTTCATTCAATACAATCATATATCATATTTTACTATTATTCATCTTCTTCTTCTTCTTCTTCTTCTTCTTCTTCTTCTTCTTCTTCTTCTTCTTCTTCTTCTTCTTCTTCTTCTTCTTCTTCTTCTTCTTCTTCTTCTTCTTCTTATTGTTATTATTATTATTTCTTCTTCTTCTTCTTCTGCTGCCAATGGCCCAGATGTGTGGTCGTACGCAGCAGCAGCAGAAGAAACCATGCATGTCGGGCCCCCCCACCGCCTTGACTGTGTGAGGGCCAGCGAGCAGTGCCTGAGGGAGCCGGCCTGCAGCACCAAGTACCGGACCATGAGGCAGTGTGCGGCCGGGGGCAAAGAGAGCAACTTCAGCATGGTGGCGGGCTTCGAGGCCAAGGACGAGTGCCGGAGCGCCATGGACGCTCTCAAGCAGAGTCCGCTGTACAACTGCCGGTGTAAACGGGGCATGAAGAAGGAGAAGAACTGCTTGCGCATGTACTGGGGAATGTACCAGTCATTACAAGGTTGGTGTGTGTGTGTGTGTGTGTGTGTGTGGTGTGTGTGTGTGTGTGTGTGTGTGTGTGTGTGTGTGTGTGTGTGTTCTTTTGTACGTCTGCGCTTGTTTGTTTTGTCGCTCGGCCCGTTGACGCGCCGCAGTTTGTGGTGAGGATGTGACGATTTGTTTGTAGTATGAAACTGTAATCTCAGCCTAAACCAGCTCAGACCATGACGCATCATATCATCACATCCCCTACCTATACCCTATACCCACTACCCCCCCCCCCCCCCCCCCCCCAAGCATCAGACAGTCAGACTCACTATACCTATATATATATACCACTATACTCCCTATTCTCTCGTCCATATGAGCCGCAGCTGAACTTGTGGTATACTTACTGCTGTGCCCTGTGTCCGTTCTTAACGAAATGGACCCTGTGTGGACTACAAACGGCTTTTGTTTTTGGTTTCCTGATCTCCAAAATCACTTCCCTCGAAGGTAATGGAGCGCAAAGCCCCTCAGGGCTGCGTGCGTCTGTGTCATCTTAAAGAGATTGTGCGTGTGCGTGTGTGTGTGTGTGTGTGTGTGTGTGTGTGTGTGTGTGTGTGTGTGTGTGTTTGTGTGTGTGAGTGTGTGCAGCGAGCTCACTTCCAGTCACACAACACAGCTGACCAAGCTGCCTAACCAAGCGTGCGGGTGTGTGCCACCATGGATATCGACTGACCCAAATGTCCCCTCCCCCCCTCTTCAACCCCATGACACATGCAGGCCAATGTGAGGGGCATCGTAAACACCAAAACACACAGGGGGGGTAGGGAGGGGAGTCAGCTCAAGGCCTATCAGCCAGTCCAGTCTGTGAGACCCATCTGTCTGTCTGTCTGTCTGTCCCCCCTGTCTGTCTGTCTGTC
>CM051018.1:11620689-11625689 GCA_027704905.1 Muraenolepis orangiensis
ACACACACACACACACACACACACTTTGCTCTTCTAACGACTCCCAGAACTGCCAGGCCCTGGGTGCGTCTTTGTCATCCCCCCCCCCTAGTCGTCTGGTATGGGGCCTGATCGATGCGGCGCCGTGTTAGATTGGAAACATGACGCTGTGTCTACAAGGATCTATTGATTTCTGCCCCAGCGGCCCTGCTCCTCCTCTTCCTCCTCTTCCTTTGCTTCCGCTCCGAGGAGGGCATCGGAGCTCTGCCCCCCCCACCCCCCCCCCCCCCCCCATCTCTTCCTCGGGCCCCGGGGCCCGGGGTCTAGAGTTCTGCCCGGGGGTCTAGAGTTCTGGATGGCTGGATGCCTTGGTGCCTTGATGAGTTGTGTCCATTCCCTGACCTTGGCTGCTTCCTTTTCTGTGCCAGCGAAGGTTATTTTATTTTTTCGGCGTATGTGGCTCGCGCCAGGGCCAGGATACGTTATGGATTCTTAAAGAACATTCGGTCCTTTTCCTTCACAGGAGGACTAAGTGCTTTTTGTGTTTTATTAGTTTTTGAACAGCATGAAGCGAGAGAGGAGAAGGAGAAGAAGGAGAAGAAGGAGAAGAAGGAGTAGGAGGGGGAGGAGGAGGGGGGGAGGGGGGGGGGGGTTGTATAACTCGTTTAAAATCAAATAAAGATGGGTTGTTGTTGTTGTTTTTGTTTTGTTGTAAAATTATATTGGTCAAACTTAATTCTCTACACTAAAGGTTTAGTATCGGGGGGGAATAACACATGGACAGGGAATGTGCACGCACACACAGCACACACACACACACGCACACACACACACACACACACACACACACACACACACCCACATGCTAACCCTAACAATATAACAATTACAAACTATTCAACATCAACATACTCTGCCGTGTTCATTTTGTGTCCTCACCCCTCACCCTCACACGTCTCTCTCCATCTCCCCCACTCCCCTTGCCTGCTACCCGGTAGGCCAGGCCACACCGCACACACACGCACACACACACGCGCTCCCTCACCTCTTCAGTTAAATTACCTCCACAGCTGCGGTGCCGTTTTCCGGCACAGCCTGCATCGGGCCTCCACCAGCCTCCACCAGCCTCAATCCGCCTCTACCAGCCTCTATCCGCCTCCACCTGCAGAGCCATTCAGGCTGCTTATTCAATCGCTCTGCGACTCACGCCGCGGGCCAAGAGAATCATTTAGCGAAAAGGTGACCAGATTTGGAGGCCCCCCCCCCCAGGAGAGGCATGTGATTGGATGAGAAGTTGAGGGGTGATTTATCATCGTTTAATTGACGTGTCTGACAGCTTGAATCAGCAGGAGTTTGAGGCGGAGGGGTGCTGGTTGGGGCGGGTCTGCTTCCCCACTGCTGTTTTATTCTGCATGCAAATACAATCAATTACTACGTAGCACACGCTGGGCCACACGCACGCACACACGCACACACACACACACACACACACACACACACCAAACACACACACACACACACGTGCACACACGTACGTACGCACACACACACACACACACACACACACACACACACACACACACACACACACACACACACACACACACACACACAAACTCACTGACCTCGGATCAAACTTGTATGCTTGTGCACAGGCAGGCCCTGAATGTGAGCACACACATAAACATATTTATGTATCTACAGTACGTATCTCTCATACACAGGCCGATACGATGCGACAAACTTATTGTGTGTGTGTGTGTGTGTGTGTGTGTGTGTGTGTGTGTGTGTGTGTGTGTGTGTGTGTGTGTGTGTGTGTGCGTGCGTGCGTGTGTGTGTTGAAGTAACCAGTCCGAGGACATGCCAGAGGCTGCGTACACACTATTCCCAGAAGCACATGGTGTATTCCGTTCTTTTTCTATCCAATTTGAGTTCAGCATATTTTCCACAGCAATATGTTTCTCTCATGCGGCTCCGGCATTAGGGCTCCACAGACAGAGATCCATCCGGGCTGGTCCGTCTATGTCCAGCCATGGCTGCCCATGCCTTGATCTCACCTACACATGTTCATTCACTAAAATTCCTGCCAACCGCGGCGAGGCTTATACTCCAGTCGCACGTAAAGCAGCAGCAACAACAACAACAACAACAACAACAGCTAAAAGCAACAATAACAACATTATCATTTACCGTTGTTCGCATGGCCTCCTCTTCCTCTACCCCATTCCAAGTCTCCCCCCTTCAATGCTCAGACAGGAAGGCCCGAAGTACCGTGGTACTCGGTGTGATGTTCATACTTATGTACGGCCCAGCGGACATAACCGTCAGCATGCAGTGTTATTTGGAGCATCCACTTTAATTGGGAGCCATTTAGATGGTGGTGGTGGTGTTGTTGTTGTTTTGGTTTTAATTTTTGTTTAATCCATGCTGTGTTTTGCTTGGCAAAGCGCCACCTCGGGCAGGTGACCATTGGCAGGTGTACAGCTGCCAATGTTATAAGCTGGGCCCACTGGCTGCCCTTTAGATACACACTGTGGGGCTTACACGCTATAGCGCTTGATAATATATACACAGCTGTTGCTGAAGCTACGCCTATGGAATACTTTACACACACACACACACACACACACACACACACACACACACACTCAAACACACACGCATGCACACACACTCAAACACACAAATACACACACACACACACTCAAACACACACACACACACACACACACACACACACACACACACACACACACACACACACACACTCAAACACACACGCACACACACACTCGCACACACGCGCGTGCACGCGCGTGTGTGCAATCGCCCCGCTTGGAGTGGTCTGAGCGATCGCAGGGCGGGGCCGTACGCGACAATGTGTTGTTAAATTACACTTTTGATTTTATGACGGTCATATAAAAATGTGTTCGGGTGTAGTCTTTTTATTGTTTTATTGTTTTGGACACAGATTACTCATTGCGGGTTCTCTTTTTGGCTCCTGGGTCGGTGCTCCCAGACTTGGAGTATAGGCTGTTATGGTCAGTGGTGGCCATCGGTCCTTTCCAAATTGTTTCAAATCGTCTTTACTGTGGCCAAGTTTGTTTTTTTACGACCTAACTAGCTGTTAGTTGTTATGTTTTCCCATTAGGGTGGTTGTATAAAATCGAAAATGCTTGTTGCAATGACATGGGTGTAAAACAAACAGCTAATGAGTGGCATATCACAAAGTTCACAGGGTTGAAACGTGTAAAACATTTGTTCGGGATATATTTAATGTGTACTTTAAACTTTTGGCCCCGGATCAGCTCAGGCACTGCCCTACACAGCAAAGTCAACCTGTAGGCTACAAGTGTCATTGCGTTTGGATCATGGGGAAGGGCTTGCTATTTGGGATTTGGCTTGTTATTATAGCGTTAAAAACTGGCTGATTCTCAGTTTGGTACTTTTGCTACTTAGCGTGTGAACAAAAGGAACTGTATCTCTCTCTCTCTCTCCAGAGGACATGTCTTATCCTCGTTGAACTCCTTCTCTATTTTCCTTCATCCTCCAGATGTGTTCTTATTTAGTACGGCATCTGTCTCGCGTCGCTCCATCACTCCCCCGACAAAAGACCTGACGCCCTGGTAGTGCAGTCACACACACTTTAAATTCAGATTTTGCACCAGCAAACAAACAACATAATGTCGGCACACACAGTATATGAACGCCGATGTTTTGTGCACATACTTTGACATATGGACACAGCCCACGCGTTCCCTCCCACCCGCCCTTTTGTTCCTGTTTTAGGATGTTAAGTAGGGGCATCGATGCATAATGTATTTCAATGTGTTTCGTGTGTCAGTCGGTCATTAACCAGTGGGTCTATATCCTTCTATCCTACCCATTTAGGCCAACGACTTCAGCTGTTTGATTCCTCTCTGTGCGCCGCTTTCACGCCAGATTTGCCTGGCTTTGGTAAACAGATCTGAATATTTATTGTGTGTGTGTGTGTGTGTGTGTTTGTGTGACCTGTGGGGATTCGAACCCGAGACTCCCGCGAGGGAAAGGACACCAAATTTAAAGGGGGATCGACTCTAGTGGTTACAAGGCTGGTGTCGATGGCGATGGTGACTGGGATGCTTGGCTTTTTGACACATTCTCATCTTTCGGTGCCGTGAAGATGCAACAGCTCTAAGGAGATTCACTGTAGACTAACAAGCCGCACCAGACAGGCTGCGTGCCACTTGAAATCGTTTTTGATGAGCGGAATGGGAGTTTACATCGTTACCGCACAACCTGTTCGGGAGAAGACATTCATTCATCGCAGAGACATGAGGCCACTTAGGCTGGAAAGAATGACATGTTATATATACGTTTATATCCCATTTTAGTTTCATTCATTCCCTGATCGGCTCTGATTGTAGATCATGGTATTGTGATCAATAGCTATTGTTGACCTGGTGATGACCCTAGCGTCTTGACAAAATAAGTTTATATTTAGTTTGACAAAAAAAAAGGTTTACATGTTATGTAAAATTTAAATTCCAATCGGTAATGTAATCAATTTTCAGCCTTGTTGGGCAGCCTATCTAACAGAGCCACGTATGGTTCTAGAGACGCTTTCGGCCCATGGGGTAGATTTAGTGTTCGGTGTGATAAACATCAGCGGGCCTTCCTCCGAACCTGGGGCAAACAGGAACTACTGTACTCGTATACTCTCCTGCTCTCCTTATCCGGCTTCCGAACTCTTCCCTACTATTTCCTTTCTTAACCACCGTCAACTCAAGAGTTCACAACAAATCCTTTTTCCTCTCTGGCACCCCCCTCTTGGCCCCCGCTTGGCCTTCTCTCTTTTCCTAACCATGTGACTACGGTCCTGCCTGACACATCATTTCCTCTCTCTCTCTCTCTCTCTTGCCCTTTGACCCCCTGTACGATGTTCTGCCCGGCTTGACCTTCCCCTGACCTCTTGTGAACAATGAGCCTAGTTTACTAGTGCTGAACTGCCCCCACCCCCACCCTCCACCCTCCACCTCCAA
>CM051018.1:11628189-11630689 GCA_027704905.1 Muraenolepis orangiensis
TCAGCGTTTGAAACGTCAGCGTTCCGGGGTGGCGGACAGAGAAGCGCGCTAAGTGCCATCTGGGTCCACCCTGACCGTGCGAAATACTTCTATGGCAGGTCGAAAGGAGTGAAAAAGATCCAAAAGGACACGAGATGAAACGCCGACCAAGGCGACGGCGAAGCCTGCGGTTCCATCCGCCCAAACCCGGCTTTGCCAGATAGAAAAGGTGCGTTGTGGAATGCGAAGGATACGGAAGAGTATTAGGGCCAGGCATAAAAAATTAAAATGAGAGGAAGATTTTTTATTTATTTTGCATGTCGAAATGTCGGGAATAAAGTCGAAATCGACTTTTTTCTAGAAATGGTATTTCGACTTTATTCTCGACATTTCGACTTTATTCTCAACATTTCGACTTTATTCTCAAAATGGTATTTTTCGACTTTATTCTCGGCATTTCGACTTTATTCTCGACATGCAAAATAAAAAAATAAATCTTCCTCTCATTCTTTTTTTCTATGCCTGGCCCTAATACCCTTCCGTAGAAGGAAGTGTGTGGATTAATGTACGTAGGTTATTTTCTTTTTGCATATGTGTCTATGTAGGCCTGCATGGAATCGCAGTGCATTTCACAACAAACTGAAACATATAAACTCTCCATGTCAAACTGACACACACACACACACACAGTTTGAAGATTTGTGTTTTGCTTTTGTGCAAATGTTTTCACGCTGGCTTGTGTGTGTGTGTGTGTGTGTGTGTGTGTGTGTGTGTGTGTGTGTGTGTGTGTGTGTGTGTGTGTGTGTGTGTGTGTGTGTGTGTGTGTATGTGTGTGTGTGTGTGTATGCATAGGTATATGTGTTGTGGGTCTGTCTGTGTGTTAAGCCGTGAGAGAGAGAGAGAGAGAGAGAGAGAGCCTCAACTCAAGGGATTTACATGAAAAGCGCTGGTGCCCCAGCATCTTAACATGGGGAAGTGGAGGCTGAAATATACTCAAACCGCAAATGCGCTTAGGTCCCTCGCTAGGAAAGCAATTTCATTTACAGCAAGTAGGCGTAGTATTCCCTGGCTCCACCACCCCCCCCCCCCCCCCACCCACCACCATGTTTGCAGAATCAAACCATCAGAACCAATGATGTTACACTCCCAATCGGATTTAAAAAGTAGAAAGCAGTTGTTAGGTTGTTAACTAACAGCGTGTGCATGTGTGTGTGTGTGTGTGTGTGTGTGTCTGTGTGTGTGTGTGTGTCTGTGTGTGTGACATTCCTGCTTAACCAGCTTGTGTTTATTACCTCCCTCCCTGTATGTCTGTTGTTTACTTTTATTTAGGTAGAAAAGGAAATGATATCCATTGTTTTCATCTCATGTTGCCAATATGTCATTGTCTGGTTCTATTGTGGTTCCATCTGTTGCTGCGTCTGTCTTAGCTCTAAGGTGTGCAGCTGCACAACTCCTTCCATCGATCTTACTTATTATGTATTATGTATAATGTATTATTATTATTATTATTATTATTATGCAATATTTATTTATTTATTTTGATACTATTTATACTTGTGTAAGTATACACGTATTTATAGGTCTAAACCAGGGCGCCACCACTCAAATGGCTTTACAAGTCAAGCACTCACACTCACCCATTCACACACAAGACGGCGGAGTCAGCCGTACAAGGTGCCCACCGGCACCTCGGGAGCAGTTAGGGTCCAGGGGTGTCTTGGTCAGAGGATACCTCGACCTCCGGAGGAGCCGGGGAATCAAACAAGCAAGACGATTGCTCCTGAGCTACTGCCGTCCATATATATATATATATAAGGGTCACTTCTCCTACAACAGTTAGAGCCCATAGACATATTACACATCAACGAAAGGGGAGCCCCTCACACCGATAACTCTTCTGAAAAACACCCTTAACACTCAAGGGGCGACACATAACACCCTTGCAACCACCATCAAACTACAGCACTACTTCACTCTACTGTACAATTCCAATATATCAGAAACGGTGTGTGTGTGCGTGTGTGTGTGTGTGTGTGTGTGTGTGTGTGTGTGTGTGTGTGTGTGTGTGTGTGTGTGTGTGTGTGAACTCAGATCTGAAGTGGATCAGCCCTGCATTTCTGCTCCAGACTGAATCTTCTATTCTATTGGCTACACTACGGGATCAGATGGCAGTTCAAGTAGTCCCAAGTGTAAACAAAAAGATCATATCATCTATATATATATATATAGATTTCATATATATTATTTATATTTTACATATTTTATTACAATTAAGTATGCCAGTTATTTGTATGAAGTGTGTTTTAAACTATTTACCCAGAGCGTAACAGTGGTCAAGAAGTATAAGTGATGAAAGCAAGGTTGCATTCAAACTGTGGTAGGTTTTGCCATTTTCTTCAAGCTGATGGCCATAATTGATCATGACATCCCAAACCAAGTTATATGTATTTATGAAACCGCCCTGGTATGATAGTTTAACTGCAATTCAATTGAGGTTAATAAAAATGACTTACATCCCACA
>CM051018.1:11635689-11648189 GCA_027704905.1 Muraenolepis orangiensis
TGAGCTACTGCCTCCCAGACTGAGCTACTGCTGCCCCGTGTGTGTGTGTGTGTGTGTGTGTGTGTGTGTGTGTGTGTGTGTGTGTGTGTGTGTCCAGCACCTGTCTGGTCCAGTAGTAGTAGTAGTAGTAGAACCTTTATTTAGCCAGGAAAATCAATTAAGAACAAATTCTTATTTTCAATGATGACCTGACAGGAGGCAAAAGGCTTCCTGAGGGGATGGGGGTTGGGAGGAAGAAAATAAAAAGACAGACTCCGGGCACTACAGAACCCAGGAGACAACACAATGACACAGAGCAGAGATGACAGGCATAGCAGTTAAACATATAACATCTCTAAAACAATACTGCTATGGTTCAATCAGTCATTAAAATAATATAGAACATTCATCCATTCAATCATTCATTCATTCATTCATTCATTCATTCATTCATTCATTCATTCATTCATTCATTCATCCATTCATTCATTCCTTCATGGCAATGCATACTATAGGAGAGGTCAAGACATTGGTAGTGAGCATCAGGCAAAGCAGCTGCATGTGTGTACCAGGGTGTTTGTAATAGTGTCCTTGAAGGTGCGGGGGGAGATAAAGGTCTTCATTTTCAAGGTTTTTTGTATAATATTCCAGCTATCTGCTGCTGCAAACTGAAAGGCGGAGCGGCCAAAGGATGTATGGGCTTTGGGGATCTTTAGCAGGATGTTTGTAGCTGACCGGGTGTTGTGCGTCGGGGTGGGCGGAGTTGCAGTAATTGTGTGAGGTAGAAGGGGGTGAGGCCTAGGAGTGTTTTATAAACAAACATCAGCCAGTGGATGTTGCGCCTGGTCTCAAGAGAGGGCCAGTTAGCCAGAGAGTACAGATCACAGTGATGTGTCCTGTAGGGGGCATTGGTGGCGAAGCGGATCAGGAGCAGTCCTGGCCAATTTTGGTATTGTACAACATTTCCTGGACCCGTCTGTGCGCGTCACATCCCAGCACAGTACCAGAACAACAGTTCCTAGAATTGCTCACAAGACATTCTGTGTGTGTCAGATCCTAGCACAATCACAATGATGTATGTGTTTGTATGGTTTAATGGGAGAAAGTTGACATGCAGTATTTTAGAGAGCGGTCACCGGGTCTAATTGGAATGCAGAGATGTGTGTGGCATCGGCATAACAAGTGCAATACTTTTGCAGATGAAGGCACCAAGAGGGGGGGGGGAGCATATGGATGGAAAATAAAATGGGACCCAGAATTGACCTCTGAGGGTCACCAGAGCATACTCTGGTGACCCTCAGAGGTCAATTTTGGGTCCCATTTAATTTTCCATCCATCTGGTTGGGGGTATGAGAAACTGAGCCAGCCATCGCAACAAAGAAGCATCTTTTGGCCCATGGTCATGTTTTGAGGTCCCTCGCTCTGTTGTTGTGTCTTTGTGGGCAATTGTTTTTGTGTTTAAAGGGTAAGTAGACCCCCGTTTTAGAAGGAGAACGCCCGTCTACGAGAGCTCTGACAGTCTACGACAGTCGTAAAGGTTTTTTTGGAAACAATGTGTCTTAAACACACCCAATGTGTCTCAAACACATTGGGTCCCACACAATGGGAGTATGTGCTGTTGATTGATTTTTTTTAAATGATGTGTGTGATGTCTGATTGGTTGGATGTGTGGGTGTGGTCCCTGCTGATTGGTTCTCCAGCTTGGTTCAACGCACCACCACACACATGCTGCATGCCTCGCATCAGTAGTAGCAGCAGTGTCTTTTAGTGTGTCTTTTCTTTAGTTGTCCCAGTGTTATTTTATAGTTAACACACACGTATGTTCCGTTGAATTTACTTTTCTTTATGTTTATTTTAAGTCCTTTCGAAGCTGGGTGTCTGTTCCCTGTTTGGGATTAGAATTTGGGTCCCAAATAATCTCCACACACACACACACACACACACACACACACACACACACACACACACATCGTACCTTTCTACACCCACCCTTCTCACTGTGAGGAATGCACATGAACATGACTTGGCTCCTGACTCTACTACCACTTGCCTGTGAGAACTGTCTAATTGTCTGGAGTTGACAATCGGATGATGTAAGCGTCGTTAGCATAGCATGGGAAGCATCGTTAGCTCACAGCAACAAACGCTCAGTTTGAATCAGACCGGGTGGGGGTGTGTTGACCTCATGTTCACTGGGGCTTCCTCAACTTTGTGAGAACCTAAAGAAAGACCTAGAGAAATCTATTTATTTCCCCCCCCCCTCTCTCTAATGATTCTATTTGATGTTCTGTTGTTTTTTTTCTCTAGGTCTTTTTTACGTGTTTTTTGTGGATGATTGCGATTGTGGTGGATTCTGCCGAGCCAAGCACATCATGATGAGGGCATTTTAGCTTTTGTTTTGTTATTTTTTAGGATTGCGTGAGAGAAATGACCAGATTTGAGTCAATATTTACACACACACACGCGTACACACACACACACAGACACACACACGGATTTGTAATTCTGTTGCATGTTATTCTGTCTTCCACATTATTCTGAGAAGAATCATCTGGTCGTGATGCTGTTGGCCGCCGGTAGCTATCCAGCAGGTGTGAGGTTAAAGGTTCAGACGCATACCGGCTACTACTCACTTAGCAGTTAGCTTGGATTTCTCTCTGCTTTAATCTAACGGCCCTGCCCCTGCCTGCCCTGCTTTATCTAATATACCAATACTGAACTATACTTCACTCTGGGAATATGTTTTGGTAATTAAACGTTTTCCCCCACTTTAAGAGCAGAGGTTGCTACAAATAAACTGGTTATGGTCGCTGTGGATTATTCCTCTGAATACCTCTGATTTTGGGTCAGTTTGGGTCTTTGGGATTTTTCTCTCTCTCTCTCTCTCTCTCTCTCTCTCTCTCTCTCTCTCCTCTCTCTCTCTCTCTCTCTCTCTCTCTCCTCTCTCTCTCTCTCTCTCTCTCTCTCTCTCTCTCTCTCTCTCTCTCTCTCTCTCTCTCTCTCGTGTGTATGTGGTGGTGAGTTTTCGCCTTGTCCCTTTTCATTTACCTTCACACACTGGAGATTTGAATGGAACAGGCCCCATTTAATCGCACAGGAGCAGGCAGTTGGAATTATAAATACCCACGTGCCAGCTTGTCTCTGAGTCTTTCTTTTTTTGGTAACAGACTCTCTGTATTGCTTTATGCTTTTTTTTCTCTTTTCTTCATTTCCCAGTTCTGTTCTCTTATCCTTCTTTTATAAATATGTTTCATTTCAACCTATATGTCTGGGTATGTTCCTCCTCACATATCCAGTATAGAATTGCTCTTGTCTAGTCTTGTCTTGTCTCCTCTCCTCCTCCCCTCTCTTCCCCCCCCCTCTGTATCTCACCCTGTGTTCTTACTCTCTTCAATATGGCTTCAAAGTTCTTGGCTCTTCTCCCCTCCTCCCCCCGCTGCCCTCCCCCTCTCCCTCCCTCCCCCTCTCCCTCTCTCCCCCTCTCCCCCTCTCCCTCTCTCCCTCTCTCAGGACGGCTGCTAGCTCTGTCCAGTCATTGATTTTTACAGAACGAGCTGTAAAGAATAAGGGGCAGAGAGAGAGAGAGAGAGAGAGAGAGAGAGAGAGAGAGAGAGAGAGAGAGAGAGAGAGAGAGAGAGAGAGAGAGAGAGAGAGAGAGATGACTCTCATCAGAGATACACTATATATATATACACTATACAGTGTATACTGTATATGGTAAGGAAGGAGTGAAAGCATAAACATTTGAGCGTGTGGTGTGTGTGTGTGTGTGTGTGTGTGTATGTGGCATCCCAGTGGAGGGGCTGCTTGCTGTATGTAGCCTTAACCATGGCGGAACACAGTATGTTACAGAGTTGTGCATGGTTTCATATGTGTATGTTCAAGAATCCCTTATCTTAGTTGAATATGAATCGAATGTGTGTGTGTGTGTGTGTGTGTGTGTGTGTGTGTGTGTGTGTGTGTGTGTGTGTGTGTGTGTGTGTGTGTGTGTGTGTGTGTGTGTGTTTGGTGTGGTGTGTGTTGACTTAGGAGATATTAGTTATTTATATTAGTCATTTAACGTCTACATTAGAATACTCTGAATGTCCTTTGTGGTAAAAGTCCTTGCTGGTTTACAAAAAAAAACACACAATGTAAAAAATAAAAGTCAACAAAAGTGTCGCTTTCTCCATCATCTCCATCTCGTCCTTTTCTCTCTTCTCAACCTTTTTATTTCTTATTTTCTTAACAGCTAAAAGCCTGGAGCGTGGCAGGCTTGGGCCCCTGGTTTTTTTTTAGGTAAAAAACAGCAAAAGCACATTTCTGTGTTATTATTAAGCATTTCTTTGAATAGAGAGTTTAGAGCTGTTTTTTCGTGCTAAGCAGAAATACAGAAATTGGAAATATGACCTGATATGTTATCACCGTATTATGGAGAATTAGGCAGAGGCCTACAATGTGTATACTGTACATGGTATATATTCCCTGACACACACACACACACACACACACACACACACGCATACACACACACACACACACACATACGCATACACACACACGCATACACACACACACACACACACACACACACACACACACACACACACACACACACACACACACACACACACACACACACACACACACACACACACACACACACACACACACCGCACTCTGCTGCATCATATCTATCTTCCAGACACTCATTCCCCAGTACTCAGAAATCAGCATGCATGAAATCAAGGCAGCAGAAGAGAGCGTGGAGAGAGGGTTTAAGTGTGTGTGTGCATGTATGTGTGTGTGTGTGTGTGTGTGTGTGTGTGTGTGTGTGTGTGTGTGTGGTGTGTGTGTGTGTGTGTGTATGTGTGTGTGTGTGTGTGTGTGTGTGTGTGTGTGTGTGTGTGTGTGTGTGCGTGCGCGCGTGTGTGTGTGTGTCTGTGTGTGAGCGCGTGCACGTGCGTGCACCCTTGTGTGTGCGCGCGTGTGCGTGTGCGAGAGAGGTACATCGAAAGTGTTGGCAACCCTTCAGCAGAAGGAGAGTGATAAAGTTGGAAGCCATCTTCCAAAGGTAAAAAAAGAAAAAAAAAGAAAAAAAAAAAAAAAAAAATAATAAAGCGTTCTAATCAGCATTTGAACAGCCTCTCCAATTAGCTCCCCTTATTATTCCAATCTGTCAGATGGAAGGGAGCGCAGCGGTGAGGAATCAAACATCCCCAGGCCAGGCATATGTTACAGCCCCACTCAGGGAGGGAGGAATGGGGAGGGGGTGAGAGAGAGAGAGAGAGAGAGAGAGAGAGAGAGAGAGAGAGAGAGAGAGAGAGAGAGAGAGAGAGAGAGAGAGAGAGAGAGAGAGAGAGAGAGAGAGGAGAGAGAGAGAGAGAGGGGGAGAGAGATAGAGAAAGAGAAAGAGAAAGAGAGGGAGATAGATAGGGAGAGTGATAGAGAAAGAGAAAGAGAGGGAGATAGATAGGGAGAGTGATAGAGAAAGGGGGGGGAGATAGAGAAAGTGAGGGAGAGAGATTGGAAGGGAGAGAGAGAGAGAGAGAGAGAGAGAGAGAGAGAGAGAGAGAGAGAGAGAGAGAGAGAGAGAGAGAGAGAGAGAGAGAGAGAGAGAGAGAGAGGAGGGAGATATAAAGGGAGGGAGAGAGAAAGAGAAAGGGAGGAAGAGAGAGATAGAGAACGGGAAGGAGATAGAGAAAGGGAGGGTGAGATAGAGAGAGAGGGGGGAGAGAGAGAGAGAGAGAGTGGGAGGGAGAGAGTAGAGGGGCAGGGGGGGGGGGGGGGGGGGGGAGAGAAAGAGGGGGAGGAATCGGGAAAGGGAGAGCGAGGGAGGAAGAAGAGAGAGAGTGCGGCCGGGGAAATTAAACAGGAGGATTTCCGGGGAGAGGAAAACATTGTCTGCGCTATCCACTGCAGCCATCATACAGAGGATGAGCTGCACTCCACTGCAGCCATCATACAGAATGATGAAGAATTCCGCTGGTATGTGGACTTGTTTTATCCCCCTCTTGGTTGCCTGTAAATCCTCCGTACGGCGGGGAGACAGGCTGACGGTGCCTTTGCTGACCGTTACGCACACACTGTCCACTTGGAGTGCTCTCGCGTCCATTGAGTTGGGTCTTCCTTTTTCCTGTAAATAAACAAGAGAAAGAGAAAGAATATCACAGATATATACAGTGGTGTCAACTTATAAATGATGCATCATTAAAAAGTGACCTGAAATCGAAATTTGGTTTAACCTATAGCCGCATAAAGACCATTGCAAAACCAGCCTGCTTTTGCCATAACATATAGCAAGAATTAAAGGATGTCCAAGCAAGATCTGGAAAAAGTCACTCATGACTACATATTTTTCGAGCTTGTCTTTTTTTTGACAGTTTACACTAAGACTAAGAGAGCAGTCGACGTTACTCCAGTGCTAAGATCCAGCGCTAGCCTGGCAAATGGCCTGTGTCTGCCAGGGAATTTAGTTCAAAAATATAACTAATAGTTTATAAAGCACTTATAAAGCAGTTAGAGAGCCCACTAGAGCTGTTCACAGTTCAAGGGTTCCAACCCCCTTCCAGAACATGTGAGGTCTGCCTCAAACGCTTCAGGGCTGAAAACATTGATGATTGATAGATTGAGTCAAGGTTCACGCTTGGATTCCTTCAGGGTTTTTTTGTTGTTGTACTTTCTGGTCTTCATTCAATCATTGTCCTTTTAATGTTTTATTCTTGCTCAGCACTAAACAGCACTAAAGTGACACAGTCACTGTCTTTGATTGAGCTATGGATCCCTGAACTTGGTACACTTCTTAAAGTGGGGTGTCCAAGATGTTTCAAGGCCCTGGAATAATCCGAAGTAAGACTTGTAGTGATTGATTGAATATATTCGGTCATTTAAATAGATTTGGAGGCGGCAGTAGCTCATAGATCGGTCGGCGGTTCGAGTCCCGCAATCTAAACCAAGTACGGATTGAGAACTGGGACTTGGACAAAAGGTGCCTTGTTCGCCTCCTGGGCACTGCCAAGGTGCCCTTGAGCAAGGCATCAGACCCTGACACTGCTCCCTCGGGCGCTGTATACACAACAGCTGCTAACTGTTCCTAATACTGGGATGGGTTAAATTGCATTTAGATTTAGATTTAGATTTAGAAATATTCTGACTAATGCATAACTCGTGCCTATTTTTGATTCCATCAAAATTCTAAATGGTATCTTTTTGTCAGACAGGTCAATAGAGCATACCGCATTTGTGTACCACATTTCTTGCCATTTTGGGGTTTCTGAGAAGAAGATTTTTTTCCCGAAATATTCCATCTACATACAAATTAGAACATAGAAAATTTAGGCCTGTATGAGAAGTTTTTTGTCATACATTTTTGTTCTTCATGGCGGCAGGCTGATTGCTTGACTTTGGCCATGCCAAGTGGTCTCCACAGTTTTACTGTGAGGACCAAATTAACATTCATTCAACCCAGTGTTAAAACAGATCAACAGATTAGGTCTAACTGAACTGTTTGTGTGTGTGTGTGTGTGTGTGTGTGTGTGTGTGCATGGGTTTGACCCAGATGTGTCTATTTTTTAAGGTCAACCCAATGTCTGCTCCCTCAGTTGATTTGTTAATCAATAAGTTGTGAAAAGTGAGAAAATCATATTGCTAAAAAAAACATGTTTATTCTGAGAAAATCTATATTCCCCTCTTTCTGTCCCTCCCTCTCGCTCTCTCCCTCCACTCTCCCCCTCTCTCCCTCCTCTCCCTCTCTCTCTCTCTCTCTCTCTCTCTCTCTCTCTCTCTCTCTCTCTCTCTCTCTCTCTCTCTCTCTCTCTCTCCTCTCCTCTCCTCTCCCTCCTCCCCCTCCCCCTCCCCCTCTTTCTCTCTCGCTGTCCCACAGTCCTTTCAGTTTCAATGAGTGACGCACACAGGGACTGAAAAATGAATGTTGTTGTTGTTTCCGAACATTGGCACCCTATTATTACATCCAACGTGTTCAATAATAAATGCTTTTCTCCTGCACTCTCGCTCGCTCTACACACACCTTCGGGTTAATAGACGCTCAATGAATCAATAACCACAGACGAGTCATTTGAATCACCATTTTAGTCCAAATTCAACCGGCCACATCGCTCTGCTGCTGCTGCTGCTGCTGCTGCTGTTGTTGTTGTTGTTGTGCTCAAAACCGCAGTTTGCGTCTGTGTGGCCCGCTTTCCGATTGTTTTAATGAATGCACCGGGCTCTTCAATATGGATGTCGGTTGAAGCCCCCATTGTGCTGGCAGCAGTTAAAAGTGAATTCATTATCATCCGCTCCGACATTGTCTCGTTTTTAATTGAATAAATAAAGCTGCTTCTTGGTCTAATAGGATTGTGTTGTTGTTGTTGTTGTTGTTCGTTGTTCCTACGAGCCTGAACCTGAATCACCCAAAAGGTGAGGGTTTGATGAGGATCCCTGTGTGTGTGTGTGTGTGTATGTGTGTGTGTGTGTGTGTGTGTGTGTGTATATGTGTGTGTGTGTGCGTGTGTTCATGGCTTCCATGCCAACCGCCGGCGATGTAGCTTAGTATTTTCTGTTCGGTCGCGTTATGCAAGCTTTTAGTGTCATCGCCAATTCGCCTTTTAGTGTTATCACAAATGCCTTTTTTTTTTTTTAAATGTACTTTTCTACGAAATCGTAGGAGTACGGATAGGACCAGAGGAGGCCACACACAATGTCTGAGTGCTTCTTGTTTTTGGATGTAGTACTTTGTCGCTCCGTAAGGTCAGGTGGCATTTCTGGCAAAATGTGGATTTTGCCAGAACAAACACCACCTCTCTTTTGCCGGTGAATGGCCACTGGCTGTTTCTTTCTTTCTTCACCCAAAAGACATTCAGCCATTCACCTTCTTGCAGAGTTTACCTCACACTTTTTTTTATACTGTTCTGTTCTGTTCTGTTCTCTCTCTCTCTCTCTCTCTCTCTCTCTCTCTCTCTCTCTCTCTCTCTCTCTCTCTCTCCTCTCTCTCTCTCTCTCTCTCTCTCTCTCTCTCTCTCTCTCTCTCTCTCTCTCTCTCTCTCTCTCTCTCTCTCTCTCTCTCTCTCTCTCTCCCTCCCTCCCTCCCTCCTCCCCACCATCACTCTTGCAATGACCGAAAACGAAAAGAGCAAATGCCAGCGGGCAACCGGTAACAGCTCACGCCAGCCTCAGCTCCACTCCTGACCGTACTCTGCTCTGCTCCTCCCATCACTCTCCCATCACTCCCCCATCACTCCCCCATCACTCCCCTCATCACCCACCTTCACTCGGAAACCGCTTTCTGTGTTCACTACCCCATGGCAGGTGGCAGAGAGGTGACAGGGTTGAGAGAGAGAGAGTTAGAATGAGAGCAACAGTGCAGGAAGTCAGTTGTGAAAGAGCTCAGCAGCTACAGGGAGCGAGAATAAGATATTAGAAAATAGTCAGAGAAGAAACAGCAAGAAAGAGAAAGAAAGTATAGATGCAGTACATGTATCCATAGAGTTACGTTATAGTGAGAGCGACTGTGAGCTAGAGAAATGCCTGCTTTATTGTATTGTATATTTTTTAGATGTATTTATTTAGTTCTTTTTTCAAAATCTTATTTTCATGTCCTATTTTACTTTTGATCCTTTGGTGTAAATGTACACTTTCCACACCACAAAGCCTTTTTTTATTTGACAGACAGACAGGCAGAGAGGCAGACAGACAGACTGGCAGACAGACAGGCAGGCAGACAGGCAGACAGGCAGACAGGCAGGCAGGCAGACAGACAGACAGGCAGACAGACAGACAAGCAGACAGGCAGGCAGACAGACAGTCAGGCAGACAGACAGTCAGGCAGACAGACAAGCAGGCAGACAGACAGTCAGGCAGGCAGACAGGCAGACAGACAGATACACAGTCAGGCAGGCAGGCAGACAGACAGACAGACAGACAGACAGACAGACAGACAGACAGACAGACAGACAGACAGACAGGCAGACAGACAGACAGACAGACAGGCAGACAGACAGAGTGCTGCAGTACGGCTCCGCATGGCGTGTCAGGATATATGGTCTAGAGGCGGGTCAGAGCTGCTCGGCGCTTACAGATGGTCGAGGAAACGGTATCATTCACACCCTTCCTCATCCTGACACTGAAGAGTTATGGGCCCAGAGTTTTGGCAACCTCCACGTAGACTTTCATTCTTTTACTTTTGCTGAAGTTGGTTTCATTTTCACATGGATCTTTTTGAATTGACACTTCAGGGGTTTCAGCGAGGACACTTTGTTCAAATGGTGTTCAAATACACCAAAAGGTTCCTCTTACCTTTCCTCACAACAAACCTCCATTCAGTGTTTAGATTCAGTATTATCACAGAAACCAAAAGGTTTTGGGACGGTAGCTTGCGAGAGCTTCACCCTAACTAAGCAAGGATCCCTCGGGGCGACGATCCGTGGCCCGTTTGCCCTTTCATTTACATTTACATTTACATTTAGGGCATTTGGCAGACGCTTTTATCCAAAGCGACTTACAAGGTGTACATTAGTTGAAGCCACACAGCTCTCTGCTTAGCAGCAACACTGTCACCAAGACCCACACAGACACATTTCTATCATTACTATAAGTCTTCACAATGTAAACATCTGATCAATTAATACCCTGTCAGGCAAAAGCACCCCGACGCCCACCCCCCTTACTTGGCGGTTCCCACCCACCATGTTTATCTTTGCCCGTCGTCTTTCTTTACAACCTTTTTTCTTTCTTTTTTTTTGGGACCACCTCCACGTCTGTGGCGTGATCTGGAGTGTGTCTGATGGCACGGCAGACGGCCAGGTTGGTGTGCAGAGATGTACTCTGTCTGGTCTGTCCCCTGGTTTGGGTTACCCTCCCAGGCCAAAGTGTATAGAGATGAAGCAGGTCTGCATTGCACTATTGACTCTGGGTCGACCCTCGTGTCTTGGCCGGCAACTAAGAACCAAGCCTTTGGTTGGTGTGATGTATGTTCAACACGGTACTTCACACGCCAGGTAAACACATGTGGACAAGGAGCTGGCGAAAGCTTGTTTGGGTCTCTCTCTCTCTCTCTCTCTCTCTCTCTCTCTCTCTCTCTCTCTCTCTCTCTCTCTCTCTCTCTCTCTCTCTCTCTCTCTCTCTCTCTCTCTCTCTCTCTCTCTCTCTCTCTCTCTCTCTCTCTCTCTCTCTCTCTCTCTCTCTCTCATGATGCGATATCGTAAAGGTGACTTGTTCCAATTTAGATTTGTCGTTGCGGTTCTGTATAAGTTACAGACAATGTTCGATATAGATTCTATAGGAATGTGCAAGCCAAGTCAAGTCAAGTCGAGTTTATTGTCACTTCACAGTTTACACGAGTATAAGCAATGAGTGAAAATCTTATGTGCAATACCCGACGACAGACAGCAGTTATACAAAACAGAATAGGATAAAAAGAAGTAAAAAAGTACAAAACTGTATAAGTTAAATATATAAAAATGCAATATGTAAAATGCAATATGTCAGAAAAAGAGCAATATATATATATATATATATAAATCAATGTAATAAAATATACATTGTTATATGCTATACACCCTTGTTCCGCAGCCTGATGGCAAAGGATGTCTCTGAGAGCGTCTTTATGTGGGTGAATGTAGGTGGGGGTCTGATATCTTTTTAACTACAAAAGGTTTGTGGACCACTATATTAGCGGAGCTAAAAACGGTTCACTTCCCCCCAATAATACAGAGGTCCCTATTCGGATGTCGCCCCCCCCCACTGCTAACAATATACCCTGGCTGGTATAGATACAAAACTAAAGGTAGACCCGTAGTGGTAAACACATCTCATGGACCCCCCCCCCCCTGGAGAGTTAGCAAAGGAGGAGGAGCTGCTTCTCTCCAGGCTATCTTTCGGAATCTGAATTCCCGTAACATCACCACCGGGTGGACGGTTGCCCAGACGGTTCGGAGCAGTCAGTCGTAGCCGCCGTCTCCCCCCGCCCCCCCCCCCCGACTCGCCGCTCTGGTGAACCCCAGGCGGGGGCCGTATAATCAACAGGAATCTCCTGTTTATTTCCTCGGCGGGGGGGGGGGGGGGAGGGGAGTTCATAATAGAGTCCTAAACTTAATGACCCGTGGGGTCAAAGCGTTCCTGTGGGCTGTTCTGTACTGTGACTGTCGGGTAATTGGTCTGAAGGAGATAAGGGCTGGCCGATCGAGCTTATGTTGTTGTGGGCCAACCAGAGGGTGTTCATTTGTGGTTCAGGGAGAGCTCCATTCACTGGACGAGGGGCGTACCAGGGGTGGCGGGGGAGGAGGGTGAGGGTGGGGGGGGGGTCATTATATGGTCTCTTCTTGACCTGTTTACTGTGGCAGGATGAGCCCGGACACTGTTTACTCAAACACGGGGTCAGGGGGGGTCACAGCTGATGAATGAGAGAGCAGGTTTAACTACTAAGATGTAGTGTGTAGTGTGTGTGTGTGTGTGGGCATGTGTGTGTGTGTGTGTGTGTGTGTGTGATTGTGTATTTATTCCCCACCTTTCCCCTCCCGTAAAGCTGTATAGTATACCCTCCATGTCTT
>CM051018.1:11663189-11670689 GCA_027704905.1 Muraenolepis orangiensis
CAGGGATATACCATGTCACAGGCAGGGGGGTATACCATGTTACAGGGATATACCATGTAACAGGCAGGGGGATATACCATGTCACAGGCAGGGGGGGTATACCATGTTACAGGGATATACCATGTTACAGGGATATACCATGTAACAGGCGGGGGGGTATACCATGTCACAGGCAGGGGGGGTATACCATGTTACAGGGATATACCATGTCACAGGCAGGGGGGGTATACCATGTTACAGGGATATACCATGTAACAGGCGGGGGGGAATGTACCATGTAGCGGATGGAAGACTGGTGGTAGTGCTCTACAAGCCCCCCATATCGCAAGCATCAGAGGCACTTTAATAAGAAACTGTATTATTAATACTAATTATGAATATTGTTGCGTACTGTTGTTGTGTTCTGGCCATTCCGACCACACTAGTTGTCTGGTGCAGGGTGTGTGTGTGTCGAGGAAGGGTATAAAGAAGTCATACACAGTGTATATCTATTTCTATAAATAAACATATATATAGATATAGAGATAGATATCGATATAGATATATGTATTGCTGATATCGCTGGGTGATCGCCGCATGAGAGGTCAAGTTCTCCGCGGTACAGAAGAATCATCGCTTCAGGAGAACCCATGCTCCTTCTTCCTCACCCACTCATTATCTCTCCTTCCTCTTCTTCAAAGCAAACACACACATACACACACACACACACACTCTCTTTCTCTCTATCTCCCCCACACTCTGTTACCTTGTAACTTTCTCATGTTTTTATTTTGACTCTTTGACTGAAAAATCGCAGCGGATCGTTTTGACCTCAGAGTGGCAAGTGTGTCTTCTTGACCTCTCTTTCCCTCTCTTTCACACACACACACACACACACACACACACACACACACACACACACACACACACACACACACACACACACACACACACACACACACACACACACACACACACACACACACACACACACACACGCGCGTGTGTGTGTGTGTGTGTCACGAACAAGCTACCACAAAATATTTAATTTATTGTCCACAAAGCACAATAAACGTCATTGAAAGAGAGAAGTAGAGGGAGATAGAGAGAGAAAGGGCGTGAGAGAGAGAGAGAGAGGGCGTGAGAGAGAGAGAGAGAGAGAGAGAGAGAGAGAGAGAGAGAGAGAGAGAGAGAGAGAGAGAGAGAGAGAGGGAGAGAGAGAGAGAGAGAGAGAGAGAGAGAGCGAGATAAATAGTGAGAGAGAGACAGAGAGACAGACAGGGAGAGAGAGAGAGAGAGAGAGAGAGAGAGAGAGAGAGAGAGAGAGAGAGAGAGAGAGAGAGAGAGAGAGAGAGAGAGAGAGAGAGAGAGAGAGAGAGAGAGAGAGAGAGAGAGAGAGAGAAAAAGAGAGAGAGAGAGAGAAAAGCACTATTGGGTCCAATTACGAGTAACTGTGAGTTATGTTTTTTGTGTGCTGTACCAAGAGCCATGTGTTATTGCACTGGGACACCAGTCACCAAAAAAAACAGGATTATTAACCACAGAGTGTGTGTGTGTGTGTGTGTGTGTGTGTGTGTGTGTGTGTGTGTGTGTGTGTGTGTGTGTGTGTGTGTGTGTGTGTGTGTGTGTGTGTGTGTGTGTGTGTGTGTGTGTGTGTGTGTGTGTGTATATATGTGTGCGTGTGAGAGAGAGAGAGAGAGAGAGAGAGAGAGAGAGAGAGAGAGAGAGAGAGAGAGAGAGAGAGGACCGGCGAAAGAAAGATTTGAAGGAGGAAAAGGACGGCCAGAGGAAAAACCCGAGAAGTGAAGAAAGGAGGGATGAGTCTGGCTCCTTTCCTCCTCTTTCTTCCATTTCTGCTTGTTTTGCACTTTCAAGCCAGGAGCCCATTAAAGGGGACGGGAATGTAACTCACCACTGATAATCAAGAGAGAGACAGAGTAAGAGAGAGAGAGAGAGAGAGAGAGAGAGAGAGAGAGAGAGAGAGAGAGAGAGAGAGAGAGAGAGAGAGAGAGAGAGAGAGAGAGAGGGGAAAGCAAGAGAGAGAGAGAGAGAGAGGAGAAAGCAAGAGAGAGAGAGAGAGAGAGAGAGAGAGAGAGAGAGAGAGAGAGAGAGAGAGAGAGAGAGAGAGAGAGAGAGAGGAGAGAGAGAGAGAGAGAGGAGAGAGAGAGAGAGAGAGAGAGAGAGAGAGAGAGAGAGAGAGAGAGAGAGAGAGCGAGAGAGAGAGAGAGAGAGAGAGAGAGGGGGGGGTTGAGGGAAAGAAAGAGAGAGAGAGAGAGAGAGGGGTAGAGAGAGAGAGAGAGAGAGAGAGAGGGAGAGAGAGAGAGAGAGTGTAAGAGAGAGGGGGAGAGACAGAGACAAAAGACCAAGGGAACCCAATACATAAAGCCGAACACGCAGGATAAAAGACCCGGGGCCTTGTTTATTTTGTTAGATTTGTGTATCGGAATCTAACCGCAAGGTCATATCTCAAAGTCGCACCGCGGAGCGTTGACACAGCAAACAAGAAAAGAAAAAGAATAAAGTTTATAGAGAGAAAACGAGAAGAGTTCCTGTTTTGCCATCTTTTTAACGTAGGCGGTTCTGTCTAATTTGTGGTTCAAAGTTAAGTATTTAGCTTATGCTAAAGTGTGGCAATTGCGCAATTTTCGCATATCAAGTGACGTTTATTCAAGCAGCACACTTCCCATGACTAAGCGTTGACTCAATGTTTGCTTGTACATGACAAAAAAACATATGAGTCACTTCTGAGTTCTCGGGCACTTCATACACTATTTATGGGATGTCTAAATTTAGCTTAGTTTCTTTTTTTCCGTATTTTTTCGTTTATTTTGTCCTCACCGCGATGTTCACCGTGTCATTGTGTCTGTTCCGGTTCCCAGAGTTTGTATTTGTATTACCGTTAGCATCAAGATAACGTTGCCATGAAAACGACTTTGGCCCAAAAGTTCAGGCTGGAAAAAAATAAATAAAATGTTTTCATTGTTATTTCTTTCTCTTTATCCCGTGCCAAACTAGGACGCTAGGATGACCACCGAGTGATTAAAATATAAGGTATACGAAGAGTCTCCCAGGCTGAAGCCCAGGCGACTTTACGAATTCAATTTAAATAAAGATTACAATAAAACAAAAATCTCACAGAGTTCCACTTAATTTATCCATTTTTCCCAGAGCTGTAGTGGTAGGACAAATACACACAAGGTGTATGGTCTCATACCACTTACTATGGGTCTGCTTCTATTGGCCACGGGTAGTTAGACTCAGTTTAAAGTCCACTACCCGTGTCCCGGTTACATAAAGGTAAAGCATTATAGTGTATAGCATTATAGCATAAGCATTATAGTAGCATATAGCATTAGAGCATTATAGTGTGAACCCGTGTGGAAAGGCTCTGTTGCTTTTACTTTGGGTTCACAGATAAGTACACCGCGAGATAAACAGACAAATGAATGAATATATTGTCTTGATTCACGATGGCTCATCGTGAGAGAAGAGTGGTCCACTGCTACAGTGGAACAGGAAGGTGCACCTCATTGGGCTTCCGTGAGAGCCCACGGAAGTGTTGAGCAGGTAAACACAGCCAAACACTGCCGTGAACATGTGAACACAGCGCTGTGTGACGCCGTGTGTTCAACACGTGGCCGTGTCACCCAAAGGACAATGTACGTAGACCATGAAATAGAATAGTATCGTATTTTTAGGAAATGCTAATGAATGAAATGCTAACGCCGCCCCCTCCCACAAACCCCTATAATATCCCCAGCCAGGATCGAAACGCCTTCGTGCATCATCGATGCCTGGTCGTTTATATATATATATTTGATTGTTTTTTGTATTATCATTCTTTATCGCATGTCCTTAATAGGCTGTTTGGGTGATCGACCCTTCTGACGGTGGTTGGTAGCGGTGTAATCATTCCACTGCATGCATGCATGCATGCCAGCTGATGGCTGTTCATCCATGATAAATGATGGAAAGGGGACCACATGGAGGACATCATTACTGTAAGACACCCTATAGCAGAGCCATCCATTTGGGTAGGTTAGGGCCGCACTAGAGCAATGCATATAGAGCCAATCGATATTATTGGAGATATCTGACCGGGTCGATAGATAATCTTTGCATTATGTTTACGAGATGGAAAGCCTGTGTGTGTGTGTGTGTGTGTGTGTGTGTGTGTGTGTGTGTGTGTGTGTGTGTGTGTGTGTGTGTGCGTGTGAGTGTTCATTCATAAAATAAATAAATAAATACAAATATATATATAAAAAATACATATATAGTATATAGTAGGTAGTATATAGTGTTTTTGATAGTATAGTATAGTATTGCCTAGTTTATGAAAGCATAGTATAGTGTTGTTGTTGAAATTCATTCTGCGGGAGGGAATGGGGATTAAGCGTTCCATTGTACTTGTTACACATGAATAAAAGCATTTTGAATCTTGTATCGTGAGAGAGAAAGCAAACATGATTTTAAGTTGAAAAGATGAGAAATTTGATGAAATGAAAAAAGATAGAGAGAAATATCGAGGGAGCAAAAGTGAAGAGTCGCGAAACAGCATGGGACCGCGGTACCGTGAGGTGAGAGGAAAAGAGCGAGAGAGAGAGGCATCTTATTAAAGCCGCTTTCACACATGAAAGCAACCGATCCCAAAAATGTTCCACAGCGTGTCTTACATTCACACATGACCACATGTAAGACACCAGGGTGGACACCAGGCTGAATCGAAATCCCGCGGGAAAATATGTACGGACGATTTCCCACCTGGAGACCCTACTGTCGTAGACTCTAGTGACGTTGCCACAAACACATAAACACGTGACGTGGGTCTGACGTACAACACTTTCACGCGGAACCAGCGGACCAATCACGAGACTCCACTGATGACGAGATTTGAATCCGCAACTGTTTATCTCGAGGTGCCAATGCTTTTTTGGGGTGATTCACAATGACAAATGCCATCAATGCAACTTATTTTTGTTTGCCAACAAGCTCCCTTTCCCAAGAATGGCTGGAAACTGGACAGACAGTCAGAATTAAGGGAGCACCTCTCTCGCTCCGCACAGAGGGGTATTCTTCTTCTGTTGACTTTTAATGGGCGGTTGGCATATCCAGAAAGCGTTGCATCCCGCCATCTGCTGGACCGTCCCTCGTCCCCCTTATCCGTTCCGCCGTTTGCGAAAGGCCTCAAGACGTAAAAGTGTCACAGCATAGCTGCTGCGTACGACGTATGTGTGTGAATGGTGAACATCACATCATCCGTAAGGTTATCCCGGTAATCTACCAGGAGCTTTTGTGTGAAAGAGGCTTTAGCTTGGAACGCATTGAGTATGTCACGATTCAAACCCCGCCCTCCCCTTTCCCCAACCATGGGAATGGAATCGAGGCGGAGGGAAGGTTGGCCCGAGTGTCGGGTGGGGGTAGTGGGAGGTTGGTAGGGGGTGGGGGGGGGGTAGTGGGGGGTTGAGACTTGGAGGAAACAGGCGACATGATAATCAATTTGAGGACGAATCGGAAACATGAGCCACTGGGGGAGGCCTGGTTCCCCCTACCAGGCCTCCAGATGGCCCCGGACCCAACCCTGTGTGGGCCCTGTCAGTGTGCGTGTGTGTGTGTGTGTGTGTGCGCGCGCGCGTGTGTATGTGTGTGTGTGTATGTGTGTGTGTGTGTTTGTGTGTGTTTGTGTGTCTGAGAGACAGTGCCATCTGCCAGGAGTGCACTGGGAGTTCAGCAGATGCATATGCTCACACTGGGGGCGCTGTGTATTGTGTGTGTGTGTGTGTGTGTGTGCGTGCATGTGTACGTGTGTGCTTGCATGCAGGTTCTCAATCAAACACACCCAAACACACGCACGCACGCACACACACACACACACACACACACACACACACACACACACACACACACACACACACACACACACACACACACACACACACACACACACACACACACACACACACACACACACACACACACACACACACACACACACACACACTGACTGCCTGTCTGTCTGTTTGTCTGCCTGCCTGCCTGCCTGTCTGTCTGTTTGTCTGTCTATCTGTGGACACACGTACAGTCTGGAGGTCAATCCATTGACCTTGGTCATAGGAAATCATTTGCCTCCAATAGCATCCTGAAGAAGTGTAGAGGTCCAGTAGATCACATCAATACGCCCACAGACTCTAATGGCCTCTAAGGTGTCAACATTCCACTCTTCGTGTATCCATCTTATGTGTGTGTGTTCTTTTATTAAAGTTGTTAAAAGGATAGAGGAAAACACATTCTATTGTGCAAGGTATGTAAGTAGTGGCAGGAGGATAAATCAATAGCAATATGGGTCGTGATAAAATCTGCCTCGATAGCAGTGATATTTTTTTTAACATTTTACGTACAATACATTTTCGAAATAATACATTATATATTGTAATAATATATTATAATACTTACATATTTTACAGCATCAGTCGCTGACTTGCGGGCAAATATGTTCAAGCAGCATACAGTCTGTGTGGTGACACAGGTTGCGAGAAATACCCCCAAACAAATAAATATACAGAATACATCGAATATATACGTCCGCATCATCGATCATCGAGTACCCGTGTCCTCGTTTTGTTTTAGTTTATCCCCGCGACAGTGGCGGTCCTTATTGGGAAAAACATTGTGTGGAAGGCAGGGGACCTCCAGACCTCCACCTGGCGGAGGCCAGTTGGCCAACGTCAGCCTCCTGTTGTAGAGGAGGGCGGTTGGGCTCTTAGAGATGTGATAGCTTGGCTGTAAGGTGTGAGATGTTGTCGGGACTAAATACCGGGAACACAGCAAGCCTGTTTTGTGGTGGTGAGACAGCATCACCCTCTCTAGGACACACTGAGTCACATTCCGAAGGGCCGTCATCGTTTCTTCAGCCAAAACCGGTCAAATCACCACCTTGTTGTTTCCGTCACTGGTTCTAATTTAACTGCTAACTGCTGCTTGGCGCCGTATTCCGTTAAATGTTTGGAGGTGAGATACGTGAACGGCTGCAGTTGCTGGCTGCAGGATATTTCATTCAGAAATGATCGTACCGACCGATATGGCAAAGTATATATCGTTAGATCGATTATGGCCCTGTGCCGTCCGTCCAGCCGGCCAGCCAGTGTAAGCAAGCTGTTCGTTCTCTGGTGGGTTGTGTTGTGAAAGAGATGGGTGAATGGATGGAGGGATGGAGGGATAGGCGGACAGATAAACACATTGTATTGACAGATGGCTCAACGCCCGATTGGCTGATTCCAGGAAGAGAATAGGTCTCTCAGAAGGCATCGGTCAAGCAGCCTATCCGTCACGGTGGGGTGCTCTCTCGGCACAGCAGTCCATCGCGGGCTACCGTGGGACCCATCAGTCCCACTGTGAGACCCATCAGTCCTACTGTGTTCCATCAGAACTTCAGGAAGGGACGGAAGGCACGGAGGCTGGGGCCTTGAGATATTCTACCCCGAGAGACAACGTTCGTTCTCGTGTGCGGACGAAGCTTTCAGAAGT
>CM051018.1:11685689-11715689 GCA_027704905.1 Muraenolepis orangiensis
GAAACTATTTATCGTTACTATAATTTACAAACTACAGTTCAAGCTCTTGTAGTTCTGCCGGCTGGTCCTCTGCGAGGAAGGGCTCGAGATGCCACCCAAACCGAGCCGGTCGTTGCAAGTCTGTATCCCTCGACTGTGTGTGTGCACAGATAGTTGTCCTGTGACCAACAATGGACAACACAGACAACATGTGGTTTACACAGTTGGTGGTGGTGGTAGTGGTGGTGGTAGTCAGTGTTGGAAAATGTCATTTATATTCCTATTGCAAACGGTTGGACATCAGGGTGAAGCAAAGTGAAGTTGGATGCGTGGGGATTCTTATGGTTTTGGTGTCTTTCGCTGTGTGTCTTTCTATCACGTAGCCCCTTGACTCAGAAGAGTGAGCGGCCTTCAACATTGCAAACGTATGTTTGGATTATTCCCAGATGAAAGGAGCGTGACGTGGTGTATTGGTGCATACAAGAAGGTTAGCCAGGAAATCAAGAGTTTGGTTCAAACCAGGGACATTTAAACTAATATGACCACAGCGGGATCATGGGTGCAGTGCATACCAATTTAAAGAATCATAGTTCAGCTTTACCAGGAATAAAATATAGATTGACATTGACAGCAAGGCTAGAGAGGGGAAAACAATATGATGTAAAAAAAAAAGACATTAAATCAAGGGAACATAAAGGCATGATAAGTGTGTGTGTGTGTGTGTGTGTGTGTGTGTGTGTGTGTGTGTGTGTGTGTGTGTGTGTGTGTGTGTGTGTGTGTGTGTGTGTGTGTGCGCGCGTATGCGGGTGTGTGTATGCGTGTGTGTGCAAGAGAGAGAGAGAGAGAGAGAGGGAGATAAGGAGAGGTACAGGGTGTGTGTGTGTGTGTGCATGTGTGTGTGCGTGTGCATGTGTGTGTGAGTGTGCATATGTGTGTGCGTGTGTGTGAGTGTGCATATGTGTGCGCGTGTGTGTGTGTGTGTGTGTGTGCACGCCCACCAGCGCGAGAGAGAGAGAGAGACAGAGAGAGGCACAGGGTGTGTGTGCAGGATGCTTTGGGGTGCCTGGCCTTGCACTCTGTAAATGGAGGAGTATACGTGCAACCACACAGTTCAAGTTGAAATATAATTCACATTTATTCCGCCGTAGGCAGTGGAGGTCATAACTCAAAACCGAGGCACTGTTTGTTCCTATACCGCACTTAACCGCTTCAGGTGGTGCTCAACAAACTTTACCAGCTCCAACTTGCTGACCCAGTGCTAGCATCCCAATGACCTACGCCTCCAATTTGTAAGCGTAGGAGCATTGGTATTATAGCGCCATATAGCATATGGTTAGTTATGATGTTGTTCATTGCTTATTCATGAAGGTGAATGTGTCGTTATTATCCATTTGGGGGAGAAATTGTTGTGTCAAGCCCAGCTTACGGTATGTTTACGTGGATTTTGGGTCCTCTGAATTTGGCTGAGCATCGGTAACCAACAAAGAGCAGGATGGTGTGTGTGTGTGTGGGGGGGGGGGGGGGGGGGGGCGGTATGGTAATGAGGGGCCGGGGCCTATCATCCTATTGAGTAGGCCTACTGTGGTATCAGCCTAACGCGAGTTCCCATTTTCCCGAGATGACCATGATGTTATACCCAGATAACTTGCATTTGCATGAAGCTTGAAACAAAATGGAAGGATCAAGTATCAAACTTTGTGACTTCAATTTCAATCTCTCTCTCAGCATGCAGCAGGATAGCTCAGTCTGTTGGAACTTGGGGCTTGGGAACTGGATGTGTCACCGGTTCAAGTCCCCGAAAAAACACCTGGGCGGCACTGCCGAGGTGCCCTTGAGCAAGGCACTGCTCCCCGGGCAGCCGTATATATAAAAATAGCCCACTGCTCCCATAATACTATGGGATGGGTTAAATGCAGAGAAACACATTTCACTGTGTGTGTGTGTGTGTGTGTACATGTATGTGACCAATAAAGATTTAGATTTAGACAAGTCTTGCGCTCTATTTAACCCCGTCCTGAAGGGGTGCAAATAAACTGTAGCCTACGGTTGACGTTTGGAAAAGCAGACAAACGCTTCTCTGTTTTTCGTCTCAATCGGGACCCTGAAGCAGAGAAGCTCAATTCTCTGGGAATGTGCCACGGTCTCTCAGGGTTTGAGCTCGGTCTCCCAGGGAGAGAGCGATGAAAACACGGTGGATTGTGAAACTCGCACTGTGCAAGTTGGGTTTTCGAATGTCAACGCCAAACGGCCCTGGCATCATTCATGTTTATAGAGAGAGAGCGACTAACTACAGACCCCCCTCTCTCTGGTCAACGTACGATCAAACTACGCCTTATCATGTTTATACTTGGTAGGTAGCAGCGTCATCACGAACAAACGGTACACCATCTACCAAAGATCCAGTGACGGCTTTGCTGCCGTCGGCCCTTTTATGTTTTTTCAACCTCAGAAATGTGAAAAATCTGCGGATTTCTCGACAAAGAAAATGCAAAACAAAATGACATACAGAATGCGGGACACTATGAAGAAATAGTTTGACATCATTGTCTTCTATCACAAGCAACAGCTTGTATCAGTTAGCGTCTCTTTAAAACGAAAAAAAAAAACATGTTTAGTGTTTCCTACGTCCCTTTTTAGTGGACTCTTTAGCAGGAATACGATGGTGTTCTCGTAGAACATTGTTTCTTTGTACATTGAAAACTCGATACTTAAAATCCATGTCAGCAAATCAGGTCATTGTCAATGTTGAGTGAAACCGCCGAGTCGATTACGGTGAGAATGGAATGGAATGGAGGTTTCCGGAGATTCCGGAAACCTTCCATTCAAGCACCGGAGGCGCTGTTGTTGGTGCGTTTGTGTAAGAAAGTGAATAAACAATAAACTCTCTCTCTCCGCAGGCAACGCCATCCAGGCGTTCGGCAACGGCACGGACGTGGGGGTGTGGCAGCCCATGCCCCCGCCCCAGACCACGCCCCCCATCACCACGCCGCAGCAGAAGAACCGCGAGCGCGGCGGCGGTGGCAACGCCATCGACAACAGCCTCAACGTGGACAACATCTACCACTTCTGTGGCAGTCTGCAGGTGAGAGACAGAGAGAGAGACACTGACAGACAGAGAGAGATGGAGAGAGAGAGAGAGAGAGAGAGAGAGAGAGAGAGAGAGAGAGAGAGAGAGAGAGAGAGAGAGAGAGAGAGAGATACTGAGAGACAGAGAGAGATGGAGAGAGTAAGAGAGGAAGAGAGAGAGAGAGAGAGAGAGAGAGAGATGGCATGATCCAGCACAGCAAAGGATGCCCCATTTCCCACCTAGAATCTAACATTTGTTGAGATTTTATCATTTAATAGTCCTATTACTATTATTTTCCTTATCAACTATTACAACTCCTCGGAGGGGGGTGGCAGTGAATATATATATATATATATATATATAAATATATATTTTTTTATGTATTCCATTCTCAAATCTGAATATACAATGTTATCTTCTACTTCTTCTTCTTTGTCTATCGTTGAACTTATCAGGGTCTGTCTCTCTAAGTCTGCCCTCTAATCTGCATGTCTCTCACTCTAATCCCCGTCTGTGTCTGCCTTGGCAGACAGCATCTGTCTCATGTGACAAGTGCGCTCTCTCCTCTCTCTCCTCTCCCTCTCTCTCTCTCTCTCTCTCTCTCTCTCTCTCCTCTCTCTCTCTCTCTCTCTCTCTCTCTCTCTCTCTCTCTCTCTCTCTCCTCTCCTCTCTCCTCTCTCTCTCTCGGCTCTATTCAACCAGTCCACGCAGTCATGTCCGTGTCCAGGGTAATTCATGCCCAATCACGGTCAGACATGAGTGTAGCGTTTTGAATCAGACCGGATGACAGAGCCTATCTCTCTCTTTCTCCCCCTCTTACCTCTCTCTCTCTCTCTCTCTCTCTCTCTCTCTGAGAGGTAGTGAATAGTTTACCTAAACATAGGATGAGATCAGCAGTATGATGATGATGATGATGATGATGATGCTGATGATGAAGATGGAGTGCAGAGGAGAAAAGGGCTCTCAGCATATCAGTCTTTAATGCGTTATTGACCCAAGAAGGACAGGCTCTCATGGAACAGGCCAACAGCTAAAACATCTGAAAACCATGCGATTTTTTTGGACTTTACCTTTTAAGTACTTTTACTGTCGATTCGTATCGATCTGGTCGTACGCGATATAAACGCAAAGGCAACAGAAATACAAAGAGAATGTTTTGATGGACGTGTATGTCAGCATCTACACTGTAGATGCTGACATACTGTAGATACAACTGTAGATTCTACAGTTAGGTACCGAGAGGCAGCCACTGATTTTATTGTACAGTATTTTGGTATGCCATTGCATCAGGCTCACACACACACATACACACACACACACACACACTCACACTCACACACACACACACACACACACAGCGACATACCTGCAACTGGAGCACCTACCGATCTCTCCTGCCAAGTTCCACAGCTTGGTAGGAGAGATCGGCAACATTTAAAAGCACCTTTTAAAGCTCTCTCTCTCTTTGGATGAGAGAGCAGCAGAGAGCGACAGGCGGGAGAACACAGTCTGTGTGTGTGTGTGTGTGTGTGTGTGTGTGTGTGTGTGTGTGTGTTTTGGAGAAGTGACAGGAGAGAGAGGAGGGAGGAAAGTGTTTCAGCGTCCGGGGATGTTTGTTTTGGGGGGGTTTTGTTGGAGCCGGAGGGGAGAGAGCAGCCCAGGGAGAGATCCCGCAGGCAAGGCCCTTTTCCTTGGGGTTGGGATCACACTGAGCAGCCGATCACGCTTTTCAACATGACGCTTTCCGCGTATGCCTCGAGGAGATGGCGGCTGTCGACTTCTGTCGCTCTCTCCTTCCTCCTCCTCGCTCCTCTTCCTCGTCTTCTAGCCTTTCCCCCTGCCGCCCCTCCCCCCCCCCCCCCCCTTCGATTTGAGGGGAGGGGGGGGGGGGGAACTTGTCTGGTCTCCAGCTGCTTCACCTCACCTGTGAAAGATCAAGTTAGTCTGTTGTGATTTGCTTCCCACAACCGGGGTTGGGGCCGATGGGGGCGGTGGTGGGGGTGGGGGTGGGGGTGGGGGTGGGGGGTGGGGAGCCTGATAGCAACCATATCACTGGCGCACACCACACGTTCCTTTGGATACACATGCCCACACACACACACACACACACACACAGACAGATGCGCGTACATGCACGCACACACGGCCACGCACACACAAACTAATATACAAACTACAGACACACTAGTATAGGGCCTTGATACTTGAAAATATAGGCTGCTACTTCCAAAGGGCCCCCGCATAGACACACACACACACACACACACACACACACACACACACCTACACGTAGAAAAACACAAATATTGTATTCAACCGTGCCAGGGGCTGTCTTTGGGATCTTATGAATATGTTTGACTCCAAAGCAGGTTGGATAGTGACCCGTGCAAATGTGGATGTTTTGAAAAACATGCTAATGTGACTTTTACCCGAGCCGGCGGTCAACAGAGCAGGTTCCCGGGCTAGGAAGCCGACCGTGAAGGAGACACACGGCCCGCTGTGTACATATAAATGTTACCGTACACATATACAGTATATATATATATATATATATATATAGAGAGAACCCTATATATATACATCATCATACATCATACATCATACATCATACATACATTGTATATGCTGGTCCTATTTGTCTAGGTTTATTCCTTCTTCTAACCATCGAAATCGAACCACCATAATCAGCCGTGCTCATCGCTACACCGCGCGCTAGAGTTCAATGTACAACGTTTATTAGCAGTCAAAAGTTAATCCTTGCGCTGCGTTGAAAAAGAGCGGGAAAAACAGGGTGGTCAGCGTACCTGCAACCGAGACGCAGATGGCGTCTGACTTTAAAAAAAAAAAGAAATAACACACCAGGCGCTAGGTGATCAAAATCCCGTTAAGTCGTTTACCTTACTGCGCCGTAAATGATGTCGCGTCTGGTCATTTGTTCCGCGGCCCGGGCAGACATCTGCCGCCGCGGTGCCAAAAGAAGCCGCTTTCCCTCCAAGACACCCTCCCCCCTCTCCCCCCCCCCCTCACCTCCACATCCCATGGTTTGGGTTTTACTTCTTTGCCCATTTGCTTCGCCGGTGTTCACCGCAGCGACCCAACTTTGATTTATGGTCGTCATACCACGGAATCTTATTTTATTTCTTTCTCTTTGAGGGTTGTTTTTCTTCCGAGGGTGGGCGGTGTAATGGCAGCATGGCGGTGTGACTTTTTTTTTTACTCGGCATTTTGTTTGTTTGTTATTATCCATTCCTGACTCGTCCGCACGCCTTCGCGCGCTGCTTGGCTTTAGTGCCTGCGACTGTACACTGGAATCATATATTATTCTGTCATGCCTACAGTCTATGCTTTTAATCACACACACACATACACACACACACACACACACACACACACACACACACACACATACACACACCCATGATCATGTACACCATGTGTGCTATGACCTTCACACACACACACACACACACACACACACAGATGCACGTACATGCACGCATGCACACACAAACTAATATACAAACTAATACTGTTTACACACTAGTATCGTGCCTTGATACTTGATTATATAGGCTGCTACTTCAAAAAGGCCCCCGCATAGACACACACACACACGCACACACACACACACACACACACACACGCACACACACACACACACACACACACACCACCAGCCCACACTCAACCCCATGCTGCTTTCCATCACGATCATCCTGTTTCAGTAATAATACATAATACCTAATAAGGCGTGGTACGAACGTGAACCTGCACGCCCTGCTGAGCGAGGCAGAGTCCGAGAACGACAGGGAAACCACACAATGACATTCAGAGGTTCATATATTTCGGCCCCCCCCCCCCCCCGAAAGAAATAATGATCAAACGTAGGGCCAATAGGATATGATTGACCACCGGTCGGAACCACGTGTCTTATTACTGGGTGTGTTCCTTATCGATTCAGGAGCTCTAACCCCTGGAGCCGCTTCAGCAGACGGCCGTTCATTACCGCACGCTGAACAACAACAAGTCAGTCAAGTCACTTTTGCTCCGAATGCGGCGGATGGGCCGACGCCTGCGGGAGCTGGGGGCCCAAAGTGGTTAGAAAACCTGGATAGGTAGACGCGTATAGTGATGAAGTACATAGTAACCCTGTGAGATCCCTGTAGCAGTGGAATGGTAGCATCGGGGGAAGGGAAGACGTGGTGTAGTGAAATTAGGCGGGTGACATGACTTAAGATTGGATTCACCGTTATTGTTTATTAAATATAAATATACTTTTGGTTTGTATTGCGCTTTTCAAAATACTCAAATTTGGGCATCCGGTGCATTTTACATTTTTATATATTATGTAGAATATATTAAGATTCCGATTTGGTGTATTTGGTTAACGGTTTATTTCTGTGGTTTATAGAATGGTTTGGTTTGGATTATCTGGTTATAAGGTACAGTGTACAGTGTACAGTGAAAAGTGAATGCCAGCTCCAGCTGATCTGCTCAAAATTATATTATATAATATATATTATAATATAATATAATAATAATAATTGGGGAATAATGACAATGGAATGGGGAGTAAGCACTCCATTGTACTTGTTGCATATGGCAAATAAAAACATCTTGAATCTGAATCTTGAATCTTGAATCTTGAAATGTAAATATCAAATATGATATATTGTATATCGTATCAAATATATAATTTATTATGTATTATATATATCATGAGTGCAGGGGTGGGGTTCTCAGCGAGAGAGACGACCATGGACCTGCTGCTTCAGATTCCACTGCATGAAGGACGTCAAGCGCTCTCTCTCTCTACTCGACCTACTACTCCCCACTACGAGTGAACGCACTCGAGTGCTTCCCACCGCAGCAGGTGGGAGGTATCAGTACCAGAGGAGCCGGTTCACGCTGGATGTGGTCCATATGTTTATTGGGGGCCGAGGCGGTAAAGTGCCCATAGGTTCGACGAGCAGACGCAGTCAGCCTTTGCTCCTACCGTTGTGAAGCCAAAGTCTTCTTCCGTGCATATTATGAATATCAAGTGCTGTTGTTCAAATGCTGCTATTGTGTTGGTTTGTTTTACAACTAGACTTTCACCTGAAATTCACAGTTGGGTAGGTTGGTTAGGTCGTTAGTTAGGTTCGGTAGGTATTAGGTTAGGTATTTTTACACTGCCACTTTGTGCGTGTGCTAGTGGGAGCACTATTGCAATTGATAACTCATTCATTCGAAAGAATATGTTATCATTCATACCTTTTAAAAAACACACACATGTGGGATTTTTTTGATCTCACTAATCAATTTGGTTCTATTCTGTTGATGGAAATCTAAATACCTGGGAGGACCCAAATTGTATCTCCAATACAAAGGGGGGTTTGTTTGCCTTTGTTCCTATTGAGTCTTCCCCTTTTTCGGTTTGTTTAATGTGAAATACTCAGCGTCGGGGGGGGGGGGGGGAGATTTACACAGCGGGCATTGGTGTTCCATCTGCCAGTCCAAAAAGGCTATTATTAAAAACAAATTAATTCATGTTTTGTTTTGTTTTGGGGGGGGGGGGGGTTATTTTTCCAGTGAAAGCCTCGCTTTCACTCTACATGGTTCAAGGGGGAGGCCTCCTTTGTCTCAGTTTAATTTAGTTTAATTTGATTCATTTGGAAATTCCAAATTTTAAAGCCACACAAACTGGAGACCAATTCAAATTTGGATGGGAAAAATGGGATTTTGACTATGCTGTCTTGACATATATGTAAACATACAGTAGGTCTTTATGTTGTACTACTATGTGTGTTCTTAAAGTTATTGTTAATAACATGATCTTCCCCCATCCCACTCACATAGTCATGCTAATGTAAGGTGTTATCCAAAGCAGTTATTCTGAACCGCAGGGTGGTGACCAACATGTGGGTCGTTGTGAGTGGGTCGCAGAGCAGATGCCAAACCTTAATCTTTGGAAAGAAGCCCATGAATTAACTAATGTTTTTAATGTTAATTAATGTTTCAATGGCTTACTATTTCATTGAGTTTAGCCCCAATTGTTGCAGCTTTTTGCCGGCTCAATATTTTTTTAACACTCAACAGTACGTGAAGTCAAAGTCAATTCTTTTTTGAGTTAATGACACATGTGGGTCCTGAGGCTAGACCCTCTGAGAACCACTCATCCAAAGTGTTCACTGGTTTTCCCTAATAAGCATTTCACGGTCAGCTTTTCTAATTAAATGTACACAATTTAAAAAAAAGTTGATATAATATATAAATATTAATATGAAATGTATATTTCTCTCTTTTTTTTTTGCTTTCTCAGGCTCAAAAATTGAAGTCTAACTCCAGTGCTGACGGCATCCTATGTGTGGTAAGTAAATAACCAGTAAATTCAGATTCAGATTCAGAATCAGTAAATAACCAGTAAATAACCAGTATATAACCAGTATATAACCAGTAAATAACCAGTATATAACCAGTATATAACCAGTATATAACCAGTATATAACCAGTATATAACCAGTAAATAACCAGTATATAACCAGTATATAACCAGTATATAACCAGTATATAACCAGTAAATAACCAGTATATAACCAGTATATAACCAGTAAATAACCAGTATATAACCAGTATATAACCAGTAAATAACCAGTATATAACCAGTATATAACCAGTAAATAACCAGTATATAACCAGTATAACAGTAAACCAGTATATAACCGTATATAACCAGTATAAACCGTAATAACGGTATAGAACCAGTATAGAACCGGTATATAACCAGTAAATGTGTAAACTATGTAAACTCTCCATCCCTTTTCACCACTATTTCACCCCCACTATTGGGCACATTTTTTGGATTAAATTAGATTCAAATTGATTGTCATTGTACAGCACAAGTACAGTACAGCGAGAAAGAACATCACGGAGTCCCAAACGGCTTCCGTTTGGGAGTATTCAAGATGTTGCTCAAAGGCAACAACTTGAAAATCAATGGCTGCCTTTTAAAAAAACGAAAATATACACAAATCCATTTGGGATTTGTTTGTGCACTCGTAGAAAACCACTTTTTTCTTGTTCGCGAAGAAAAGGGACCCTGTACCGCCCTGACCCCGGGGAACCAGGTGGCCCCACCGCTTACGCATGGCGTCCGCCCGTGTCTTTGTCTTCTGCCCCCGCCTCTCCATGGTCTTTGGAGTCCCCTTCAAGGCTTCAAGTGCGACCGTTGCTTTTTTTTCCCCGTGGCTTTTAAAGTTCACGGCAAATGCCATTGTATCATAATAAGGGCCTGTTATGCACCGGGAGTGACATTTTATAGAAACCGGGATAAGAGATGACCCAGCCACTTGCAGATTTGTTAGCCAGCTCAGAAAACTGTGTTTTTACTATAATTTATATTCATATATATATATATATATGTACATATATATATAATTATTCTAATTATAATACTACTACTACTACTAATAATAATTATTATTATTATTATTATTGTATCATTATTAATATTGATAAGAAGAAGAATATTATTAATTATATATTTATTATTATTATTATTATTCATTTGTTTTGGTTAGAATCTCAGTGGCTAGTTCATCTCCATAATCTTAATTCTGGGTGGTCCAACATTTTCGACTGTTTTATTTCATTATGTAGGAGTTATTAAAGATTTAATATTAATTGAGGCCTAAGAGCCTTAATGTGCCAAATATGGATTGTTTCCACTCAAGCAGGCGCCCCCATAATATCGTCAAAAATCTAAAGCTTCACAGCGTTTGTACGTAAACCAGTAGGCTACGTCACGGAGTCTACATACCACATTTTTATTTCTTCTTCTTCTTCTTCTTCTTCTTCTTCTTCTTCTTCTTCTTCTTCTTCTTCTTCTTCTTCTTCTTCCAGGACCCGCAGGCGGATGGTCGAGAAACGTCCAACGCCATCCCCAGGAACTCAGCTGTGTGCAGGTGGTCCCCACCAGGGCTGCTGTCTCTGCTGCCCCCGCTGCTCTGGCTGTCTCACTGCACACCGGCCATCTTGTAGCCTAGCCGCTCCCCTGAAGCACACACACACACACAACACAAAATGGACTGACTGATAACATATTTGTATAAAAGAGAAGAAACAAAGCAGAACTATATCCTCTGTTCCCAGTAAAAGCTGTTGTGTTCTTATATTTCCCCTCTGGATTCTGTAGCTCTTTCATTTCATTTCATTTCATTTAATTCTTCAGTAGCTCCGTTGTATTTTGTTGTTTGTTTTTGTTTTTTTTGTATTGCAGCTGTGCGCTACACCAAGTGATCACGTGTTAACTCAATTTAGTAGTTGTTCCCTTTTCACTTTGGATGTTAACAGAATAAGCTTCACTGGGTGATCATATAGGACTGTCGGGTTACATTCCAGTGTACTGTCCGTCTGCCCTACTTTCCCATACGGGAAGGGCGCATGTGTTGTTAAATGAAAACGTTGCGAACGACGGCAACATTTCCATCACTTCTTTCAGACCGTTGAGCAACATCAGTGTCAGTGTGTCGCGAAGCAGGTCGGGCTTTAAAGACTAAACGTCACAGTGTTAACAGGTTGGTTTTTCGGGGTCCCACCCACCCTCATCTGTGATGTGATGTGTGTGTGTGTGGTTATTCACCATGTAATCAGTCCATCAAAGCAATTTAAGCTCAAAGATATTAAGTCTCCTGAGTTGTGTACCAAAACACCTGAGCAGAAACTAGAATCACCTGTAAACATTGTCAAGGGTAATAATATCAGATTTGAAAGCGTGTGAGGACTGTGAACAGCTGCGGTTCTGACGTCGCTGTTGGCACGATAATTGCGCGCACACACACGCACACGCACACACTTGAATACTGGGCTTTTGACCACATTCTCTCTCTCTCTCTCTCTCTCTCTCTCTCTCTCTCTCTCTCTCTCTCTCTCTCTCTCTCTCTCTCTCTCTCTCTCTCTCTCTCTGTCATCCACTGCAGTTAATAATCCACCAGATTTAAGCCCTTCTAAAGATTGTACATACGTGCCACTGTCAAACCCCGTACCGTCGCCCCTCTCTCTCTCTCTCTCTCTCTCTCTCTCTCTCTCTCTCTCTCTCTCTCTCTCTCTCTCTCTCTCTCTCTCTCTCCCCCCTCCCTTACGCTATAAAGATACAGTTATTTGCTTCTGTGCCGAGTAGTTTCTTGTGTGAGTGATTTAAGGAGCTGCTGACGTACTGATCTGAAGCCGAGAAGTCGTGAAGTTGCGCTCCGCCACTCTGCGTCACGGAGCGTAGCGTTGAGTCTTTAGTGCCTAGTAGGCCTAAATGTATAAAGTTATTGTATTTTTTATTTTGGGGTTTTTCACAGAATCCCACACACCTGTCGGGCCGTCTGTGTGATGCCTCTGGGTGATGAAACAGTGAACGCGATGAGGCAATGCATTCATTCGTTGTCTCCCTCGGCATTCGGCAGAAATTGATCTTGAGTTGGTCTTCGTCGTTCGATGGTTTAGCAATTGTATTTAGTTGTCATTCACACAAAGCTTTGGCAAAAATCCAACCTCTCTCCCCCCCCCCCCACACACACACACTCGTACCCGTTCCCATGCCTTTATACACTTGTTTCCAATAATAATAACCACATATTGAACATGTGGCATGTTTAAGGAAAATGGCTTGGGTTTCACTTCACTCAAGCATTTATGACATGTACAGTATGGCTGCTTGGGTTCCTGTGGGTTCGTGTGGCTTCTTGAAATGTAATTACCTGTATCTACCAGAACAGAAATGTGTTCGTTACGAAGCGTTTAACATGATATATGTGCTGTACGTTATTTTTGGGCTGAAAGTAAATAATCGGACAAATAAGTGTCAAGATGATAGTTTATTTCAGAGCATTGTGAAATATTTTGACATTCAGAGATACTACGTTACATAACACAGAAACTTGTTAGCTTGTTTTTTTTGTTTCATAACAAGCTATATGTATATTTCTCCTGACATGTACATGATAAATAGAATACTATTGCATCTGAGAAAGAGGATATCAATGTAACTGTCCTATATTACTGCAATTAAAATACTACTCTTTTCCTAAGTATATTGACTTTGTATCATAACCCCCACTGTTGATTTTGGTTTAATATAACATACTTTTTTGGGGGGACAGACATGTTATTTTTCTATTTTTATCTTTTGTTATGTCTATCTATGACGTTACTTATGTAATACGAGCGGAACTGGAATGTGTGCGGCATTAAAATTGACCGGTGACTAGTCGTCGTGTATTGGTATGGGCCTTTTATCACCACGGCGTAACAGGAGGGCCCAAAACAGGTGTAGCTCGTTAAGCGAACGCCGGGTTCGATGCCCATCGTTAACCTCATGAGATACACCTGTGTTACCTCACCCCTGCTGTAATGGTACACCCCTGTGATAAAGGCCTGTTGCAATGAGAACATGCGGCACACTAATCAAACCATTAGCATCCGTCGTTTAAACTAAATGTTTTGCAGGTTTTACGGCGGTAAAACTATTGGATAGTTAGCGGCAGGGCTTGACATTAACACTCGGCCGCAGGCCAAATGAGGGTGTAATTTCGGCAGTGGCTTGTAAGTCTGTCACTCTTACGGGCTGGTGAAATAAAAAATGTTTTACTTTACAAAAGGCGTCTGAAACAATGACGTCAATTCAAGGTGATAGATACTACATGAAACTACTGCAGGGTTGGCTGGTGAAAATGTCGAGTGGCCAGTGACTTTGGAAAACCACTGGCCACAGTGGCTAGTAAGCCAAAAAATGTGTTAATTAATGTCAAGTCCTGGTTAGTGGCAGATACCAGAGGAACCAGTTTTCTCTTGTTTATTTCTTACATTTCTACATTTCTTGTTGATGTGGTTGCCAGGCGATGGGATTTTGAATGTTAAAGGTCCTTTTTATGTGAAGAGTTTGAAGACCAAAATACCTTTGGAGACCTTTGTCTTGTGTAAGTGTATTTTATATTGGAAACGCTCTGTTTCTAACCACATGGCTACAGTACCAGGGTTAATACTTGGTTTTAAACAAAAAATGAAACGGTTCCTCTTAGTATTGTGCTGGCATATGGATTATAGTGGGCTGAACGGAACGATGGGGATAGTAGCAGTCTTCACTCTGTCTGTTGTCAAGGACTCAAGACATGCGTCTGTTTTTGTTTTTGGAGATGCACCTATCCAGTACCATTCCCTTCTTAGCTTGTGAAAATGTAAAATCTAATTAAAACTGTTGAATCGTCTCAGACCCTGCTGTTAATTAATTCAGAAGTTAGAAGAAAAGACCGACAGAAGGCAGTTAAGCACTAAAGAAAATGAGAGAGCGTTTTAGAGAGAGAGAGAGAGAGAGAGAGAGAGAGAGAGAGAGAGAGAGAGAGAGAGAGAGAGAGAGAGAGATGATCTATCCTGCCCACTACAGAGATAGCACAGAACCAGCCAACAGAGACCCTGATACTGCTCTCCATCATGATACACAATGGCCAGCTTATCAATTGCGTCCACCCAGTGATTTGGACCATGTTTTGTCTTAGGTGCAGATCAGAGATTGTTGTCAATTCATTGGCTGTTTGCGAATGGAATGGAAGGATGGACCTTTTTCACAGAGCCGTTAGAGGTAGGACGATAGGTGTCGCTCATAACACTAATTATGGGTCTGCTGCATTTATGTACCTGGGCGCGGTTAGTAGACTCATCGTCAACGGTTGAGTGTTCTACCCGCGGTGCAAATGGTACATAAAACGAGCGCACCCATAATTAGTGATATGAGCGACACCTGTTTCCCTTGTCACCGACGCCTCTGTGATAGGATCTATTCGCAGAGCGCTTAATCAGGTGATCAGGAGGAAAATAGGCTCAACATGAACAAACCCATCCACCCCAAGACTTTTAGACATTCAAAGGTTATACATAAAGGTATGCAGGTAATTGCCTTTTTGTATTTATGTTCAGAATGATAATGTCCTATTTTAAAACTGTACTGTAGCAGTTGACGCTGCCACCAGCCATTAAAATGGCTTCCTGCTGGCTCCTCCCGAAGACAAGGACATGATGATGAGGAATCCGGTTTATTGCAAGAGTTTGAATAGTTGTGAACAGTGCAGTTGGTGCTCTCTCTCTCTCTCTCTCTCTCTCTCTCTCTCTCTCTCTCTCTCTCTCTCTCTCTCTCTCTCTCTCTCTCTCTCTCTCTCTCTCTCTCTCTCCAGTGTGTGTGGTGGTGGCTGGTTTAACCTGTGGTCCTTGATTAACAAGGACCGACGGGTGTGCAGCCTCACCAGCCATAGCAGTAATCAGTCTGACTCAGGCCAGATGAGGCTGCTTAAACCAGCCACCAACCACACATACTCCACATGTACTTGTACTCTTTACTCTAGTATATTTATACTCTGGTATACTGTATATATATTAAATTCCGGAAAATTAAATTCCCTAATTGGAAACCCTAACCCAAAAACCAAAACCGTAGAAACCAAAACCAAACCCTAAGAATGACGCTTAATACCCTAAACCCAAAACCAAACCCTAATAGGAAACCCTAATATGTCTCTTGAATATGTAGGAATGGTTGCATTTTCTACATATATATATATATATATATATATTTGACTCTAGCACTAGGCTTGTTTTTCTTTCTTCCTCGTCTTTGTTTGTTATCGTTTGTATCCCTTTTTCATGGTCATCCCTGTGTGTCTGGAGAGACCGGGCACGTCTAGGTCGTTAGGTAGTTTGGTCGGTAGGTAGCTCTCTCCTGTGGGACTGGCACGGAAGGATGACACGACATTTTGAAGGCACAACCTTCTGCTGTGTTTGAGTATTCATAGCCCGCTGGACGGGGCACGAAAAACAGAATGTCATATTATAATTATCACCACAGAATGGGAGGCAGCCTGAGGTAGGCTGAAGTTTTTCAAAACAAAGTATTTAACAGAATGAGCCTTTCCTTCCCGTCGCTGGGGTAGCCGACAACAGGTTGAAGTACAAGTGTAATTAAACAATTTTGCGCTGAAAAAGCTAATATGTGAGCTGTGACTCGTGGCTGTTTTGGCACGGCACATTGGAGAATACCGCAAAAAAAGATATTAATATCTGGAGGCTACGAGAGACAGATTAAAAAGGGGTCTGTAATAGAGTTTAGGTGAAGGCAAGAAGATGCAGTTAAAGTCCCCATTGTGCACATAATCCCATCTCAAATCATTTACTTCTTATGAAACCCCTCTTTGTGCAGAGAGTCGCAGGTTGTTTATATGTAAAGTTGGTATAACCACAGAGGAGGTGGTGGTGGTGGTGGGTGGACCTCGAAGCTCGACTAAAGGCAGTCTGTAAAGCATCATCATGAAGCAGCTTTGCCGTCTTTGGATGCTGGCACTGGTGTGACATGCAAAACGGGAAACTTGCGCACACATCGCTGTGGCCTCTGTTCACGCATATAGAGAATCAAAACAAAAGGACTAATAGAAGCTAAACAATTCTTAATACCAAAAGAGACAATTAATGACACATAAATGGAGTTCGCCCCCTCGCTTACCCCATGTGGCATCAAAACAGAACAGTAAGAAAGTCCAATTATCAACTTGGGGAATTGGATTTTTGATATCAAACTGTGTCTGGTTGCCAATATAGAGCTTATTAGGAGGTATTAAAAACCCATTCCATCACTTTGTGGGGGCGGAAGGACTTCAACAGTGTAAGCATCGAGTTCTGGACTGCAATTGTAAATGAGGACGGATGAGGATGTATGAAAGAAATATATCTGTATATATATATTTATCTATATATCTATATATATAGATATATGTGACGTGTGGGAGTGGGTTACCTGACAGCTCTTGGTTCACGTGACAGGCCAAAGACAGGTAGTTGGCGCCGCCCCGTACTATGTGTATTTAAATGACTCACCCGGCAAACGCAGGTTGAACTGGCAGTACGGAATTGTGTTATTCATCTTGTTAATTTGAATGCTTGTGAACTGCTCTATTTTTATGTTTGCGTACCTCAGCGTTATGCTATGGTCTACTTCAACAAATGTACTCCTTGTAAGTCGCTTTGGATAAAAGCGTGTGCCAAATGTCCTAAATGTAAAATGTAACTGATTGCCTAGGTGTGTGGTTGCCGGCGGTGAAAGACGTAATCGGCGATAGAGCAAGAGGGACGGACTTGCAACACATGTGTCCAGTGTTTTAACTGCAGTTTTAACGAGGCATCTCTTGCAATCACTGTTTTTCCCCATACTAAATGGTTATTGTGACGACGCATACCGCTTAGATCAGACGGGATATTATTCTGTGTGCTTTGTGCTGCGTGTCTTATGTGTGCATTATTTTAGCGTGCTTTACGGGTGCCTTTTGTTGAGTGCCCTCTTAGACGTGTGGTGCTCATCTTTGATTTATTTGTTTTGTGTGGTTATTTTGAACGTGTTCCGTCTGTCACCTCTGTGCTGGGCCATGCCCAGCACAGAGGTGACAGACGGAACACGTTGAACCCCGTGAGATTAAAGCGATTTACTTTTGGTATACAGTCTTTTCCTCTCATTCATTCATTTGAACACCTTCTAGTGGGGAAACATTGGCTATGTATATTTAATTCCTCACAAGCTCATATTAAGGGTGTTACTCCTCCTACACATGGAGGTGGCACTGTATAAATAAAGTAAGCCCTGGGCTTGTGTAGGTCACACATATATATATAGATATACTGTATACATAGTTTGAGCTTGAATTCGAACACTGTGAGGTTTAAGAAAATACTTTTTGGGCTAAGAGTTGTAGGGAGGACCCTCAGGCAGACCCAGGGCAGCTTTATGATAGCTAGCACTGTTGTTGTGTATGACCATTATAATGAGCGATGTTGTATATGAGATGCGGCACACACTGCAATGTTTGATATCCATTATTATTATGCAGATGATTGTGGTACAGTATATAATACTTGAGTAGAAGACTTAATGCAGACTGAGATTAAACAAAAAGGTTGGTGTTGTGAATGATGATGTGGTAAGTATGGCAATGTGTAATAATAGTTAGTAATATTTCTAGTAAGTTGTCATACTTTGTCAGAAGTTGCAATGTTTCTACTTATTTGCCATATTTCCTCATTAATTGTTATATTTCTATTGAGTTGTCATATTTATATCATCATATATCATCAATTAACAGTAATATTTCTTGACGCAGCACGACCGTCAATCCACAATTAAATTATAAGGAAAATAAACCTGCTGACTGCTGGACACTTGGCCGGACCTCAAACACACATGCAGATGCTCACAGACCACCTTCATAAATGTTCAACCTCAATGAGGATAGCAATTTAATTGTGGATTGACGGCCGTGCTGCGTCAAGAAATTGTACTATTAATTGATGACGAAATATGACAACTAAATAGAAATATAACCATTAATGATGAAATATGGCAAATAACTAGAAACAACTTCTGTGTGAGTTTGAATGGCGGCATGCGTATGGGTATGGCTTCCCTGTTGTGTGGGGGTGTGGACTGACTGGGTCTCTGGTGTTTTATAAATATAATTATTTTTTGAAAGAAAATGCTAACCAAAACCCCTTACCATATGCACATACAGTATACTATGTCTAACACTCAAATACATACCTGACCCCCATACAACCCCGCATTGTGTTATCATACAATTTTTTTTTAACTTTTTATTTATCCCGAGGGAAATGAGTTCTCTGCATTTGACCCATCCTAGTGTCAGGAGCAGTGGGCAGCCATTAGTACAGCGCCCGGGGAGCAGTGTAGGGAGTGCCTTGCTCAAGGGCACTTAGGCAGTAACCTGGTGTTTCCGGGTCTTGAATCGGCGACCTTGCGGCTCCCAAGCCAAGTCCTTATCCACTGAGCTACTGCCCCCCCAAAATATATATAAATATCATACTTAACACAATATCATACTTAACACATTGTCATACTTACCTTTGCACATCATCATTCACAATAACAACCTTAGTGGGAATCGATCACAGGTCTCAGGAACTGCTAACCTGCAGCTCTCACAGCTGCTCCACGAGACTCTTGCAAATGTTTCCAAGGACAGGGGTGTTATTAGCAGGACCTTGAACTAACGTCCCCAAAGTCGTTAACCAATATATCTGTCTTTAGCACCACAACTCCTATGATTCGGTCGGTGGTACTAATTGATATTACAATCCATCCCCTTACCTGTCCTCAAACGAAAACACAGGTCTCCAGCACTGATAACAGGGGGGGATCAAAACTGTGCCAAAATGTTGTTTCCAGTCGGCTTCACCATGTCAGTGGTGTCTTGTGATGTTTTTGATTGTCGCAAAAGCCGTTTCATTCATGTCATCAACTATTTTACCTCATTGCCCAGTATTCTAAAATGCTTTTCATTGTTATAGAACTGCAGACCTAGTAGACTAGTATACAACTCGATACAAGATACACCATTTTTATGGCCAATAAAAGTTAAATGGAATGCTTACTCCCCGTGACTATTGTGTCTTGTGATATTTGATATTTTTATTGTTGCAAAAGCTATTTTCTTCATATCATCAACTGTAACTAGAAGTTTTATTTAACATATTTCTATTGCCTTTCTTGTTCTCTCTTCAGAGAGAAGTGGGAGAGACAAGAGGATCTAAAGAGAAGTTGGGGGTGTGCCAGGAATGTTTTGCAGTTCAAGAGTTCAATCTATTTAGATAGTTTCTAATTAGTTCATTGTTAATACAGCACTTTAAACCTTAAGAATGAATCAAAATGCTTTCTTGAATGTTTTAAGTTATGATGTACTATCACTGGCGCCCCACCCCTCGGGCCCTATGGTGGTCGTGGCCCTAAGGAGCAGGGGGGGGCATGTCCTTTATTTTTTTGCATGAAAGGTGGCAACTGTAGTTCCATACTGTACCAGCATAATTTACAGTTTAATCTAGTCCCCCACCCAATTCCCATAGGCACCCATTCAAAAACTGAAAGGTTATAATATTGCTTTTTACTTGAAAATAGGATATTTTGAATATTTAGCAGTTGATGGATAACAGACAGACAGATCAGGAAGTCATGGAACACAAAGGATATGCAACCAAATACTAAACGAGTTAATTTGGGCTTGCCATGACAAAGGGTATGAATACATATGCAATGAATATATTTGGAATATATTCATAATGAGTTATATTTGGAGTGTGCTAGGGGATGAATATTTTCAAAGCACTGTATATTAGCTCAGCTAATTAGCTTTTCTTTTCATGAAAAATGGCATGAAAACGTTTATGATAATGTCATTAAGTGACAATACCATGCTGAACCAGATAGCTTGGAGATTAAATTCAGTTATTTTGATTACGAGTTACGAAGCTACTTCACATTGTTTGCACGTTTACATTGACATTTGAAACTACTAGAATGCTAGCAGCGCCGGTTAGTCAGATGAACAAATTTCTCGTTTTTCACACAACATACAGCACAAAAACATTCCCACTAATGTGTCCAAATGAGAATTTTGCGTCATTTGCCTCAAGCGACTTCCTTTTTCTTCTCCCTTTGTTTTTCAGCAACACCCTTTTGCTTTATAGCATGTTTAGGTAGCTCCATTTTGCCACACAAACAACTTGCCTAGCCTAGCTTAGGTCCACAGAGCCAATGCGGCCACAGGCATCTCTCTGCACACAGTGTCTGATTGACAGATGACAGACAACAGCTGAAAGGAAAGGGGCGGGACAAACCCACGTGGACCAAAGTTAATTGCCCAGCCACTACTAGTGAAACTATCTAAACATAGGCTATATTAAAGGCCCACCCCACCTTGTGGGCCATTGGCCACACCACTGTGGGCTGTCTAGGCAACTGCTGCAGTTTGTTTGTTATAGCGATTACCGGCCCACCGACCAAGCGGCCCACCGGGAAAAACTCCCGGTACTTCCAATGGCCAGTCCGCAACTGCACAACTGCACTAACCATCAATCAAATCGCCCTCTGACTTTTGTGGTCAAATTTACTACGGTGTTCCTCAAGCTGCTTGTCATTCTGGGCTGGCCCGCAGTAAGCATTGACAGGGGCCCTGGAGGGCCATGTCTTGCCATCGCCCCGCTATAACCCGTCTCTGACCTGAAGCGCTAAAGTGTCCCCAGTCCCCAGCATCACCCAGGGAATCACTTGGCAGTGCCTTGCATTACGGTGTAGGAATACTAACATGGGTTGTTGTCATCATTATTGTCTGGACGGTTCACAACAGGACATTTGATTGGATCAATCTAAAATTTGACAGGTCATTTAAAATAATGCATAATTATGTTAATTGTTTTGTTTGTTGTTGTCATTTAAGGGGGGGGGGGGGGGGTAGGTGCGCATGCATTTAATTCTCTAATAAATATAATATACCAATAAAAAAAATCCAAAAATGTAATACAGTGGAATGAAACTGACCGGGGGGTCAGCTAGAACAGATCTGTGTTCAATAGATAAATAAATAAATGAATAAACAGCCTTGACATTGTCCCCAGGGTGACTCTGCCGTGGGTGGGTGACTCTGCTGTGTGTGACCACCCCCCCCCCGCTGGTTTGTGTGTGTGTGTGTGTGTGTGTGTGTGACTGTGTGGTTTGTGGTTCGTCCTACAGATGCTCATGACTACCCTCCGCCTTATCAGCCACATGTAATCACGCTGATGGAAGTGCCTCTCTCCCCCCCCCCCCCTCCTCTTGTCCTCACTCTGGGTGGGAAGCGGCGAGGAAGAGGCCCTCTTTGTCTGAGGAACCGGCCACTTTGTGACAGAGTGCGGTGCGTGATGGGGGACGGGCAAAAGGACAAGGCGGGGCTGACAGCATGGGCATTCTTCACATGACCGTGGAGACAGTGCGTGTGTGTGTGTGCGTGCGTGTGTGTGTGATCGGATGCGTTTGTGCATATGTGTGTGTAAGGGCATTTCAGAGAGTAAGTGAGAGGAGGGGGAGAGAGAGAGAGAGAGAGAGAGAGAGAGAGAGAGAGAGAGAGAGAGAGAGAGAGAGAGAGAGAGAGAGAGAGAGAGAGAGAGAGAGAGAGCAGTTGTACGTGGGCAGGCAGAGGACAGCCGTGTGCTTTGTAATTCTACGAAGGCCCTTGACCGGGTCCGGTCACTCATCCTCCCAAATTACCCACCGCAACTGCTCCATAATGGCATTAAAATTGGGGTCTGGACAAGACATCCGTCACTGCGGCACAGCTTGCCTGGCCTCGATTCCTCAGCAAAGAGGATGGAGGTTACAGCGAATGGGAGAGAGAGAGAGAGAGAGAGAGAGAGAGAGAGAGAGAGAGAGAGAGAGAGAGAGAGAGAGAGAGAGAGAGAGAGAGAGAGAGAGAGAGAGAGAGAGAGCGAGAGCGAGCAGAGTGAAGAGGTGAAGTGGGAACATAGAAGGCAGACAGCTGTGGGTGGAGAGACAAGAGATGGTATTTGTGACCATTAAACAGATATTCACTTCACAGCATACAGTACATTATATTAGGTGTTTGATTTTGATTTTATATTCATTTCTAATTGTATTTATTGAATACAATGAATGTTAATTTAAAATGTAAAATAAATACAATATATTTTATACATAATACAACAAAAAAATTATAAGGTTTATTTATTCCGATTTTAAGATTATTAGAATGTTTTTTAACACATTGTTGACAGAATCTCCAATTAATTAAATAATCAAGTGAATTAACCTTAACTTGGAATAAAGTATATGTATATACTGTATATATATATATATATATATATATATATATATAGAGAGACTAAAAAAGAAAGCACAACGTTCCAGTGTTGACACACAAAAAACGCATGGCATGCTTACTCTTTCATCTTGAACAAAAAAAAAAAAGAGTTTTGAAGAAAGAGCACTTAGCTTCTCGCTGGGACATACATGAGCGGAGAGAGGAGCTGCATTGAGTTATTTGATAGTGAACCTCTATATAGAGGCCCTTTCATCTGGAGGGGCAGTTTATAGATTTGAGCTTTCCACCTTGGATTCAGGGGGCTGACTAATGTCCAGCGCTGAGTGGTCGAGTTTCATGGGAGAGAGTGAGTGAGTGAGTGAGTGTCGACCAAGCTAAATCTGCTAAATCTAGAGAGAGACGGACAGACAGACAGACAGACAGACAGGACGGAGAAGCTGGGAGAGGGAGGGGAGAGACAGACAGACAGAATGATGAGACAGAGACAGAGGGAGAGAGAGAGAGAGACAAACAGAGACATGACAGATATACAGAATGAAGAGGGAGAGAGAGAGAGACTGAATGAAGACAGACAAAAATAATGAACAGGGAGAGAGAGACAGACAGACAGAATGAACAGGGAGAGAGAGACAGACAGACAGAATGAACAGGGAGAGAGAGACAGACAGAATGAACAGGGACAGACAGACATAATGAACAGGGAGAGAGACAGACAGACAGAATGAACAGGGAAAGAGAGAGACAGAATGAAGAGGGAGAAAGACAGACAGAATGAACAGGGAGAGAGAGACAGAGACAGAATGAACAGGGAAAGAGAGACAGACAGAATGAAGAGGGACAAAGAGACAGACAGACAGAATGAAGAGGGAGAAAGAGACAGACAGACAGAATGAAGAGGGAGAAAGAGACAGACAGACCGACCGAATGAACATGGAAAGATAGACAGACATAATGAAGAGGGAGAGAGAGACAGACAGAATGAACCGGGAAAGAGAGAGAGACAGACAGACCGACAGAATTAAGAGGGAGGGAGAGACAGACAGACAGACAGACGGGAAGAAAGAAAGTGGTGATTTTGAGTATGTCAGAGAGCTGGCCCCCGAAGGCGAGCTCAACAGTGGAACAACAAAGCCTTTCATGTTTTTCTTTCTCCCTTTTGTTTTCGTTTTTCTCTCCGAGTCTCTGTCGGTCGCACAGCGAGGGACAGGAAATTGCTCTCCCAGCTGCTTGGCTCTCTTCCAGCCGTGCCCGGTCCTGGCGAACGGGTTGTCCAACCCTTTTGCGAGCGACGAACCTCCAGTCACACACACACACACACACATACAGAGCTGTGAATGTTTGATTGCGTTGCCACAGGTGAGGCATGTCACCGCTAGCACGACTTTCGCTAGCAAAGTTTGAACAACACATCTATCTCCCTCCCTCGATCGCCATCCCCAAAAGGGACAAAAACCCTTTGGATGGGTTCGGATGAGCGCCTCCATGTGTCCCTTTGAGCCAACAGCTGCAGCTAACAATACACCAAAATCAATGAAATGTGTCCGGAATATAGCAAATCGCCATCTCACCGTGCTAATTTGAACTCCTTTATTTCAGTCAGCTCGTGTCCAAATTGTGCCCCGATAACATACAATAACGTTTTTGAAAAAAACACAATTGTGGCACTTGTTTTAATGTATCCCATATCAAATACAGATTTAATGTATAGCTCAATATTGACACAGGGGCCCAGCGTCGTCCCTTCCATACTTTAGTGCTGTGCTTTTCGTACAGCTAATGTGTTCCTGGCGGAGAGCGGCGCGTTCTGCTGAGCCAGCACCGCGTGCCGTAACTCGATCGAGAGTGTCGGGTGGCAAAATATACATACTGTCGTCTGGGCTTGATATCTGACCCTATTGACATCCGGAGAACTCCGATCAATATGTCCCCACAACACACCCGACGTACACACACACACACACGCCGACATAAACACATACACACTGACATAAACACACACACAGATATACATACACACACACACACACACACCGACATACACACAAACACCACCATCGTCAACTGGGAATGTTTTAATAGCAAATTGTACATTTAACAAACACATGTCACGAGTACAAACCGACCGGGGGGACGGGGACGCTGAGCTGCCGTGGCGGGTTTCCTCGAGAGGAACGGATTTGTGTTGAATGCCGTTTTTTGATTTGATTTGGTTGTTGGTTGGTTGTTGTTGTTGGGGATGTAGCCCCTATGTTTACATCATGAGGTGAACACTTTACTACTGTTGTTGTTGTTGTTGCTGCTGCTGGTTACATGCTGGGTACTGAACAGGACGGATGGCAATACGTCAAGCACACGTCACACAAATCGGACAATTTGCATAACGCTCGCCCCCCCCTTCCCGTGCGTCATATGTCAATGAAACCCTGACGTAATAAAACATAACAAAAAGAGTCATTTACTACAAGCGCTGTTGTTGTTTTTTTCCCTTTTAAAAGACTACAACCTAGTTACTGCTGTATAAAAAAAACTCCTAGTGCACTTCGCTCCACAAACCCCCCCTCCCCTCCCCCATAGTATACATAGATGCATAACCATAAGTAATAAATAGATAAAACGCATAAGTTAGGATAAACAATGGTAAAACCGGCCAGAGGGGGGGGGGGGGGGGTTGACACGACGTGAAAGAGAGGGACGCTGTGGAGGAAAGTCACGGTCGCGACGACGTCGTCAACGACCGGCCGGGGTATGGAGCCCATGACCGACTGCAACTCACCTGCGCTACCAAAAAAACATACAAATGTACGGATATGCATGGCTGGATGATGTGTTGCATAATATTGTCCCACAAAAAAAGTGTGGGGGGGGGGGGGGGCGGGGGTCAACAAAAAGTGGCGAATAACTCAGTGCATCGTGGGTTCCCTCGGTCAAAGACGAACAGCGGAGCGGAGCAGAGTCCTCCCCAGCCTCCTCCCCCCCCCCCCTCCGCCACACCTCCCCAGAACACCTGAGCAAGACGACCGGACCGGACCTCGAGAGACATCAGTGCAAAGGGGGGGGGGGGGGGGGTTTGAGGGAGGGGGTTTGAGGGATCACATCCAATAATAATTCCCCGTTACACAAGATGCAGATTAACAGTCTCACATTCATAATAACGGCTATAAGTGACGACAAAACAAACAAACAAAACAAAACAAACAAACAAGGACAGATTTAGTCATGTGACCGCCGCATCGTACCCTGGCTGCACAGTTCATCCTTCACACATCTTTCACTGTGCAATTTCAATATGTCCTTTTTTTGTTGTTGTCCATTTTGGGTTCACTGGTCGTTCAACGGTCCACTGTCTCTCAAGCATAGCCCAGTGTAGTTTGGTTTGTCACTGTAGAAAAAACTCTTTTGGTTCCATGTTAATGTTAATGTTAATGTTAATGCCGTGGGCCACCTGATAATCATGTATGAAAAGGGATATTAATCCTTAAATTGGTGTTTGCAGCGTCATACCCGGAAATAGACTTAAAAGTTGTTTAATTCCAAATTCACCATTGTGTGTCCAGAAGTGGGAGTTCGCTGGGTTAGCGTTTGCTTTCCGCTAGCCGCTTCCATTGACTTGCAGCGATACAGTAGCCTAGCTCCTGTTCACCTTGGGCGGGGAGCGGGGGGGGTTATACACTTCTAATTACTTTTCCGAAGATTTACAATGGCTTCCGAATTGTAGCTTGTTCAAAACGAGTGCCAGTAACAACACAAACAAGAGTTGGGTAGTTTGTCTCCGAACACACAGCTAATTGAAAACACACTGGGTTTATCCTCCACGGAGACAACAGCTGATAATATCAGTGTCACCGGTAGCCTGATAACACACAGCGCTGAAAATAGTGCCGAATTATCTGTGCGTTTGTGGACCAACTACAAATCCCAGATATATTGGTGTATCACCTTTAAGTCCCTGGATACCGTAGTAGAGAGAGAGAGAGAGAGAGAGAGAGGCATCCCAAGATGAAGGAATGCTTGACTGGTAAAATGTGGCAGGAGACACCTTTACCATCTACCATCGATGGGACAAACGTGACCGGCTTAGATGAACAGGAAGAATGTGAAAGACGAAAGACCGATGGACTGTCAGATCAATGAGCGCCAGTGTGTGTGTGTCTTAGTTAGTGAGTTAGTTAGTAGTGACATCCGTAATCTGGAGGATCATCCACGCTCAGATGGACCAGGCCAATCTCTGACAGAGCCCACCCCCTGCCCCACTGTTTCCGCTCTGTTTCAAGTTTCAAGTTTCATGTTCCGGGCGGAAACACACACAAACGCCTCGTCTCGGGGGGGGGGGGGTTAGAAAAAAACGTCAGAGGCCGATTGGGGGGGGGGGGGGGGGTGTAGCTGTATCCCTCAGCGAGGCTGCCTGCCTGCTTGTTGCGGGGGGTGTAGGTTGGGGGGGTGGGGGAGTTGGGGGGAGCTCATACACAGGTCCCCTGGTGCTGCACCGTGTACTGCTTGTTGCGGTGCTTCAGGCCCAGGCCCCGGTCCTTCAGCTCCATGGCTCTCTGCTGGGACGTGTCCGCCAGGGCGCTGGCGATGGCCATGCCTGTAGCGGGGAAGAAGAAGAAGAAGAAGAGAAGAAGAAGAAGAAAGAAGAAGAAGAAGAAGAAGAAGAAGTATGGAGTGAGTTAATTCAAGTCAAGTCAAGTCAAGTTTATTGTCACTTCACGTATAAGTATAAGCAATGAGTGAACATCTTATGTGCAATACCCGACGACAGACAGCAGTTATGAAAAGATTATTCATTATTCAGCCATTCATTCATTCATTCATTCATTCAGCCGTCCGTTGGACTTGAGATACTACGCTACTGGAGTCTCGAGTGTCATTCAGGGGTGGGATTCCGTCCGGATCGCCGGATGACTCTAGTGAGTCTTTGTGGGTGTTTTACTCTGGTACCATTATCATGATGAATGACCCCCTCTCTCTACAGTATTAAAAGCGACCGAGAGACAGCGACCCAGAGGAAATCTGTCATGTATTTATATAAATATATACTGTATATGAGAGGAGCACAGTGGAGGCGTTGTGGTGAACATCAAAGGGGGAAAGTCCCCAGTAGCAGTGTGACAGACGGAGACAAATTCCCCTCCTGAAACCCCCCCCTCGTCGTTCTCCTCCTCCTCCTCCTCCTCCTCCTCTTCCGCCTCTTCAACATCACCAAAATGTTCATCAACATCACTGTCTATCTCAATTTTCTCTCTCATTCTCTCTCTCTCTCTCTCTCCCGGTCTCTATCCCCTCTCTCTATCCCTCCATCACGTTCTCTCTCTCTCCCCCCCCCCTCTCTCTCTCTCCTCCCCCCCGTCTCCCCCCTCTCCCTCTGTCTCTCCCTCTCCCCGTCTCCTCCATTCCGCAGGAAATACCACCCCTCCAACCCCGACCCCAACCACATCCGTATCTGATCTTCATCTTTGGCGAGCACGGCTCTCTCTGTGTTGTCCCTGGCAGGCGATGCTGCCGTTATAAAAGTTTTTGCAGTAATGGCAGAGGTGGTGGTTTCTCTCCCACCACCACACCACCACCACACCACCACACCACCCACCCCACCACACCACACACACCGTGGGGGCGGAGGGAGGAGTGGGCTGCTGTGTGGCCCCAGCCAAGTGCACGGGAAACAGGCAGTGAGACTGTGAGCCGGGGGAAGCTGCTGCTGCTCGGCCAGGATGTGATTTAGATGCACAACAGTTTGGAGAATTTCACACACGAGGGGTGATTTGGTTTGAGGATGTTTTTGGGGATTTTTTCTCTCTCTCTCTCCCTCTCTCTCTCTCATTATCTCTCTCTCTCTCTCTCTCTCTCTCTCTCTCTCTCTCTCTCTCTCTCCTCTACTCTCTCTCTCTCTCTCTCTCTCTCTCTCTCTCTCTCTCTCTCTCTCTCTCTCTCTCTCTCTCTCCTTTTCTCTTACTCTTTCTCTATCTGTCCTTCTTGCTCTCTCTCTCTCTCTCTCTCTCTCTCTCTCTCTCTCTTCTCTCTCTCTCTCTCTCTCTCTCTCTCTCTCCTCTCTCTCTCTCTCTCTCTCTCTCTCTCTCTCTCTCTCTCTCTCTCTCTCTCTCTCTCTCTTTTGGGGGGGGGGGGACTGACGAAAAAAAAAAAAGCAGATTTCACAGTCCCGTGGTGTGCTTCCTGGTGTGTCGGTTTGGTGTGTGTGTGGTGTGTGTGTGTGTGTGAGCGGCAGCGCGCGCACGTGTGTAAGAGAGAAGAATGCGCACTTAACCAAACACACGTTATGTATGCCTATGCCTATGTCTGTTGTACGTCATATGGAAAGTTCAGCTGAAGCGGCACGCTTTTTCCATCTCCCCTCCAAAACACGAGACACGGACATCCAGAAGCCTCCCTTTTAGAAGTCGTTCCTCTCTCCCCCCGCAGTGGACGGTGCGCTGTCCAAAATTCACACTGCGGGAAGGGAATAGGGGAGGAAGCATTCCATTGTTCTTGTTGCATATGGCAAAAACAAACAAACATCTTGAATCTTGAATCCGGTCGTGCTTCTAAAACGACGCACGACGAGAGACATCGTACGAGCATCCATGCAACGGCTGTTGCATTCAGCTTAAACCGATGGAAAGAAGACTAAAGTTGCACTTTAAAGTGTTTCACCTGGCGTCACAGTGTTCACGGGTGAAAAGACGAAAAAAAACGAAAATCACTCAACTCTAATCAACTGATTCGACAGGTGAGCACAAGAGCTCGTTTACTGCCATGGCAACAGGGCTCATTAATGTAATTGTTTTGTCAGGTGAGTCGCCGCATCATTAACCTCCGACCTCCTCGCAGCCGTCTCGATGGGACTAATGGGGGTCATTAGCGACGGCGATCCCATCGTCTGCCGATGGGGGGGGGGGGTTGAGGCGGGGGACTGACAGACCAGACAGACACGGTTTATAATAAACCGCGGCTTTGAGCATGAGAAAAGAAACCACCAAGAGAGGTGGTGAGCTTCCAAACATGCGGGGGAAAAGATAGGAAGGAGGAGGCGCTCGCTCCAGATCTACGCTCTCTCAGGAGAACACACACGGGACACATATAGGATTCTGCGTGCGGGCCAAGATGAATGAATGCACGCAGATCGGACGGGAGCCCCCCTCCATAGAACAACAGCAGCTTGTTCGTCAAATATTTAACCGAGTTCTGGCACCACGCCGTGTTGACAAACCCCTGGATCCGTTCCAGTCATGTTTGATTTGGGGCTGGTGGGGGGAGCATGTGGGGTGGAGGAGGAGGAGGTGGAGGAGGAGGAGGAGGAGGAGG
>CM051018.1:11728189-11735689 GCA_027704905.1 Muraenolepis orangiensis
GGAATGTGAAAAGGGGGCGTGGCTACCTGGACGAGGGCTGTGAACGCGGGGAGGCAGAACTGCCAATCCTGACACAGTCGAAGCTCATTTCAAGCAAACTTGGAAGTTCGCACAAAACCAAAAAAAAGGAAATGCAAATTAGTTTAAAAGGTGTTTCCACCAACTTGTTGGAGCGAACAAACTACGTCAGCGATGACGGATATTAGGCGGTGACAGGAACGTTTGAGAAGAAGCCGACAGCGTAAGTCACGTGAGTTCAAAGTTCGCTCCATCAGAAATGATTCAGCAAAGTTGTTTCCATCTCTGCTTTTGCGAATGAACTCGATTCGAATCAGTCAAAAACCACCTCAAGCGAGCGTATCAACTTTTATGCCAATCTGAGAAAGTTGATTCCAATTTGGCTGTTTCCTTCAACATTTTCTAATGCGATACTTCAAAATGCCAATCGAAATATGGTGATGGAAACCTGACAAGTGAGAAAGGAGCTTTTGTCTGATACACTACTTGAATACACTTTAATGTAATGAGCCTCAGTTAAGACAGTTTAGAATTTTGAATGATATATATATATATATATATATATATATATATATATATATATCAATATGGCCCAGCCCTATATATACAGTAAATGGACATTTATAAATGGACATTTATATAGCACTTTTCTAACCAGTGGTTACTCAGAGCCTCACATTCACCCATTCATACACCCATTCAACCACCGACGGCGGAGTAAGCCATGCAAGGAGACAGCCGGCACATCAGGAGCCGTTAGGGTTAGGGTGTCTTGCTATATATATATATATATATATATATATACAGTATATACATATACATATATATATATATATACACAGTATATATATATATGCCTGTTCAAACACACAGGCAGGTTGCGGAAGCGCTAGTCTGTGTGCGAGGTGTTAGCGGTGAGCTCAGTCTTCTCCCACGGAGACTCCTTCTCACATCATCGGCTGGCCTTCCTTTCCAACACTCCTTAATAGACTTCTTAGCAAAATGACACCTCTCACACGGCACAAATTAAAACCCGTGCGTGCGTGGTGTGAGGATAATGAAGCAGATCTATACTTTGCATAAGCTTTAAAGAGTGAGAGCTCCCCTTGGCTTCCATCCTAAACTAATCACTCTAAGTGGGAGCGAGAGAGAGAGAGAGAGAGAGAGAGAGAGAGAGAGAGAGCGAGAGAGAGCGAGAGAGAGGGTGCGAGAGAGGGTGCGAGAGAGAGAGAAACTACAGAGTGTGAGAAAGAGAGGGAGGAAATCAACCCTTCAAACTATCCCTCTCTCTCAGTATTTTTTTTTTTTTGCACTCTTTCTTGTTTATTGCCATTTCAGTAGAAGGGCCAAGTCACCGAATTCTGCTGACCGAGCGTGTGTTCAGGAGCTATGCTAGGCCATGCTTTTTTCCAAACACTCGCTGGTAATTCAATTTATTAACTTCCGTTCCTTTCGGCCCTCAACTCTCCATTTGAGGTAGCCGTCTGTGTGCTCTCTCTCTCTCTCTCTCTCTCTCTCTCTCTCTCTCTCTCTCCCTCTCCCTCTCCCTCTCCCTCTCTCTCTCTCCATCTCTCTGTGTACATTTGTGTTGCTCTGGGCAACCGAGTGGCTATATTTCAGCTGTGAACGCTGCGGTATATAGCTGGTAACACGGGGACACACGCAAGACATCGGAATAAGAAAGGAAAAGTACCTTGCCCAAAACTTCTTCACATCAAAGATACACACCTGGGGGAAGGAAAGCGGGGCATTTGTAGCCTAGCGCGTGGATGTTTGAAATCACATGAAACGGGATTAGAGTCATCTCACGGCAGAATATGGAAAGCTTCTCTCTATTATTTTTGACACAGGATAAAATGGGTGATCCCCCTGTCCCTTCCAAGGCGACTAAGCAAAATATACCCGGGAGTGATGGCACTGGCACTTCTGCCGGACAAGCGAAGGAGAACGAGTCTTTAAATGGCAGACGACGGCTGCAGATGCTGACAACAAAAGCTGGTGTCTGGAGATACTGTTTCAGCCTAGAAAGTATTAGCTCAACTTCCCCTGCTTTGTTTACACTCAAATGACCATCAATGAGTATGATAACATGACCGTGGCGTGACCTATTTTGAGGCAGATGCTGTTTTCAATAGGGATGCTCCGATCGTTCGGCCGCCGATCATTATCGGCCGATATTAAACTCTAAACCGATCGATCAGAGTTCTCAGAAACAGCCGATCAAAAGAGCCAATCAGATGACGCGAAATACATGAGACTTTTCTTGGTGCGCAGCAAAATAAAATGCAATGTGTGTGAAGCAGAAATGCCGGCAGCACTGCCAAAAGCCCATTGCCCCCACCCACTATGTGATCGGCAATCGGTATTGGCCGATTCTGATTCCGGTGATCGTGATCAGTGATCGGCCCCAAAAACCTTGATCGGAGCATCCCTAGTTTCAAAATCACTTTTCGTCGATGGTCGACTCGGAAAAAAGTTTGCAACTCTGTGGGAAGTCTCGCCACGCACCAAAACACACACACACCAGCGCCCACTTTCACTTCGGCTGTGACCATTTCAAGGTACATTTGTTTCCTATTCCGGGTGACTACACTGACGGTGCTTTGGGTTGAAAAAGGAGGTTCAAACAACGGGCCCACTGGTTCCCAGCAGTTAAGAGAAGAAAACCTCAATCTGTGGGAGATGTGGGACGACGACAGCTAACAAGTTAGCCTCTATAGTACATTAAGAAGCGTTGGTGTTACCTAGCACGTTCAAGATGTTTGTATTTCCCATCTGCAACAAGTACAATGGAATGCTTACTCCAACAATACTATACTATACTATACAATCCTCTACAATACTAAACAATACTATACTATAAACAACACTATATGCGATACTATAAACTATACTGTGTACTGTAAACAGCACTATACTATCACAATACAATACACAATAAAATAACAATAAAGTGACTAATGATGATGATACAGTATACATATGGTGAAATGTGCAAAAAGCATTTTAAAGTGACAGTAGTGCAGCAGCATCATGACATGCGACTATGTAAGAGGGGTTTGGATCGGATCTGATTGGACGAAAAGACAGCCAATGGCGTCGGAAAGGCGTCGTTTTTTTTACACAGCACCACACAGCACCATGAGATGTGACTATGTAAGAGGGGTTTGAAAAGGACCACGGCAAATTTGGCCCAAAATGGATCGGATCGGATCTGATTGGACGAAAAGCCAGCCAATCAGACACAACAAGAGGTTTTGGCCAAACAGAACACATGTTTTTTTTTTTTACACAAAGTACTGAGTTGTGTACAGGATATAGTGTTCAATTGTAGGAAATGCATACTGCGGGAGAGGGAATGGGGAGTAAGCATTTCAATGTTCTTGTTGAAATCTTGAATCTTGAATCTTGAAAAGTATCCAGATCCATGCAGTAGTTTGAAATCTCTTGCGGTCTGGTCAATATTTATCTGGACAAATGCAATACGAAAACCACATTTTCATAAGGAAGGGTTACGCCCACCTGTGGAGTATTAAGTCTCCATGTATGGAAAAATTGTTTTTTTTCCATGCATGCTCAACGCGGATGTGGTGAATGAAGCCAGACGAGGGATAATAAAGCAATATACTTCTCACAGCTGGAGAACAACTTTTGCCGAGAACCAGGGAGGACCAGGGAAAAAAGGGTGATGGACCGCACGTTTTTCATTTCAGTTCGGGTTTGACTTTACTTCCGCCCGCCCGCATTTTGGGATTGGGTTCCATCATTTTTATAGTTTGGTTTACAATGTTCGCCACTTCCATCCCAACCGTAACTTTCCAGACGTTTTTTTCCTTTATGAAAAACGATCTCACAGGATTTCAATTCACACCCCGCCCCCCCCTCTGCACTGTGAAGCTACTTCTGCAGGGCAACCCTGTGCCTTACACACGCATGCAAGCAAGCACGCACGCGCGCACACACACACACACACACAAGCGCACACACAAGTGGCACCCACACACACGCACACACAAGTGTGCACAAACACACACACACAAACACAAGCGTGCACAAACACACACACACAAACACAAGCGTGCACACACAGACACACACAAGCATACATGCACACAAAATACACAATCAAACAAACTGACACAAACATACACAAAAGCACCCACAGTGCACAACATATACACAACTAACAACATACACACACACACACACATACACAAATAAACAGGCACAAAACACACAAATATCCACAAAGGCACACACAGCAACATTAACACGTAAGTACAAACACGTACACACACACATACCCACACACACATACCCACACACGCACGCACACACACACACACACACACACACACACGCATTATGAAGACATCATGGGTCTTTGGGCAAACAGAATATACAGGAAGTGTAATCCTGATCCATTTATCATCTGCTGTATCTCTGCTGTGCTGAAATGAATTTCACTCTATCTCTATTTGAATCACCCAGAGCCCCGGGGCGTGTGTGAACTCTCCACTCTATTCCTAGCGGATTCCCTGCGCTGCTATGCTGATTGTCTGGCTACGATACAAAGAAACTGGAGTTTAATGCAGCAATTGAATCCCTCTCAAACATTGACTGGTTATACGCTTGGTTTTGAATGGCTGCACTGGAGAATCAGATCACGGACCCTTCCCCAAGAGAAACAAAAATAACCGCTTTGATTCTTTAATACTTTTTTTTTAATCTTAAATTAAATTGAAAAAATAAGGCAAATATGAATCAAAACTATCTGTCAATATTGCGTGATATGGGGTGATATGGGTTCCCTTCCATCACTTGAAAACACTTCACAGTGGCACAAACGCTTGATGAGGGACGGAGGACCTGTGAACACACTGTAACCACTCGGTGGATGTCTCTCTCACACACACACACACACACACACACACACACACACACACACACACACACACACACACACACACACACACACACACACACACACACACACACACACACACACACACACACACACACACACACACACACACACACACACACACACACACTTCTCCTGGCAGCGAAAGTGCCCCCTGTAGTGGCTGCCGGCTGAGAAGCTCAGGGCAGCCATCCATTCCCTCCCCCATGGAGGAGAGAATTGCTGTGTCAATATCTCCTTCTCCATCCATGTCCTCTCTCTCTCTCTCTCTCTCTCTCTCTCTCTCTCTCTCTCTCTCTGTCTTTCTCCCTCTCTCTCTCTCTGTCTCTTTCTTTCTCCCAGTCTGTCTGTCTGTCTGTCTCTCTTCATTCGTCTGTCTGTCTGTCTCTCTTCATCCGTCTGTCTGTCCGTCTCCCCCTCTCTCTCTCTCTCTCTCTCTCTCTCTCTCTCTCTCTCTCTCTCTCTCTCTCTCTCTCTCTCTCTCTCTCTCTCTCTCTCTCTCTCTCTCTCTCTCTCTCTCTCTCTCTCTCTCTCTCTCTCGATATCCATGTCCATGTCCATGTCTCTTTCCGTTTCTCCAATGTTTTGTGTCTGAATATTAGTGTGCGTGTGAGTGTGTGTGTGTTTGTGTGCCCGTATGTGTGTGTGTGTGTGTGTGTGTGTGTGTGTGTGTGTGTGTCTGTGCGTGTGTGTGTGCGTGTGATTATATGTGCGTATACATTATGTGCTCTAACCTTAAGTAAATCAGAACAATTATCACATGGTCTGGTTTTCATATATATATATTTGTTCTGTCTCTCAAATAATTCCCCCGATCCCCCCAGACATAACTAATGGACTGCAGAGTCCAGCCACCTGCACAGCCCGGCACAGGATCCCAACTGCGGACTAGGGTTTGTTGTCCTGAGTGAGGATGGCAGAGCTGTGCTTACGGCCCCCTTGAGAGATCCACCTGCAGCTGAAGGCCTGTAAAGGTCACAGCCACGCCTCGCCGAGCACACACTCTACTAGTACGCCTCGAGGACTCACTGAACACTGTACAGAACCACCACTGGATATTATTCACGCTGTTTGGGGGGCTTGGGTCACACTCTTGATGACATTTTGCTTCAGGGAATGTGCGACAACATACTAAAAATATACAAGGTACTGTATATTCTAATTAAAGTTTTTTTTCTTGCCTGTACAGAGGAAGGCGGCTATGGCCTCAAGCTCAGTCAAATGCATCAGGGGTCAATAATTACGAAACCAAACTGGGCAAGTCGGAAGTAAACAAATATAAATACTTTTAGAACATTTTTAAATGCATGACACTTTAATTCACTTAAATAAGGACATAACCTGGCAATTAGCTTTAGCCTTTGCTCTTAATTTAAAACCACTCACAACAAACCACTTAAACAATTTGTAGTAAGTACATTTGTGAGCCAATTGACCGATTGGGCAAGTGGAAAAAAACCCTTAGCATTGAGTCCTGTGCATAATTAAATATAAATTTTATTGTATACAGAAATTAATAATATGTTAAAAAACTGAAAACCTGGAACCATTTTTGAAGACAAAAAAATCGCTAGCGTTGTCTGGCTTGGCATTTGACCTGTATTGTCCGACTTCGAACATATAGATAGCGGTAAAAGACTCACTTTCACGACTAGCTTCTTAACAGTAAAAGATACATAAAACATACAATGACTTCACCATGTCGTAAATTCCTTGTAGTAAAATAGTCAAATTGGATCACAGCTGGAAAAGAGCAGACGCTTCTCTACCAGCTCCCGTTACAGATCTCCCACGCCCCCGGCTTGGACCCGCAACACGGAGGTCATGCTGAAGGAAGAAGGCCCACCAGCGCCTCTATGCTCTGCGGTGCCTCAGGGAAAGCGGAATAGGCCAGAGGTGGCTAGTGAACTTCTACCGTGGCACCGTAGAGAGCGTCCTGACTGGGGTGGCGTCACTGTGTGGTACGGCAACACCACTGCACGGGACAAGAAAGCATCATCGGGTGTCATCATCGGGTGTGCACTTCCATGCATTGAGGAGATCTTGAGGACAAGATGTCGGAATAAGGCCATCTCCATCACAAAGGGACCGCAAACCACCCATCTCCTCTCCCCCCTGCGGTCCTCTTGCATTTTAAAATGCTTTTTGCACAATTCAACTCATATATATATCGTCCATCATCCATCAGTCACTATATTTTTATTTTTATTGTTCTTTTTATTGTGTACAGTATTTGTTTATAGTAGAGTGTTGTATACTATATGCATAGTACATAGTATAGTATTTAGTGTTACAATTCGAGGATATTCAAACTGCGGGAGGGAATGGGGAGTAAGCATTCCGTTGTACTTGAATCTTGAATCAACAAAAACAAAAATCTCTTATTTGTTTTATTGAGGCCAACCTGGTTTCTCCTCAACAGGTCAGCGCCTCAGGGGCATCGGGTGTTCGGATACGGAACTCAATGTTTTGCTGAGGTGCCACGACCTCTGACCTGTGGAGCATCTTAACCTTTCGTAGCGCCGCTACGGGCAGGATGCTACGCGTGTACGAGAATA
>CM051018.1:11743189-11753189 GCA_027704905.1 Muraenolepis orangiensis
TATACTATCTACTATCTACTATACGGCCTATAAAGTTAGAATATAGTACTATACTATAAACAACGCTATGTTAAGAGTTACCGTGAGGATTGCCACACCATTTTCATTGTACTCGTGCTAACGACGATAAAGGCATACCGATTCGTACGCTGGTGTGAAAATGACACGACAGCGGTACGAAAACACCTGAAATTGCTGTGGTTGTTGTTCCTTTCTTAGTGTTTTTTTCCCGTCATTATGCCCTAACGATAATGGGCGTGGCGCTGGCCAGATGTGGAGTCATTAACCTCAGTGTGGAGATAGCGCTCTGCCCAATTGTGTCTCACCTGCGGCAATGGAAATCCCAATGGATGTGTGTGTTTATGTGTGTTTGTGTGTGTGGTGGTGTGTGGTGTGTGTGTGTGTGTGTTTATGTGTGTGTGTGTATGTGTGTGTGTGTGTGTGTGTGTGTGTGTGTGTGTGAGTGAGTGACGGAGTGTAGGGATTGCGCGGGAAGCGCTGTGGGATTTTAAGCTAAACCAGAGAAGCATGGCAGTTTGGACGGGGAGAGGGGAATTGGGGGGGAAGAGGAAAATGGAAAAGAAAAAAGATTGATCTGAAAGTAATTAACTGTCGAGTGAAGATGGTCCCCGAGGCGCCATCGTCTTTTTAGCCTTTTAGCTAACGGGAGAATACCAAAGAGGAGGGGGGGGGGGTGGGGGGGTGGAGGACTAGTGCGTCACCGGGTAAGCGCAAACGGCCACTTAGACAAATGTTCAGATCCGCTAGAAGATGCGCTAGAGGGGGGGGCTACCATTTCAGACGTACATTTTGAAACAATGTATGTCTCGGTTAACGGTTAGCGCTTATCGGGTTCGGCTCACGTGACCGAACCCGATAACCGAGGCCGTTAACCGAGACATACATCGTTTCAAAACGTCGACAGCCAGACAGCGGACATTTGACATTTTGGGCTAGCCCGCGTGGGTCTACGTCGCTGTGTATAGTGTATAGCCATGAGAGAACGTCAAAAGAAGCTCTGTCAAAATATATATTTTAAATTTTTATTTATAGCAAGCGACAAAGTGTACATTGTTGAACTTTTTCACAGCTGGACTTTATGTCCTCTGCTTAGTACATGCGGACTATGTGCGCGCTATGTTTACGTAAGTAGCGGCTAGCATAGTTAGCGTGGCGCTGCGAGTTTGTTTCAGTGAAAATATTGTGTCCAAATACATCAACATGATGTTCAATGCTGGGGTTTGTTCAAACGCGTGACAACGCGTGACACACACACACACACAGGCTATTCCAGGCAGCAAATATCATCGGCTAAAGATGGAGCGGAAGTCCAAAACAAAATGTGTTGTTGGGGGTGAGGGGGGTGGGGGGGGGGGGGGTGGCATTCAGGGAAATCTACTCTCTCGGTACTTTAACAGAAATAAGGGACCTGAGCCTTACTCTCCTGTGCGCGGTAACTAGTCGTCTACTTGGAAGCGAAAAACCCGATTTATTTAGCTAATTATCATGTTTAAAGAGTAATGAGTACAAAACACACTGTGTAGTTTATATTCTCTCTCTCTCTCTCTCTCTCTCTCTCTCTCTCTCTCTCTCTCTCTCTCTCTCTCTCTCTCTCTCTCTCTCTCTCTCTCTCTCTCTCTCTCTCTCTCTCTCTCTCGCTCTCTCTCTCTCTCTCTCGCTCTCTCTGAGGCTATGGACAGAGGGCAGTGCGGGGAAAGGAGTCAGGAAGCACAGGGAACAGGAGAAACTAAAAGCTAAACAGGAATGATCTACCAACCAAAGGCCAGTTACCTCCGTCCCCCTCCTACGCCTCCATCAGTCATGGGCTAAAACACTACGGAGATAAAGCAGGTGGTCTCGCCACTGGTGTGTGTGTGTGGTGGTGTGTGTGTGGTGTGGTGTGTGTGGTGTGTGTGTGTGTGTGTGTGTGTGTGGTGTGTGTGTGTGTGAGAGTGAGTGAGTGAGACATGTTTACGCCGCAACACGTCTTCTCATAGCAAACTAGAACATGGACCATGATGAATGAGGTGACGGTGACAGAATATAGTCTACTCTTTCTCGTTTTGACACCGAGAATCCCCCCCCCCCCCCCCCCCCCTCTGCGTGAACACACATTAACTGTAACAAATGACAAAGAGAAACACGGTGGATTTTCACCTGTAACGGCAAAAAAGGTTACGCTTCCGAAAAACGACACTAAAAATGTCCCCCCCCGGGGTGTGAGACCCCAGCATAACAAGCTGTAGCTCAGCCAGTCACAAACACATCTTCTGTGACGTCTTACTGGTCTCACACACTCATCTCATATCTCCCAGATCATTTTTGTTCCTGCAAACACACACACACCCCGCCAACCGTGTTGACCTGCCCTAGAATCACACGGTACGCTTAAGCGGAAACAATACGCAATCTATTTATACGTAAAGTTATGAAAACAATATATCCAAGAAGTAAGTAAGCCGCATAATGTTTTTGTTTTTTTGTTGCGGAAGATACTCGGGGTGGGAGAAGCCGACCGGAACAGTCTGGAAGATCTTCTGAGTCTGGTATAAGTATTTTTCGTATTCAACACACGCCCACGCCCTCATTGAGATGCGCACGCTTGAAGACACACACACACATATAAACAAAAACACAGAGAAGGCAAAGGGTAGCAAAACATGTGCTTGTGTGCGTGCGTGTGTGTGTGTGCGTGTGTGTGTGTGTGTTAAATCACAGACAGGTGTGCCACTGATTTAGCAGGAATGTAAAAAAAGTATGAACGCAAGGAAGTGTATTGTGGTGTGTGTGTGTGTGTGTGTGTGAGTGTGTGCGTACATGCGTGTGCACTTCTCTCACTGACCTGCAGGAGCTCTTCCTGATCCCCGCCCACTTCCATCGCCACGGAAACCGAGGCAAAGGGACGACTAGCCATCTGCTGCCGCTCTCTCATCAGCTGCTACAGAACCAGAGAGAGAGAGAGAGAGAGAGCGAGAGAGAGAGAGAGAGAGAGAGAGAGAGAGAGAGAGAGAGAGAGAGAGAGAGAGAGAGAGAGAGAGAGAGAGAATAAAACATACAGTACATCGTTGCATATGCATAAAACAAAAAGTAACACTGCAGCATAGCACCAGCCACCGGCATTAAAGGACAGCAAAATTAAGTCAACCAACATTTTTTTTTTTATAAAACAAGCATTTGCAAACTAAAATCGACAAACAAACATATATCTGTATGTATAATACGGTCAGTATTATAGTTTGGATATACTTTTTTCATTGTATTTTGCACAATTGATGTAAGGCACTGCCAATTTCCTTTCACTGCTCATCCAGCACATGTTAGTGACAAACACATTTCTTGAATCTTTGAATGTTGAATCTAGCAGGAGCGAGAGGTCTGTAGGATGTAGACGGATATTAAAGTCCTAGATGAGGAAAACTGATCAAATCCCTCTTCTGAAATTCCTCCTCAAGGTGACTTGGGTTTTTTCCTTGTCCTTTGGAAGGCTTACGGGTTGGGGTGTTGTATAATGTGGCCTAATCTGGTAAGCTCCTTGAGAATTTAACTGATTAAAGGAATACTTCCATTTCTACCACCTCTCAGTTGTGCTAATTGTTTCTGGTTCACCATGTGATTTGGCAGACTTTTGCGCGGCTATAGGGCAGTTGTTCCAACTGTTGTTCTCTGGTCATGCAGCACCAGTTCTCTAGGGCTGTTGTTCCAACTATTGTTCTCTGGTCATGTAGCACGAGTTCTCTAGGGCTGTTGTTCTCTGGTCATGTAGCACCAGTTCTCTAGGGCTGTTGTTCTCTGGTCATGTAGCACCAGTTCTCTAGGGCTGTTGTTCCAACTGTTGTTCTCTGGTCATGTAGCACCAGTTCTCTAGGGCTGTTGTTCCAACTGTTGTTCTCTGGTCATGTAGCACCAGTTCTCTAGGGCTGTTGTTCCAACTGTTGTTCTCTGGTCATGTAGCACCGGTTCTCTAGGGCTGTTGTTCCAAACTGTTTTTCTCTGGTCATGGCACACCAGTTTCTATTTTTGTTGTGCCTTACTACTGCAGACAGCCACGTTTATGAAAGGCCGTACTTTACAGCGGAAAAAAAATACTTTTTTAAGGACTGCAGAGATAAAACTGACTTGACTCGGCCTTGAGAGCTGACGAGAGCTGTGGTGTGGTGTGATGGGAAAGCAAGGAGATCGGGGAAAGAGAAATCCAACAGGGGACAAATGCACATTCTCTGACATCAGTCCTATCTGCATCTAGATGTCGTGCAGGCGACTGTGCAACATCCGTGTATAGCAAGACATACTGGACGGCAAAAAACTGTGTCTCAACCGTACAAAACAAAACATGCTGTGTCATCGTATCGTAATGGCAAAGGTTAATATGGCGTCATGGAGATGACGACGAAGATTGGGAGATGGTGAAGATTGGGAAGTTTGGCCATATCTTTTGGTCCCTTTACGAGAGCGGTTCACCGCTAAGAACATTTACGATCTTCCCCCGTCCGGGCCGGTTGATGGAACCTTTTGAATCATGTGACCGCACTTCCAGGAATGTAAGTATGGGCCAATACAAAGTACAGATCCAATCCAATCTTGGACTTTTTTAACTACCATGTACAGTATAGGCGACATGGACACGGGTGTTTGGAGATAGGAGGAAGGAGAAGTGGAGAGAAGCAGGGATGAAGGGCCAAGTGGCCAAGACATATGGCGATGAAGAGGAGAGGGCGGACACACACACACACACACACACACACACACACACACACACACTTACTCCTGGGATCCAAAACAACCACATACAGATCCACACCAATAGGAATGCTCTCGTATCTCGTAATCGCACATGCAGATGTTTGATTCCCTGCCTATGCCACATGCACCGACTGCAATACAAAACAGAGTAACACAGAGGCTCTGTCCAAACTCACGCATGGCTTGTTCCGCCTCACTGCACTTTACGCTGATGGGAGAGGAAGGGGGGGGGGGGGGGGGGCTGTTGTTTCTACACTTAGCTGGGGGGGCTGAACCACCTGTTTCACGCCAGCCACCACAAAACAAACTGAGGAATCTATGAATTTCTGGGCGGTAATGCGCCACCAGCTCTAATCAGCGATTTGCTCCTTGTTGTTCTTTGGCGGGAATCAAATCACCGGCTGTAGCCAAACGTACCTCGGGTACCCTCCAGGGCATTTTTCGCGTTCTGACTGTATTAAATGATAATGTTTTCGAGGAAATAGGAATACAAAATGTAATCTTGACAGAAAAAACGGTACAAAAAAACCCCACCCAGTATAATCATGTTTTTCTTCTGTAATGTTAATCTCAACCGGATGAAACGGATAACTATGCAAAACCAAAACACAGGCAGGTATGACTACACACACACACACTGCCTCCCTGGGCGTTAGCCTGTATGGGGGCGTGACATTCAGCGCTTGTCAGGGTGCTCCTTTAGCCCTCGGCCCGGCGGCTAACGGAGCGCCAGGTGTCAGCCTGCGTGAGCGTGAGCGTGAACGAATACTACACCTGTAGCTACATGGTGGCGCAGTCAGGCGTCGCTACAGCGAGCGCCTGGCTGCCGGATAACACAACGTCTTCTCTGGTTAGCCGTCACCGCGGCGCTAACTCGTCTCGGCTGACGGTGTGTGTTTACCGGCGTACCCGCCAGCCGCACGTCGGCTGTCGGCTTGGATTTGTGGAGACGCGATGCAAGGTTGTTGTGCGCTCTCGGGGGTGCCTGGTGAGAGTGTGTGTGGTGTGTGTGTGTGTGTGTGTGTGTCTGTGTGCAGGTAAAGGTAAAGTTGTAAAGGTGAGGGAGAGAGTCACTTTCTGTTGAAGAGTGGTCGGGACATAATGGTTTAAGTTGACAAAATATTTGTCTTCAAAAGCTGAGATTTGAGGCAATGATGATGTAGACCACGGGTCTTCAGCCTTTTTCCGCCCAGGGACCACTTGGTGGATTGAGAAACAGTGCATGGACCCCCTATATATTTTTTCCATTATCTTCTTAATATACCCAGCTTTGATGCTTAGCTATAAGCCATGTCGACGGAATTGAAATCAACGCATCGGGCTGAAACGTTCACATTGTACGATGACAACATGACCCTGCATGGTGTGTGTGTGGCAGGATAACACTGACTCTGAGGCCCGGGTCTATCTACACAGTATGTCGATGACCTGGACCTCTCCCTGTGGAGCAAGCACTGACTTGAAGGCGGAATTTAGGTGAAATGTGGGATGTAAGATGACAGCAACAATTTGTTTCTGTATTTATCATGTTTGCAGACCCTCTGGGGGGGGGGGGGTTGCGGACCCCTGGTTGAAGACCACTGATGTAGACTGATGTAGCGGGGAGGGTGGGGGGGGGGGTGGTGGTGTCGGTATGAGGTCAGAGGAGTTTAATACCGTGAGAAATAAAAAAAGCACAACATCACATTCAATGGGAATGTTCTTGGGTCATTTAAGATTTAGGGGGTTTTGTTTTTCTTAAGCTTACGTCATTTTTTTGGGGGGAAATTATGCTTTAAAAAGTGTTCAGAAATCTGAGGTTTCAAAAAAGTGTTGGGGACATGTCCCCAGCGTCCCCAGTGTAAATTACACCAGTGTGTGTGTGTGTGTGTGTGGTGTGTGTGTGTGTGTGTGTGTGTGTGTGTGTGTGTGTGTGTGTGTGTGTGTGTGTGTGTGTATGTTGTTGCCTCATAAATCCAACCAGACATTCGGATTATGTCCGGTCATAAAAAGTGTGAGTTATGATCATCAGACATCACCGGGTTTTAGATTGTCGCGCAGGTGTGTGTGTGTCTGTGTGTGTCTGTGTGTGTGTGTTTCTGTGCACATGTGTGTGTGTGTGTGTATGTGTGTGTGTGTGTGTGTGTGTGTGTGTGTGTGTGTGTGTGTGTGTGTGTGTGTGTGTGTACATGAGAGTGCCGAGACACCGTGGGTATTGTCTGTTCAGAGTCCCCTCGGACAAGTCCTTGAATGGGCTACAAGGACGAGGTGATGGTAGCCATCTTTTTCGTCTGCCCGTAAATCAGCCATAAAATGCCTAATTAACTCTGTTGTGCCATAAACAACCCAGTGCCAAGCCAGACACCACCCAATGGGTGACGAGAGAGAGAGAGAGAGAGAGAGAGAGAGAGAGAGAGAGAGAGAGGAGAGAGAGAGAGAGAGGAGAGGCAGGGGCAGGGGACATCGAAGGGGAGAGAGAGAGAGAGCGAGAGAGAGAGCGAGAGAGAGAGAGAGAGAGAGAGAGAGAGAGAGAGAGAGAGAGAGAGATATGTGAGCAGGTAGAAGTATTTTATTTTTGACAAATATATGCAAAGATGCACGTTTGTCTTTATGAACCTCATCCTTGCATGACAAGTCTAGGCAAGTCAATTGTATTTGTGAAGCCCTCAATCACAGCTACAGTCTCAAAGGACCATCCCAGCCCCCCCCCCCCCCCGCCCAAAGGAGCAAGACAAAACCCCCTTAATGATCAAGGAAGGAGAAAACACAAATATAATATGTTTGTTGTGTTGCCTTGACTACCGCGCGGGAACGAGGGCCAAGAGCTGATGGTAATGCAGCCAAAACAATTAGTCTGTCCCTCCATCCGTCCGTCCGGCCGTCTGTCTGTCCACCTACTTATCCGGCTAGTCGGGGGGGGGGGGGGGGCCAAGCGGACAAACAAACGGACAAACAAAACCAGCACTCTCACCCCCCTAGTGGGGGAAGAATGAATTGTGCAACGAATATGAACGCCGATGACATGCATATTATGCTCCTCAGGTTGCAGCTCTGCAACCTGACTTAACACCTGCAACCGCGCCGCCAGCCACGCATGCAGGGCTGGTGGGAAGAGGTGGAGAGTTCTGTGAGAAATGTGAGAAATGGGAGGGGGTTTCAACCACATCACACCACACCACACACCACACTTCACACATGACAAAAGCTCCCACTACGCTTCGCACGGCCCCGGAGATAAATAACTCAAATGGAGCTGCGCTTGTGCAGCTGTGCACAAGTTTGCGTGCATGTCTGTTTATCAGTGTGTGTGCGTGTGGGTGTGTGAATGTTCATATTTACCGTCACTTCTAAATACATGGTGGGGAAATAAGGAAGTGAAGATATGCTATATGCCCGAAGGACGTTCCTCCACTCCATGTGTTATGTTTTAACATTGTGTGTGTGTGTGTGTGTATATATATATATATATATATATATATATATATATATATATTTATACACACAAACACAATATATATATATATAAATTACATTTTTTTTTTATATATATACATAGTAATTATTTATTTTATTAATATAATCTTTTTTTAATATTTTGTATTAATTCATTTTTTATTATCATTATTATTATTATTATTATTATTTATTCACTCACTATAGAAACACAGCATATGCGAGAGATAGAGGATATTATCACCTCTCACATAATAAAATAAGCAAAAAGATAAGACGAAGCCTGAGCTAAACCACAAGCCCCTTGACGACGGTGCTTTCCTCAGGCCCCTGATCCACAGCCCGTCCCCCAAGCCCCCCTGGCCCTGGCCCCCTGTCGGCCCCCAAGCCCCCCAAAGCCCCCCAGTCCCCCTGTCGGCCCCCAAAGCCCCTGGGCCTGTGCTTAGAAAGCTCGAGCTGATGCTGCATCAGCTCCCATGTTGCCGTCCATCTGCAGCCTAACTGGATGGCTTCATCGATGCCACAGACAGCTGCTGCCTCGGCCCTGATTAATGTTTTAATCAGTGAAGGGAGAGAAACTACAAAACACACACACACACACACACACACACACACACAGTCTGGCCGGCTAATGTCTATCCTGGCCATGGCTGGAGATCCACATCATTCTAAATAGTGGTTTCCTTTTAATGCGGTTAATCATATGGAATAATGACAGTGTGTGGATTGTGGCAATAATGTGACCAGAAGTCCTTACCCGTGTGTTTAGCAATGAGCTCCGACTAAGGAGATATGTAGTTGGATATCTTCCGCATATCAGCGGGGATACAGCGGGGGCAATTATTTGCAAACATTTAAAAAAATTGGAAAGATGGTCTTACATCCAGAGGGCTAAAGAAAGCTGTATTTTTCTAATCAAATCCATCAAATCTCATGAGCTGATGGGTTGGAAAGAGGTGATTCACAGGATGAATACTGGACCTTATAGCCATTACCTTTTCAACAAAGAAGGCAAGAAGTACGATCATATATATATATATATATATATATATATAGGCAATGTACTTCTAGCTCAGTGGTTTTCCATAGTCATTCAATCTTGCGACACTTCTCAGGCAGCGGACAGCGTCTGACATCCAGTGAGAAATGTTGCAGATAGCCCTCGCCCCTAACCTTTAAAGGTGGCGCTTCGTCCAGCCACATGGAGCAATGCTCAATAAAATACTGCGTGGAAAACTGTATACATATAACACAATAAGTGCGCTGAGATCTAGTCCCAGAGAAAAAAAACAAGGTCCAACCATGACTACACAATTGGTGCCAATCATTGATGCGTAAGTCACACACAAATTACACTAGAACTAATAACTTGAACTAGACAGCGCTAAATCATGATTACTGGAGCCATAAAGAGTCAAATAATTCTTGGCACTTTCATTGGAAAGTGTATTGGATTCGGTTGGTTTCAGTTGGACAGTAAAAGTCTTGCAGGAGCGTAAGGTTAGTCCTTTATCCATGTTCATGGATGAAGGACGTGATCCCTCTGGGCAAAGGGCGGAGTCCGCCACACACTTAAAAAAGTGCAATCCGGTTCAGGAAGGAAGTAAAACTATCCACAGAGGGGATACCTCTACCTTTTTTTCGGACCTTCTCCGATAAGAGGCGGATATCACCCCTTAGCTGTGAGTGCGTTGGGTGGCAATTCACACAAAGCTATGATCCTTTACTGTCCAAACAGCCGGTTAGCTAAGCCACCAGGCTAAAAACAAACTTAGCAGTAGTCATCCTATGTTGCCACTTGCCCAGTAAGTTAGGGTAGAACAGAAAA
>CM051018.1:11758189-11760689 GCA_027704905.1 Muraenolepis orangiensis
GAGACATAAAGTTGTTTGTCGTATATTTGTCAGCATACAGTTTACCTACAGTGTATATTTCAAAAGCAAAACAGTGAAAGCTGATCTCTCTCTCTCTCTCTCTCTCTCTCCTACTCTCTCTCTCTCTCTCTCTCTCTCTCTCTCTCTCTCTCTCTCTCTCTCTCTCTCTCTCTCTCTCTCTCTCTCTCTCTCTCTCTCTCTCTCTCTCTCTCTCTCTCTCTCTCTCTCTCTCTCCTCTCTCTCTCTCTCTCTCTCTCTCTCTCTCTCTCTCTCTCTCTCTGTCTCTCTGGAGGTAAAGCTGCAGTGTGCAGCACTTCTACACAACAGGGTCCCACCTCATTAACAATGGCCTCAGTCCGCCAATATACACAACTAATCAGCCAAGTACACTTCCATTGTGTCAGTGTGTGTGTGTAGTGTGTGTGTGTGTGTGTGTGCGTGTATGTGTGCATGTCTGTGTGTGTGTGTGTGTGTGTATATTATGTGTGTGTGTGTGTGTGTATATTTATGTGTGTGTGTGTGTGTGTATATTTATGTGAGTGTGTGTGTGTGTGTGTGTGTGTGTGTGTGTGTGTGTGTGTGTGTGTGTGTGTGCATGGGTGCCTGCGTGCGTGTTTGCTGAGTCAGCACTTTTACCAGCCAGCACTTCAGCTGCATCTGTACATCTTTTTAACAAGGACCCGAGCTGATCAATCTCTAATCAATATCTATCTGGAACTTTCTATTAGGTATGGGCCTGCATATGTGTGTGTGTGTGTGTGTGTGTGTGTGCGTGTGAGTGTGTGTGTGCACAAATGTGTGTGTGAGAGTGTGTGCGTGTGTGAGCGGGTGTGTGTGAGAGTGTGTGCGTGTGTGCGTGTGTGCATGTGTGTCTATGTGTGTGCGTGTGTGTGTCTATGTGTGTGTGAGAGTGTGTGTGTGCACAAATGTGTGTGTGTGAGAGTGTGTGCATGTGTGTCTATGTGTGTGCGTGTGTGTGTGTGTGTGGTGTGTGTGATGTGTGTGTGTGTGTGTGTGTCTATGTGTGTGTGTGTGTGTCTATGTGTGTGTGTCTATGTGTGTGTGTGTGTGTCTATGTGTGTGTGTGTGTGTGTCTATGTGTGTGTGTGTGTGTCTATGTGTGTGTCTATGTGTGTGTGTGTGTGCGTGTGTGTGTGCATGTGTGTGTGTGTGTGTGTGTGTGTGTGTATGTGTGTGTGTCTATGTGTGTGTGTCTATATGTGTGTGTGTGTGAGTGTGAGTGTGTGTGTGTGTGTGTGTGTGTGTGTGTGTGTCTATGTGTGTGTGTCTATGTGTGTGTGTGTGTGTCTATGTGTGTGTGTGTCTATGTGTGTGTCTATGTGTGTGGTCTAGTGGTGTGTGTGTGTGTGATGTGTGCAGTGTGTGTGTGGTGTTATGTGGTGTGTGTGTGTGGGTTTGTTGTGTGTGTGTGTCATGAGTGGTGTCGATGGGTGTGGGGGGGAGGCTGGTGAAGGCAAAGAGTGCCCAGGGGTGGGTAATATGAGAGAGAGCCGGAGGGATGAAAAAGTGTTTGTGTGTGCGTGCGAGAGAGAGAGAGAGAGAGTAATCCAAGATCAGAATGAGAGAGAGAGAGAGAGAGAGAGAGAGAGAGAGAGAGAGAGAGAGAGGGAAGCCAACAGTTTTGCCAATAAACAAGCCAGCACAGCACTATTGTAGATTGCCATAAAGCTAAAGTATATGGGATGAAGGCATTAGAGTGAGCCCCATTAGACTAGAGCAACGGGAGCTGATCAGGCAACTGTGTGTGTGTGTGTGGTGTGGTGTGTGTGTGTACACAAACAGAAAAAACATACATTGTATGTTTAAATCTGTCGAAAAAAAGACAACATAGCATCCACAACTGTGAGGACAATGCATTGGCTGGACAGACGACGCCATACTACTATCTGTAGTACGAGGGTGGGCTGGAAATCCCGGACCGGAGTGTATTTAAGACCACCGACCTGGATGTGTATGCAGATGATGTCACAGCATACGTACGTCGACAGGGCGCAAGTAAGGAGCAATGCATCCTCGCCAACCACACACATTTCAATACCACAGGCAGTAGTGTGTACGCCTACTGACCTGGTCAGGGGGGGGTGTGTGTGTGTGCTGCCACTGTCATCACATTGTCACCAATATTACACGGTCCTCATCCCTCTTGACCGGACACCACGGCCTCAATGCTGTTACTGCGCTGCTCTCCACTGTGTTGTACTTACTGACGTTATGACGGCGCTACCCGTTGGTAGCGGAGCTTGCACTGCGTACGCGGTCACTTAAAAAGGCTTTTTGCTGCATCCACCGTAAGTGTACATCGTCCATCGGACACTTTCTTGTTCTATTGTATTATTGTGTGTATAGTATTGTTATAGTATAGTTGTGTACAGTGTATAGTATTGTATAGTATAGGTTGTGTACAGTGTATAGTGTAGAATACTATGACGTGTTGATTATAGTATGTATTGTATAGTTTAGTATTGTCTAGAATAGTAAC
>CM051018.1:11765689-11768189 GCA_027704905.1 Muraenolepis orangiensis
TGGAAAGGTTGCAGTGATTTCACAAATATGCAAGCTGGTGTCATTTTGTGAGGATTGGGTCCATGCCGCGGCGTGATTTGGCAGGAATCTTTATGCAATCACGAAATCCCTCAAATCCTCGAGGCCCTGGATGAAATATATAATATTATACCTTTGAATGGTTAGCATCGCCAATGTAAAACAGCTGTACATACTCAAGGAACGGTTGCTCTTCATAGTGTACTAAAAATAAGACGATGTGATCCTTAGTAATTATTCGTTCGCACGTACCATTCAAAAGCTTGAGTTAAACCAAGTAATTAGTTGTTTGCATTTGACTTTTTACAACGTTTTGTTGCTGTTCTTCGTGGCCACAGGCTCGTGAATCGGCCGTTCTTATTGGCCTGCGGTTTCACCGAGAGCTTGAGTGTCCTCGTCTGCAATTGGCACAGAAAAAAAGAAAGACCCAAAAAGACCCACGACAGAACAGCTGTCCTCTTCCTGTGATTGGGTAATGGAGCCAGGAAGAGAATTTGTCCTCCGTGATTGGGTAATTGACCTGTAAGGAGCCGTTGTCCTTCATGGTGATTTGGTGTTTGAACGGAGAGTCCCTTCAGAGCCACTCTAGCAGATGTCAACTCATGTTAAACAACCCTACCTCGCCGTACACACACACACACACACACACACACACACACACACACACACACACACACACACACACACACACACACACACACACACACACACACACACACACACACACACACACACACACACACACACACACACCAGCCCACATGCACACACACAAGCCAGCATACACACACACACACACGCACACACAAGCCCGCATACACACACACACACCAAGTTTTGTTTCAAGTGTTTCAACGTTTCCATGTCATAATAGTAACTTCAAATCCTAAAAGAAAATCCTAACATTCAGTCCCTTTGACAAAGAAGAAGTACCGACTGCTTCTGGCCTTATATTAAAACACTGAATAACACACTCACTCACTCACACACACACACACACACACACACAAACCCCCCCCCCCCCCCCACGGTAAATCATTTGTGAAGGCTCCTCCATATTACACCCATGGCTGAGCATCTAGCTGGTGAAAAGTGCAACACTCCATCAGGCCGCTTTAGGCAGTGTTAATATGAAGAGCCGTAGATCCTCTTCAGATGCCTTCACATGCACCTTGACCAGAGGAGATATGGTGCCAGACACCCCCTCCCCCACCCCCTCCCCCACACCCCAGATGGCCTTGGCACGCTGCTTATGACCTGGTTCAGTTTGGGCTGCCAGCAAGCCAGGGGATTGGCCCAACCACATGCCTATATATCACAGCTCAGTGCCCAGCGCGGCCAATGAGCAGACTGAGAGCCGATGGGTCGGAAAGCCCGCCTCTCATCCCGTTGTCTCGCCTTGTTGTGTCCATTGAGACACTGAACAAGCCAACCTGAGCACACGCACCCACCCACCCGCCTGCCCGCCCGCCCGCACGCACGCACGCAAACGCGCGGTTCCCATGGCGAAGGGAATGTGGAGAGATATGTGTGTGTGTGTGGGAGGGGGGACAGTGTGAGTGAGTGAGTGAGTGAGTGAGTGAGTGAGTGAGTGAGTGTGTGTGTGGGACTGTGTGTTATTAAGTAATGCTGGCTCAAGGTTCAACAGGGTGTGTGTGTCTGTCTTGTTGTGTTCAACAGAAGGTCCGTCTTACTGCCCTTGTCCCAACACTCTCCTTCCTGGAAGGTCTGTGTGTCTGTCTTTCTGTCTGATACTGTCTGTGCGTGTGCTCCTCCTTCGGCTGTCTTACTTACTGTGTGTGTGTGTGTGTGTGTGTGTGCGCCCCCTGTTTCTTGTTTAATCCAATAGTATCTATGTACTGACATCCGTTCCTATCCCAGCCGGAACTCCTTGCGGTCATTACTAGCCTCACTCTGGACATTTGCCAGTGCCCTGTGTGTGTGTGTGTGTGTGTGTGTGTGTGTGTGTGTGTGTGTGTATTACCCTAATTAAGGAAAAAGAAGACACTATTGTCCCTCATTTATAGTCTGAACAAGCCTTAATACTGATACACTGCCAAACCAGCAGACTGTGTTTTTTCACCCCAAAACCACCACTAGCCCCTTTCACACACACACACACACACACACACACACACATACAATGTGTGGGTGTGTTTGTGTGTATATATATATATATATATATATAGCTGATGCTCAGATGAAAATCTGTATGGACACGTGTGCATCGTGTGTGGATGGTGGCTGGTTTTAAGCCGCCTCATCTGGCCTGGAGTAATCACCCACATCCGTCACCAAGTGGGATCGAGACCAAGGGAACAGCGTGGAAGTCAAGTATTTATCGCCAACGTATATATGTTTGGCATTTGGAGAAAAAAATTAATAAAGACATTATGGACATGATGGGCCAATTATAAACAGCCTCTCCTCATCAGGGGGACAGCGCAGCACCGGGGGGTTCAGAGAGACCAGGAACAATCTC
>CM051018.1:11773189-11778189 GCA_027704905.1 Muraenolepis orangiensis
GCGCGCAAACATATGCACACATATGCTCGCTCGCACACACACACACACACACACACACACACACACACACACACACACACACACACACACACACACACACACACACACACACACACACACACACACACACACACACACACACACACACACACACACACGGGGTAAAGTGGCACATGAAAAGCATCATCTCCTTCAGTTAATGTAGCAAACAGAAGGACGGCTTTCCGCCTTGATCAGACCACACACACACATTCACATAGCAGGAGACACATACACACACACTCTCATACACACATGCGAGGACACACACACACACACACACACACACACACACACGGTATAAAACAAACACGGTTGCCTCTTCCCAGCAGGGGGTTGATGTATTTTCTCATCGGGGGAATCCTCGTGGCTAAGAGTTATTACTTTTCGGTGGCAATTCTGAATACTGTAGGTCAAAGAAAACACTATAGTGTGAAGAAGGAAGGAAAGAAAGAAAGAAAGAAAGAAAGAAAGAAAGAAAGAAAGAAAGAAAGAAAGAAAGAAAGAAAGAAAGAAAGAAAGAAAGAAGACAACCGTTTTTTTAACAAATCCTGAGACAACCGATTCAAATGGGAGACGCTTTTGTGTCCGCCTTAGGAAACTTGTTGTTCCCAATGTTCACCGGTTCTCACTTGTTTCTCCTCTCCTTTTCCCCTAGCAACAAAGAGGTAATAGAACAGTTCGCCAAGTAAAAAAAGAGTTTGAACTGTGATAACTGTAGTTTATCACAGCTCTCTCTCTCTCTCCTCTCTCTCTCTCTCTCTCTCTCTCTCTCTCTCTCTCTCCTCTCTCTCTCTCTCTCTCTCTCTCTCTCTCTCTCTCTCTCTCTCTCTCTCTCTCTCTCTGCTCTCTCTCCCTCCTCCCTCTCTCTCTCTCCCCATTATCACGGCCTTCCGCCGTATTAAACCATTCACACGTGTATTATAAGCACTGTTCATTGGCCACACCCCCCCCCCCCCGCCCCTCCACTCACGTCGCCGGGTGAGAGAGAGTTTTTAAATCACGGCCAATTAGGCTGCCACCAGCGCCCGCACTCTGTCCACATTACTGACACCTTCACACAGGACAGCAGCCACCGCCAAGGAACCTTCCAGAGAGAGAGAGAGAGAGAGAGAGAGAGAGAGAGAGAGAGAGAGAGAGAGAGAGAGAGAGAGAGAGAGAGAGAGAGAGAGAGAGAGAGAGACAGAGAGACAGGGAGATATTGAGAGAGACGACAGACAGACAGACAGACAGACAGATAAAGAGACAGAGAGAGAGAGAGAGAGAGAGAGAGAGAGAGAGAGAGAGAGAGAGAGAGAGAGAGAGAGAGAGAGACAGAGACAGAGACAGAAAGATAGAGAAAGAGACAAAAGAGAGAGTGAGAGAGAGACCATTCTCCGTAAGTCCATAATGAACAACTGAAGTTCTGCCCTTTTCCACAAGTAGGGCCCATCAAAGTCGAAAAATGCCAAGAATCAAAACCACGTGGCAATAGACAACGGCCAACAGACAACGCAGCTATAATAATAGTTATTTTGAGAGAGAGTGCAACTTGTTGAAAGAACCCACATGTGTTCATGAAGGTATTTCATTATCGCAGCAAATCGCAAATATATGGAAGCCAAGCTGTCTGTTTTTCCTGAATTAATTCATGACCGGTACTGAAGGAAAGGAATCTGAGGCATGAATAATATAACAGACAAATATCAAATATGTGGTTTTCAGCATTGACTCCTTAGGCATTTATGTTGGGACTGCTTTATAATGCCCGCTTTTTACACACACACACACACACACACACACACACACACACACACACACACACACACACACACACACACACACACACACACACACACACACACACACACACACACACACACACACACACACACACACTTTAGTTTTAAGTATTTTCTATTTTACATCGTGATTTACACAGGGACATTTTCAAATCATAATAAAAAAAGACCAAACCATTTGGAACACGTCATTCTTCTATATCTGCGAGTAAGTTACAGCACTTTTAGCTAAATTAAACTATTATGCCGCCCTCCGGATGAAAGTCACTCATTCCTCAGCCCGCAAATACATAAGCTCCTTCCCTCTACGTCCAAAACAGTGTTAATGAATTTGAGCAATGTCTATCAAGTACATTGAAAAACAAACAAACGTCTGGCTCTTTTGGGGCGAAGCGCAAGAGAAATATATTCCTAAATCTCCCCGGGGTCGCATCAAGCTTCAAAATGTACCGTGATAACCAACACTCATTTTGCTTTTAAAAAAATGTATCCGATGTTCATCCTTATTATTTGCGTAATACACGGAGTACAACGTATTCCGTTCCATAGTATATATTTAGCTTATAGCAAATGGGGTTAAGTGACATTTTGACTTCAGTACATGATTCATCCTTTTTTTCAAAATGGCCACCGGTAATACATCAGACCCATTGCCAAACCACTAGATCCCAAATAATTGCTACTGTTATAGCTATAATGACACAATTGGTGTGAAAGTGTACCGTTTTGGGGTCAAGGGATCCAATTAAATAGGTTTCAAGACTAGAAAAGCAATAGTGTTCCCCTTACAAACGCTTGTTTTCGAAGGACCACTCACAGAAATAACAAACGTAACATTTGAATATGTGTAATATTATATGGATGCAAGGGTACCGAGTGGTGAGAGTCAGGTCCTTGACAACAGCCACCTCTAAATGTGTTGCATCATTTGCAAAGCAGAGCCTTGAGCAAAAAACTTCAGCCAGTCAGGCAGGTACCCACTATCCTCCATGATAGTCCTCAAAGACATCCATCAGTGCCAGTGCGTCACTCAATTTGCAATATATCAGAACATTACCTCATAGCTTGAACATGTTGGTACTGTTCATGGTGCCTCTGTTCCTCTGACTCCTTTGAGCCCTCAAATCCCTTGACTTGTTGTTCCTGAACTGGTCGGCGCCGGTTCAGGAACAACAACCAACCGAAAACGGTGCCTGGGTTATATATACGTATGACACCACCATGATGTTTGAGCCAATTTAGTTGCTCATGAATTTGGTCATGCAGGATTTTGGAGAATCTACTACTCCCATTGATTGATCACTGAATTTGCGATGTCTGTGTTGAATGTTTTCAAGTGGTCATATGACACACACATACCTTGATTATGCATGGCTTTCACCAGATATTTACTGCTAGTTTGAAGTTGTACTTTCATTGCCAGATATAGCAAAGTTGGTGGCTCCATCTATTTGATGTGACAAGGAACACTGCCAGATTTGTTGGTCTGCATCTTATAGAGTTGAAAATGATTTCCTCCACAATGGATGTTTCAACCTGGGACTTCTCAGGTCCAGGAGGTGGCTGGTCAATACCTGATCCATCAAGAAGAATGTATAGGAACAGTTTCATCTGCTTCACAGGAGGTTGAAAAGGAACCTGTAAAAGCCTGCTTCACAGGGAGATACTCTAGGATAATGGATGCATCAGTAGATAGAAGCTTTTCTCAGGTCATCATCAAAAAACAAGGGAGAAGATATATTTGTAATTCTAAAATCAAAATCTGGAGGATGTACCCACACAGTGAAATTTGTTTCTCTGCATTTAACCCTTCCTAGTATTAGGAGCAGTGGTCAGCTATTGTATATAAAGCGCCCGGGGAGCAATGCCTTGCTCAAGGGCACCTCGGCTGTGCCCAGGTGTTTCGGGGACTTGAACAGGCGACCTTCCGGTTCCCAAGCCAAGTCCCAACAGACAGCTATCCTGCCGCCCTCATCCTTGTACAGATCTGACGTCTGGAATCAGGGGCTCAATGTCCTCCCTTGTTCCATTTGATGTATGGAGAGCCCAAAGCAGCACTGCACTTGTACAGCTGGGCTGTCAAAGTGAGACATTAACAGTGATTCCCCTGAGAAATCACTTGTAGTTGTCACATCCAACCGTTTCAGATTTTCTATAGAGCATAGTTAGACATGAGAATAAGGAGGAATAAGGCGTTCCATTGTACTTGTTAGACACGGCAAAAAAAAATCTTAGATCTTGAGGATCTTGAAATGAAATAAAAACACACCTGAAGTAAAAAAAACTAAGCCACTCTCACAAGAAGCCACTGCACCCAGAGGGTCTCTCAGTGCGGTCATGAAACAGGCCATCGGTAACAGACAGACAGACAGACAGACAGCGCTGGCTGGCTGGTGCCGCTGCAGCCCGTGTGAGCGACGGGTGCCTCCCGGATTACAGTGGTGTCACTGGATGAGGACCGGATGACCTGAATACGCATGAATAGAGGGGGAATGGAGAGGAGAGGAGCAGCAGCTCCGAGACGTCCGAGACCCGTCAACACATGTTATGTATATTTTTAGGGGAACACAAAAGAGAAGAGTCTATTCTAGATATGTTTTCAATTGAGTCATCCCTCTCTCGCAAGGTTGACGCTACAGAATGGCGGCTTGTGAATTCTGTATTTGCGTGTTTACTTTGACACTGCGTTGACGGCAGTGTGTCGGAAAGAGCTTGTTGTCCTCCTGTCCACCGCTTGATAAAACCCGGGATAGTGTTAGTGCAATGGGACACCACTCTCCGCTGGTGTGTTCTGGTGAACCGCCTCGGGCTGGCAGGTGTTTGTTCTCAGACGAGAACGCCATGCTCAAAGGCAATTGAGGCGTGACATGACCTCAATTGACCTCTACAATCTTCTCCGCGCTGCTCTTGCAAAAGCTGTCGCGGTGCGTGCCCGGCGTTTCATATTGTTAGGTTTGAACTGTGCATTCGTTGCCATTCGTTCCTTTATCTCCATGGAGTGGGGAACTCAACGTGGCCGTCCAAAAGTATGCGCACGCACGCACACACGCGCACGCACACACACACACGCACACACACACACACACACAGTGAGACGAGAGAGAGAGCGACAGAGAGGGAGAGCGGGGTACATCAATGTTAGTCAGTTAATTAGACGTGGGTCTGAGCGAGAAATATACA
>CM051018.1:11783189-11788189 GCA_027704905.1 Muraenolepis orangiensis
GAGAGCGAGCGAGAGCGAGAGCGAGAGAGAGAGAGAGAGAGAGAGGATGGTGATGATGCTACACACCAAACGCAGATCAAACCCACTTACACTGCAAAGTGACGCAGAGTAAACAGTTCATTACTGATTGCTAATATTGGGTGAAATAGTATGAGCTGTCTGACTTTTTTATGGGGTGAATTTAAGGCAACGATGAGTTACATGACAAAATAGTTTGGATTCAATTTGTTTTTTTTCCCAAAACTTTTTGGGAAGTGAAAATGAAAAATGAACACACGCAAAGACAAAGACTTGTGGACAGCCAAGCAAAATTCACATCTGTGCGTGAATATATAACCACGAAAACCTGGGACACACGGTTCTGTCCATCTGTCCGTCCATCTCATCCCGTGGAGACAAACAAACAGCTGTGGAGAACACTCATTACCAACGCTTAGGGGTGGAAAACAATCCACAAATTGATCCGCCAGTCAGAAGACAGGTTTCGGATTTAGCCAATTAGAACCAACGGAAGAGGCGCGCTTTGTGCTAAATTCCCTCCTCCTGTGTGTGTCGTTAATCGATTTTACTGTCTGAAAGACTCAAGATTCCAAAAATGTTATATAATGTAGTAGTACAAAGTACAATGGAATGCTTACTACCGTTTCCCCACCACGGTATACCTTTTCGAAAACACTATACTATAAAAATACTACATAATTAAAATAACATAAAAACAACAAAAAAGCGACTGATGGATGATATGTACATGTGTTGAATTGTGCAAAAAGCATTTAAAAAGCATTTCAAAGTACCAGTAGTGCAGCAGCATCCTGAATAGGGTACAGTGCAGAACAGTGCAGGGGCAGTCGAGAAGGCCAGCTATGATAGTGTAATGTAATATGGATGACAATGTTATGAAAGTGGCAGCACTCCTAGCAGTTAGGTAGGCACACTGCCCTGTGGATAGAAACTGTCCTTGAACCTGGTACTCCTTGTACGGATGCTGCGGAACCGGCGACCGGACCGTAGGGGGAGAAGAGGAGATGGTACCCAGGGTGGTTGCGGTGCCCTTTGAGATGTAACGCAATATCCTGAGAACTAGTCAAAGCCTTGTTAGCTTAGGTCTGTTTGCCGTCCGTTACGGCGACGCTTTAGAAGAACGCGACCGCGGACGACAATCGGACGATACGTCCGCTCGGCGCCGATAGGCGGCGTTCACGCCTGCTAAAACCTCCCGGCGCAAACGACGAACCCATCAGCAGCAAAAGAGCGCTACCGGTAATATATTAGACGCATTTAGGCCTTATTGATCACGGCCCATACCGAAGCAATGGAGCCGGTGAGCGTCAGCAATTTATCTCGCTAATAATCAGTCCTCCGCTAAATGCCTCGGTGTGGAGGAGAGACGCAACACAGCAATCAGCCTCATTGATTAGCATTGTTCATTTCCCTGCTGCAGGTGGAGTGAGCCCGGGCCCCACTGTGGTGTGTACCAGTACAGAGTGCTTCATGTACATTCCGTCTGCGTCTTCCGTCTCTCTGGCCCCGCCCAACTAAGCGTTGTCCATATATTGTACTACGATGCAACCGTATAGGTTTCTCCTATAGTTTCTTTAACTTGCGGGAAGAGGTGACGTCGTTCTGCGCTACTGGGCATCGGGACGAACGCGTGTCAGTGTCGCAGAAAGTGTGGGAAATCTTCGACTCGAACAATATGATTTGCCACGGCTCTTCCTCCGTTGATACACGATCAACCAAGCTAATCGTCTCAGCTCGTCCACCATTAGCCACGTGTGACTATAATACCTATATAGATACTATATAGATACTATATAGATACTATATATCTATATAGCCGGAAACAGAAGGCATACATTCAGCAGAATCAAGCGGTTTTCCAAGAATGTGCTTTTGTTTGGGGAGGGGGGAAGGAAGAATAAAGTGGTCTGTGCTAACTCACGTTCTAAATGTCACAGCCTATCCCCCCCCCCTCTCTCCAAGGTTGAGTGCTGGCTGGTGCCCTCGTGCACTAAAAGCTTTGCAGTTCATTCCAGGAATTTGCCTCGGAAAAACCCGAAAATGAGACATTGCACTTTCGGAGCGTTCCATTTCAGTGCGTGGTGCGTTGACTGATGAGATAAATTAATTATTCCAGAAAAAGGCAAGTCGATTTCCATTCAAAATCGGGGGCCCTTTGGGCTCCGAGCCCTGAGGGCTCCTAAGGATGCGGTTCCCACGGCGATGACTTTGTGCCCGGAAGGAGGCAGAAGTCATTTTTTTTCTATTTTTTTTTTTACTTCTACTTCTAGTTATCAGTGTTGGAAACAGACACCTGTAAGGACGGGAGGGGAGGGGAGGGGCACGGCCAACTGAATGGAAAGCGAAGGTGAGGGATGGGGGAGGAGGGATGGGAAGGAGGGATAGGAAGGAGGGATGGGGGAGGAGGGATGGGGAGGAGGGATGGGAAGGAGGGATAGGAAGGAGGGATGGGGAGGAGGGATGGGAAGGAGGGATGGGGAGGAGGGAGGGGGAGGAGGGAGGAGGGGGAGGCAACAAAATGAGATAAAGAGGGGAATTGAGCAAGAAATGGAGCAAAGACAGAGAGAGAGAGAGAGAGACAGTGAGGAGGCACAAAACAACAGCAGGGAGCGATAGGAAGACAACAAGACAGAAAAGTGAGTCGGAAGATTGGCGGCGTGCGCCTGTGTGTGTGTGTGTGTGTGTGTGTGTGTGTGTGTGTGTGTGTGTGTGTGTGTGTGTGTGTGTGTGTGTGTGTGTGTGTGTGTGTGTGTGTGTGTGGGCGCGGGCGCGTAAATAAATAAACGACCCAGTAAATGCAGCATTGCGCTTTGGCGGAGATGCGAGACCCGGGCCTTATAAATAATGTAGCCCCGCCAGCCGGCGCTGTAGCCGCCGCAGCGCTACTGCGCCGCTCACACTGGGACACACAACAGCAACAACACAAACAGTGGGGTGACTGTAGCCGGGGCCACTGGCGCACGGACACCACACAGCCCTACAGATAGCCTTGTGGCAACTGTGGCTATCACACACACACACACACACACACACGCACACACATACACACACACGCACCGACACCCATGTGCAGCAAAAAGGCTGAGAGACAGAGAAAGGCGAGGAATAATTGGATGGATCAGATGGATCAGAGACTTTAAGAACACATGGTTGTGTGTGTGTGTGTGTGTGTGTGTGTGTGTGTGTGTGTGTGTGTGTGTGTGTGTGTGTGTGTGTGTGTGTGTGTGTGTCTTTGTGTGTGTGTGTGTGTGTGTGTGTGTGTCTGTGTGCGTGATCTGCGGCAGCATCATTTGAGGGACCAATCAAATCAAGCTGCATTTGGTGCATGAGTGTTTTGAGTCATCAATCCACCTCTCACATCTGTTGATGAGGTGGTGGTGATGGTGGTGGTGGACGTGGTTGTTGAAGTGATGAGTGGAGGTGGGTGGAGTTGATGATGGGTGGAGGTAGTTGTTGAAGTGATGAAGGTGGTGGTGGGTGGAGGTGATAATGGTTATGGTGGGTGGAGGTTGATGATGGTTATGGTGGGTGGAGTTGATAATGGTTATGGAGGAGGTGATGGTGGGGGTGGGGGTGGTGGTGGTGTGTGTGCGTGTGGGTGGAGGTGATCATGGGGGTGGTGGGTGGAGGTGATGATTGTGATGGTGGTGGTGGAGGTGATGATGGTTGAGGTGGAGGTGGTGGTGGTGGTGGTGGAGGAGGAACTTGGTGCTGCTGGTGCAATGTGAACATAACGGGTGACGCATTTCATTTTCACGGCCCGGCGGCCTGACCACAGGTGGTGGTTGTTGAGGAGGTGGTGGATGGGGAGGTGGTGGAGGGGGTGGTGCTGACCGAAGTGGGGGACCGACACGTTCATGCAAATGACACACCAGCGGAGGTGGTCCCGATCGAAGCGGTCCTACCTCTCGACGCCGTGAGGCCCAGCACGTCTGTTTGACCTTCCAGACAACCGCCGCCACCAGCAGCAGAGACAGAAAACAGCTGCAAAGGGAGAAGACGAGACCATTCACAATGAATCACAAATCAATAATACCAACACAAATGTATGAGATCAACCAGCCAGTCACAGTCAACACAATACGTGAGTGTGGGCATATGACTAAGCCTCTCCGGTTCCCCATGGGTCTCCAAAGGGAAAGAGAGTTGATTGATTGATTTTTCACTTCTGAACTTCCATGGCGGTGAACAAGGATCTCAACAATATATGTGACAATACATATTGAAAGATTTTTGGTAGGGGGAAGAAAATGTAATCAATGAATATAAATAATGTATGTGCATACTTTTTGGTGACCGTGGACTTTACATATGGGTGTTGCAAACACGTGGGTTTTAGTGAAAAAAACCAGGGCTCGTCGTACGATAGTATTCAGATACAAAGCACCCCTAGGGTTACACGTACCCCCACTGGTCTTGAGGACGCTTTGTTGGATCCATTGTCAAATACAAACAACTTCATTTAATTGATCATATTCAGTAGGTCCTACTGAATATGATGAATATAAGTTGTTTGTCAGGCGATGAGGCCGTGTTTACAACTTGTCTTGCAACACCACACACACACACACACACACACACACACACACACACACACACACACACACACACACACACACACACACACACACACACACACACACACACACACACACACACACACACACACACACACGGCCAATTATGGAAGTGGTACTGTGTGTTAACACAGGGAAAATGTCTTGACAACTTAGTGAAGGAAAGAGCTGCAGCACCACAGGCAAGAGAGGAAACTACACCTCTCCAACAGAGCCAGGTCAGCGCAATGGCCCTGAACATGTATAAGAACATGTGTAAGGCCACCAGCATTCACAAGGACATGCACACTCTCACATACACTCTCACACACACACACATACACAAGCGAAGGAAAGAGCTGCAGCAGCACCGGCAAGAGAGGAAACTACAACTCCACAACACAGGCAGGTCAGAGCAATGGC
>CM051018.1:11793189-11798189 GCA_027704905.1 Muraenolepis orangiensis
TGAACATGTGAACATCTTTTCAGCAATCATACCCACCCAAAATAAAATAAACAATCTTGGAGCCCAATCTGATCGATCTGTATATATAGATAAGCATTTATGCCTATCACACATTGCAATTTTTTATCGCCGCACACCGAGAAAAGTCTCATGTATTTTGCGTCATCTGATCGGCTCTTCTGATCGGCCGTTTTTGAGAGCTCTGATCGATCGGTTTAGAGTTAATATCGGCCGACAATGATTGGCGGCCGATTGATTGGCGCATCCCTACTATCAACGGTGCAGTTACGTCTCCAGTTACGCAGTTGCAGTTAGGTCTTCTGTCTGGTAAATGTGACTCATACACTGACTTATACACTGAAGCAACTTATATATGTTTTTTTTCTCACATCTTTTGATGAGAGCGACTTATACTCAGGTGTGACTTATAGTCCGGAGAATACGGTACAACCCCCCAGGGGAAATAGTAGATAAAGAGAAGTGAAAGTAGATAAAGATGGGTCATTTTGAAAGCAAATGGGTCCGGCCAAGGGAGTCGCATTAGTCTTTCAGCAACACACATCTAGGCTCTATGGTCTGGGGACACATTAGAGAGAGGGAGGGAGGGAGGGAGGGAGGGAGGGAGAGGATTGGATAGAGGTAAATAAAGACAGTGAAAACATAAAAACAAATAAAGGACACAAAAGATGCAAGAGAAAGGGAAACGGAGGGACAAAGGAGAGATGAAGGGATGGAAAAGATGAGAGAGAGAGAGAGAGAGAGAGAGAGAGAGAGAGAGAGAGAGAGAGAGAGAGAGAGAGAGAGAGAGAGAGAGAGAGGAAAGTACAACAAGCCAAAGAGAGAAGCTAATTGCTAATCAAGTGAGGCTAGCCAGGGGAGTAATTGGCCCAAGCTAAACTGCAGTGTCACCAATTAGCATCTGAGACTGGGGAGAGGCAAAGCATGAATGCTCTTTAATTATGACCGTCTTAACATTTTTTTATGGAGAGATAGAGAGATACAGAGAGAGCGAGAGAAAGAGAGAGCGACCACGAGAGAAATAGAGAGTAAGACCAACAGACGGACAGAACAGAAAGAGAGAGAGAGAGAGAGAGAGAGACAGAGAGACAGAGAGAGAGAGAGAGAGAGAGAGAGAGAGAGAGAGAGAGAGAGAGAGAGAGAGAGAGAGAGAGAGAGATGGATGACTAGCTTTTCTTAAAGAGCAGAGTCAATCCCTGTGAGGTTCAAAGTGTATCCAACCCTGAAGAAGGTATGAATATCCACGGAGGTTAATGTAAACCCCACAGATGCATTAAGATAAGGGAATCGGAAGTATAGAAGTATTTACAATAGGATTACAACTTTAATGCAGTCAACTAACGTTGTAAAACACCTTGAGATAACCAGATCACAAAACAAACTGTCCAATAAAGTGTAAAAAAGTGTAAGTAATGTGGAGGGAGCCACCCAACATCACAAAGCATCGCTGTGTAAGAGTAACATAGCACAGAGTAACATAGCACAGAGTAACATAGCACAGAGTAACATAGCACAGAGTAACATAGCACATTCAACAGCAGGACTACTGGGTCTGCCACACACAATACAACACAGAGTGACACAAAAGCACCAAATCTCCTCAACACGCAAAGGACATACTGTATATAGTAAATGATATACTATCATGATATAACTGGTTTGTGTACACATCACGCCGCTAAACTGACAACCAGGCCTGTAATGTAACACATGACAATACATTTGGATATAATACAATCTAATACTTCTAGTAGCGCACCTTCTCGTAGAGTTTCTTGTTTCGGTCATTAATATCATGTTTTGTCATTTATAACCCCAGCATTATATTGGTTAATTTGTTTCTGTGGTTTTTTTGTTGTTGTTGTTGGTATAATAACAACAACAACACAACACATCAAATTAGAAATGTAATATAGCACACATGTGCTGTGTATGTGTGTGTGTGCTACTGTTCAACTAAGTCCTTAGAGCGCCGAAGAAAAAAGAAGGAAGAAAACTTTTAGAGGATGAGACGGGAAAGGACACTCCAGATGTACAACACCACCAGAGTCGGCACTGTTCTCCGTTCGCACTCGAGGATCAACCGATCAACATTTGGATCTTGCGACGGTCGGTTAGAACTCTCTCCGGACAGAGAGGAAAAGGGTTTAGTGTATATTCAGGGAGAGAGGTGCTTGGCAATATGGAAAGAACACTCTCTCTGCTGATCAACCTAGTGACCCTAATATACAACCCAATCCCATATTTGACATCCATCCTGAGATAAGCACTGACAATTGTCCCACGGCGGAGGCAGATAAAGCATGCATAAATGCAATGAAGCCAGGAAAAGCTCCAGGGCTAGATGGTCTAACTCTGGATCTTTAAAATCTTTACAATCCGCATCATCTTTCTTTTTCGAGAACATTTTGCATTGAAAGCTTCGAGGGTCACAAACCAAATGAACGGGGTATATCGGGAATTGTTCTTGTTCCAAAGAAAAGTAACCTGAGTGTGACCGCTATAAAGTCATCAGCTTGACGCAAAGTGCCGCCAAAGTCTCCACTTGAATGAGACCAATCATTGACAATCTGCTACGAACAGGTTCAAATGGATTTTGACAATCTTGTATCGGCTTCCCACATCATGGGATTACGAAAAATTGTTAAAACCACAAGAAAGAAGCTGTCCTCGTCTTCATTGACTTTGACTCCATTGATAGAAACCAAATGATGCTGGTTTACATAATTCCACCTCAAACTGTTTAAGCACTTCAAGTCATGCATGCAAACACATAAGCATTGGTTATCGCACCTGAGGGCAACACAGACCTCTTCTCCATCAACACCGGAATCCTCCAAGGTGATCCACTGGCTCCTTTTCTGTTTATAATGTGTCTAGAGAAGATGCACTGCATAATGCCATCTCTCCATCACATGGTTTACCTCTAAAAGAGAGACCCTCCTGGAAAACACACTGAAAGAAACCCCTTTTTACGCCCAGTAGAAGAAGCAGCACAAATGATTGGGCTCTTCTTGAACGCTAAGAACACAATGTATGCAACTAAATCCTTCTACAAGCACTCGACGGATCAGAGATTGAAAAGACTTGAAAAATGTTCCCTACTTAGTAAGTTACACAAACACCCTTACACGGTGTGGATACTGGAATTGGCAAAGCATGGGGTGCGCTAAATTCCCTAACCAAAGTGTGGGCATTTCCAATCAATAGATCAACAAAGATAACAGTATTTGAGTCCATCCAAGTTTCTGGTTCAGTTTCTTGGGCATCGACAAAATCACCCTCCAAACAAATACTTACTTGCACATGCTGAGAAAGAGAGCAAAACATCTCATGGAAATCACACAGCACCAATGAAGCACTCTGTGGTTCACATCCTCGTCTATCGACCATCATGAGGCGACGGAGGCTGGCGTGAGCTGTAAGTCACGCTGTAAGACACAGCAAACCAGCAGGTAAAGTGTTACTGTGGAAACCTGCTGTGAATAGAAGAGTGGGGACACCTAACACCACCCTGAAGAAAGCCATTGAAGAAGACACCAGACCGGAAGACAACATTATGTTGGACAGGGTGAGCCTAGAGGAAGGACTACATCATGGCATCGGATGAAAAAAGGGAAGAAAGACGTACTGTATGTGTGGCCTGCTGGAGTCTAGGAATTCTGTCATTGTGGTCCCAAGCACCAGACTTACGGGGGGCGCTGGTGTGTACAGGTTGCTTTGATGTTGGCATTCGAGATGGGAGATAACCCACTGTATCATGGCAACTTAATCACTTTTACTAATGTTTCAGCCAGCTCATCTGGAGCGGTTAGGGTGAGGATGCCTTGCTCAGGGACACCTCGACACTTAGCAAAGAGGAGCCGGGGGATCGAACCAGCAACCTCCCGGTTGTCAGACGACCCGCTCCGTGTCAGCGCCGCCTTACCGTTAGTGAGTCAGACACAACTTAATAATACCGTCCCCTAATGATGACATCACCTCCATGTGCTTTGCCTAAAGGTCGCCCATGTCCAGGAGCTGGCTGGCTAGGGGCAGGGTTACACACGCCTGACTGACTAGGGTGGCGCTGGCGTGACACACATACATGGATGAACACACGAGGGTGACACATACATATTTAGGCCAGTGGGACAAAAAACACACGCACATAAATAACATGACTACAAATTCACAGATACACACACACACACACACACACACACACACACACACACACACACACACACATCACAAACAACCACACTCTTGTGCTCACACATCAACTCTCTCTGAGACACACACACACACACACACACACACGCACATAAACAAACGGGTGCAAGTGGAGTGGCAGGATTTTGCCTGGAGACAGCAGACTTTGTTTCAGCTCATCCCAAACTCACCCATTAGATCCACTGTCTGTGGCTGCTGTGAGTCAAACGACTTGCACCCAGTCAAACATCCCATAATAAAACACCCTGGGCCTATCCGGGCCTAACCGGCTGGCTACTCTTGAATAAACATCAGGGGGGGGGGGAAAGAGAGAGTGAGAGAGAGAGAGAGAGAGAGAGAGAGAGAGAGAGAGAGAGCGAGAGAGAGAGCGAGAGAGAGAGAGAGAGCGAGAGAGAGAGCGAGAGAGCGAGAGAGAGAGAGAGAGAGAGAGAGAGAGAGAGAGAGAGCGAGAGCGCGAGCAAGAGAGAGAGAGAGAGAGAGAGAGAGAGAGAGAGAGCTGTGAACAAGATGGAAATTGTATATTGAAATGGCAACCCAAGTTGTTTTGTTTAAGAGTGACACAATAATTGTCGCTTATTTGACTCAGAGTAGCAACCACGTAGACACTGGGAGGTCGAGGTGGAAAAGGTGTTTTTTTTCTTCCGGGATTAAGGCCCGGAGAAATAAATTAAATTTAGTCAAACAGAGCAAAGAGAAGACATTTCAAAGGCACACCGCCTCCACGTGTCCAAACCAATCTGAACACAACACACTGCGTGACTTTTTAG
>CM051018.1:11800689-11825689 GCA_027704905.1 Muraenolepis orangiensis
CCTAAATCGTCTCAATTAATCTACCGGTCGGTCGTTCTTTGTTTGTATCTGCTGAGTGTGTGTGTGTGAATGGTTGGTGGTTGGTTGAAGCAGCCTCATCTGGCCTGAGTCAGACTGAGTACTACTATGGTGGTGAGGCTGCACACCTGTGGGTCATCATTGTTAATCAAGGCCCACAGGTTAAAGCAGCCACCAACACACACACACACACACACTAGCGAGAGAGAGCTGTAGCATGTACCATCTGCGCTGTTCACAACAACTATTCCCAGGTGTGCAGCCTCACCCAGCCGTAGAGTAAATTAGTTTGACTCAGGCCAGGTGAGGCTGCTTAATCCAGCCACCAACCAACACACACTCCACAGTATCTTTAATAGCAGTTGAGTTAATTTTCAACTTTTCGACCAAGCTTCCATTGAAGTCTTTGATAGCTTAGCAGTGCATCATGTGACATTTGATGAACAACCATACATAACAATTAAGGCTCATTGGTCACATGTTGGATTTCAGTGTGTGTGTGTGTGTGTGTGTCCGTGCACGTGTGTGGGGCACAGCTGACAAAGTATAAACGCTTAACTCTGCTAACTTGTGTTGTGCTTGTATGTTTTTAACCTGTTGTTGTCCTCTGTAAGGTATTTATGTATTTTTGTATCAAATTATTTTAATAATTAATAGTGTAAAGTGTGTCTTTGAGTTTCAGGTTAAATAAAATGTATTATTATTATTATTATTATTATTATTATTATTATTATTATTATTATTATCTGAATCTTCTCAATGCTACACATTAGTCCCAGTGCGTTTGACACACATTTGAACTCACACCCTACCAGGGTACCTTTTAAATAGACCTGGTATCTGTAATGACTCGGCCTCTGATTGAGTCCACAGAGAGTGTTCCAGAGTGATATAAAGGGAGAGATTAAGTGGTTTACAGCAGGTAGACGGGCCAGAGAGCGTGGACGTGGGGGGGGGGGGGGGGGGGAAGAGGCTGCTTTCAGTCCAGAGGGACTCAGCATTATGGACAGGATTGAAGCAGGGTGAAAGCTTGGCTAGGCACTGAGGCTTAAAGTCCTGCCATTAGGACCTACCCCCCCCCCCCCCCTTAGGGCCGCATGCACATACACACACACACACACACACACACACACACACACACACACACACACACACACACACACACACTGTCTTCGTGTTTGTCCCTCACACACACTCTCCTCTTGTGTTGTCCTCAAACACACACACACACACACACACACACACACACACACACACACACACACACACTGTCTTTCGTTGTTTGTCCCTCACACACACTCTTCCTCTTGTTGTTTGTCCCTCAAACACACACACACACACACACACACACACACACACACACTTCCTCTCCCTTTCGTTGTTTGTCCCTCATACACACTTCTCTCTTTTGTTGTTTGTCCCTCAAGCACACACACACACACACACACACACACACACACACACACACACCCACACCCACACACACACACCTTCTCTCTTTTGTTGTTAGTCCCTCGCACACACACACACATCAGTGTCTTGGGGCCCAAGCACAGCTTTAATAACGGTGAATACAGTCTCAGTCACAGCCGTCTTCCCCAGAGGTTTGGAGTGTGTGTGTGTGTGTGTGTGTGTGTGTGTGTGTGTGTGTGTGTGTGTGTGCCGTGCAAAGCGCCCACTGGTTAGCCCAGAGGTAGCGCCGTTTAAAAAACAACAACAACAACAACCCAAAGGGTAAAAAATAACAACAACTAAATAAGAGTTGTTTCTTCCGACTTACAGGGAAACACTTTTCACTCCCTTAGATACAACAGCGCAATGGAGAGAGAGAGAGAGAGAGAGAGAGAGAGAGAGAGAGAGAGAGAGAGAGAGAGAGAGAGAGAGAGAGAGAGAGAGAGAGAGGGAATAAAAATGAGCGAAAAATAAACGGAGAGATGACAAGGACTCTGCGGACGAGCACTCTGTGGCCCTCGTCATTCTGGGACCTTTTAAAATCGGGAGCAACGGATTCAGCGCTGCCCCTGAATTCCCCCGATGCCGAGCTCGGGCTGCTTGTTAAAAGCCAAAGTGAAGAGACCGGAGAGTTTGGCTAATCGATACAGGATGGAAGGAAGACAAAAGAGGAAAGTAGTACAACCCCAAAAAAAAAAAAAGAAAGGAAAAAGGAAAAAAAAAAAGCAAAGTCAGAGCCAAAGAGAAACTGTGGAAGTAAGAGAAGCTTGCAAAACAAAAAGGTCTTTATATAGGAAACTGGAAACAGGAGAACACAGGACGTGTACACGATGTCCTCTCCGGATGGCCACTGTTCCCCCCCCACCCACAGTTTCAACACCGATTTGAAAATAAACACGTACAAATGAAACTATTACATCGTTCGTATTCCGGTCAAACGACTGTATGCATGTTTTGTACGCATACTTAATGAAGGTCGCTAATGATTCATTCATGATATTTTTGTTGCGTTCGAACCATATTGTCACTAGTGTGATTTGTAGGTGCGCGTGTGTGCGCGTGTGTGTATGCGTGTGTGTGTGTGTGTGTGCGTGTTTGTGTGTGTGTGTGTGTGTGTGCGTGTGTGTATGCGTGTGTGTGTGTGTGTGTGCGTGTATGTGCGTGTGTGTATGTGTGTGTGTGTGTGTGTGTGTGTGTGTGTGTGTGTGCGTGTGTGTGTGTATGCGTGCGTGTGTGTGTGTATGCGTGTGCATATGCGCGTGTGTGTGTGTGTGTGTGTGTGTGTGTGTGTGTGTGTGTGCGTGTCGTCGAGGATCACTTCAGCACGCGCAAACAATTACATGCACTTCAGTCCACCGAAGGACAAACAACTTTTCTGAAATCGCTCATTTGCATTTTGACCAAAGTAAGCCGCTTTCCAAGAGCAGCTATCGCCCACACGTCATGCAAATCAGTCTGCCGGGCTCCATGTGTGACCACTTGGTGAGGACTTTAAAGAAAGCAAGAGCGGACTAACTATCGCGGTTACCATCGTTTGTCTTCGGTAAAGACTCCATCGCTCCTCAGCATCTATCCAGGAGGTGATGTTTTGTGAGGCAATAATCGCAGGACGATACCCATCCGAATAGATATCGGATACTGATGTACTGTACATATGTCTGGGTTTAACATATGTATTGTGTGTATTTGATCTGTTGAAGGGTTTTCAGGTTGTGTGTGGAATATACAAAGCGATCTCATATCAGCAAGTATTACCTCTCAGAGTATTGAGAGGACTAGCATTCAGCAGTTATATTATTAAATGACATGTTGTATTTGTCTACCGTGTGGTTCATGAACATAATGCTGGGGACCCTGGAGCCACAGCGAGGAAACCAAACTAACCCTTCATGTATTGGAGCATTTAACCTTTAACCACGCACACAATCACACACATTCTCACACGTGTGAGGGTTAAAGTTTGTGTGTTCAATTGTTTGTGTCGCCCACTTGCAATTCAATCCAATAAGGCACAGGATCTTAACACGGCCCCGTCTTTGTGTGCGTGCGTGCGTGTGCGTGCATGCGTGTGCATGCGTGTGTGTGTGTGTGTGTGTGTGTGCCTCACAACAGGTGTGACAGGTCAGACATCCGATGATTATGTGATGCAGGAGCCCGGCTAAACATAAGTGACCGAACAATCAGGAGGGAATCAAATCCTCCCCACCAATCACCACACCCCCCCCCCCCCCGTCGCCCACCCTCGGAACTAAACGCCCGGCCACCTGGGTGCGTAGCCGTCTGTCTGGCCTACATGCTGATGCATGATGGGGGGGGGGGGGGGGGGGGTGGAGGACAGAGAGAGCTGATGGACGCACGCAGACAGAGACCAATAGATAAGCGGCACGTCGTAGTGCAGTCGCGCGGGAGAGATCCTTATAGTTAACATAGTTAAAGGGAAGAACTTTGCCGCTTTCCAAGCAGCTTGGAATCATTGTATCGTTGTCATTATCGGCTTTGTATGATTTTAATGTGGGTCGTATTATGCAAATGAACAATGTTTACCTTTCCCCCTGTGTCGCCTGCACCCGGATCACCACCGAGAGATCGCGACAAAAGCAGCAGGGAGATCTGACAACCGGCTCATAGAGAGAGAGAGAGAGAGAGAGAGAGAGAGAGAGAGAGAGAGAGAGAGAGAGAGAGAGAGAGAGAGAGAGAGAGAGAGAGAGAGAGAGAGAGAGAGAGAGAGAGAGCATTGGCAACCACTGCAGGCGGGTTTTTTTTTCCACACTACTGTATATCCCCAATGCGGATAGACAAGGTTGATAAGGTTGAAAAGCGGCAAAGTCCTAGAGCGATGCCGGTAAAGATAAACTGCTTCACACACACACACACACACACACACACACACACACACACACACACGTCTGCTCGCTGAGGCTACATCGCAGGTGGTTGTTCTTGTTAACCAGAGGCACTTAATCACACAAAACGAGACAATTCATAAAATCGATGAAATGAGACAAACGATACAACAACAAAAAAATGATGTGACATTTTGTGACGATGTTTTTGACTTGACATTTATATGGCGCTTTTATCCAAAGCTGCTTTACAAGTCATGCTTCACGTTCACCCATTCATACACCCATTCATCTACCCACGGCGGAGTCAGCCATGCTAGGGGATACGGCCGGCACGTCGGGAGCAGTTAGGGTGAGGGTGTCTTGCTCAAGGACACGTCGACAGTTTTTGCTCAGAGAAGCCAGGGGATCGAACCGGCAACCTTCCGGTTGGTCGGATGACCGCTCTACCAACCGAGCTACTGATGACTTTAACACAATAACCTTCACCACCGCATAGATTCAGACCTCAACACGTTCTCTTTCAGGCTCTTTCTTTGGTGTTTTTGTTTTGTGACTGGGACCGTCAGTGTGAGTGAAAGGCGCTTCTGTAAATACTAATTCATTAGCCCCCCCCAGCATGGCACCTGGAGGTCGAAACAGAGTCCCTATAATCCATTAACCGGTGCAGCCAATCCAGCGAGTCGTCGTCATCGTCGCCACGGTAATTACGGCGGCGGGAGGTCGGAAGGTGCGAGGTCAGCGTGACGGAACCAATCAAAATCTGTTCCGCCCCCGTGCGCAACTCCAAAGCCCCCTCGCTGGCCCTCCTCCACCCACGTGATGTCATCACGCCATGAGACACTCACAGGTCGCTCTCTGCTGCAACTGTGTGTCTGTCTGTGTGTGTGTGTGTGTGTGTGTGTGTGTGTGTGAGTGTGTGTGTATGAGTGACAGTTTCTGTGTATGTGTGTGCATGTGTGTGTGTGTGTGTGTGTGTGTGAGAGAGAGTTTCTGTGTGTGTGTGCGTGTGTGTGTGTGTGAGTGAGTGACAATTTCTGTGTGTGTAAGTGTGAGAGAGAGTTTCTGCGTGTGCGAGTGTGTGTATAAGTGACAGTTTCTATGTATGTATGTATGTATGTATGTATGTATGTATGTATGTATGTATGTATGTATGTATGTATGTATGTATGTATGTATGTATGTATGTATGTATGTATGTATGTATGTATGTGAGAGCGTTTCTGTGTGTTTTTGTGTGTGTGTGTGTGTGTGTGTGTGTGTGTGTGTGTGTGTGTGTGTGCTGACGCAACCCAACATCATATCTGAGGAGGCTTTTATCCGGCCATTGTTTAACAAGGATTTTATTCACTACCATAAAGTGCCCCCACCCTGGTGTTATCACCAAATCACATTGCGGTTGTGTACGCACGATGCATTATCGCATCTGTGTGCGCGTGTGCGTGTGTGTGTGTCACACACTTTGTTTCTTTTGGGGCGGTCGGGCTATAAAGCGGATATTAGATCCAATCCATCGGACGTGACCATTAGCGATCCTCTGGCTAATCTCTGAGCGTTGTCAGGAGCCACCAAGGTCAGGGTGCCCCCCCCCCCCCCCCCTCCGCCCAGCCCCCACCCACCCCCACCCCCACCCCCGCTCAGGTTACCGATCTGGGGCCCCGACAACCGAGGCCGGATGGGCCTCTGCGCTGTAATTATCGTATCGCCTTCCCGACGCGGGGGCTATATGGAGCCCTGGAAATGCGGCATTAATGGGAAACGCATATGTGGGAGGAGGAGGGTGGGGGGGGGGTGGGAGGGGGGGTTAAGAGCGAGAGAGATCAATGAACAAACAAGCCCTTAATGAGCCACAGGCCACTAAACAATACGCCCGGTCATTTGTATCAACCTGACGACGACACTGATAATGGGGGAACACGACGGATGCAACGGGGTTGGACCGGAGCCAACCATGTCTGTTGTTCCACGTGGAAAAGCCAGATAAGAGTGAGAGATGTCATCGCGTTAGCGGAGAAGGTCGTGGACCCCACACCCCAGCTAAACCACGTTACGGAGACAAAAGTACAACGGGGCAACCAATATTTCTGTTTTTTTCAATAGGTGTGTGAAATGTTATTTATATCTACCTCTGTCACCAATCCACGTATCCATCCATCCGTCTTTCCATCCTCCCGTCTCTCCATCGATCTGTCCCACCATCCATCCCCCCCCTCACTGTATCACTCCATCGGTTCATCCATTTATCCATCCATCCTTATCTGTTAAAGAGGCCATTGGCCTGTGTTGTCTGTACTAGCCATGTGTTCCCCTCACTAGCTCTGTGTTCCCCTTACTAGCTCTGTGTTCCCCTAACTAGCCCTGTGTTCTCCTTACTAGCCCTGTGTTATCCGTACTAGCCCTGTGTTATCCGTACTAGCCCTGTGTTCCCCTTACTAGCCCTGTGTTCCCCTAACTAGCCCTGTGTTCTCCTTACTAGCCCTGTGTTATCCTTACTAGGCCTGTGTTCCCCGTACTAGCCCTGTGTTCCCCTTACTAGCTCTGTGTTCCCCTAACTAGCCCTGTGTTCTCCTTACTAGCCCTGTGTATCCTTACTAGCCCTGTGTTCACCTTACTAGCCCTGTGTTCTCCTTACTAGCCCTGTGTAGCTTCCACAGTCAGGCCATCAGGCTGCTGAACAAGGGCTCCTTAATCACCCTGTGTTCTCCTTTCTAGCCCCGTGTTCACCTTACTAGCCCTGTGTTCACCTTACTAGCCCTGGGTTCTCCCTTATCACCCTGTGTTCACCTTACTAGCCCTGGGTTTGCCTTACTAGCCCTGTGTTCACCTTACTAGCCCCGAGTTCTCCCTTATCACCCTGTGTTCACCTTACTAGCCCTGTGTTCACCTTACTAGCCCCGAGTTCTCTTTAATCGCCCTGTGTTCACCTTACTAGCCCTAGGTTCGCCTTACTAGCCCTGTGTTCATCTTACTAGCCTTGTATTCTCCTTACTAGCCCTGTGTTCCCCTTACTAGCCACCTGTTTCCTTTACTGGCCCTGTGTTCCCGCTTACTAGACCTGTTTTCTCCTTAATAGCTCTGTGTTCTCCATACAAGCCCTGTGTTCCCCTTACTAGCCCTGTGTTTCCCTTACTAGCCCTGTGTTCCCCTTACTAGCCCTGTGTTTCACTTACTAGCCCTGTGTTCAACTTACTAGGCCCATGTTCTTCCTACTATCCCTGTGTTCCCGACACTAGCCCTGTGTTTCCCTTACTAGGCCTGTGTTCCCCAGACTGTGCTCTCCTTACTAGCCCTGTGTTCTGTATCTACACAAGTCGTGTTTTCACCCTCCCTCTCCCGATATTTCTGTCACTTCCTCTGCTGTTGTCCATCAACTCTGCCCCCAGCCCCCCCAACCGCCCCCACGTTGTGCGACAGTCATCGGAGAATATTGTCGGCGAAGGTCTACTTCCATTAAATGGATCATAAGCATGGCGCACAGGCATATTTTGGAGGGGGGGGGGGGGGGAAGCATGCGTGGCTCCTGCCTCGGCGGATTTGAGGCACGCTCCATAATTGATGGGGCGACATTGGCGGGCTCACAGATGCTTAAATGCGACAGTAGATTTGCCAAACACATCTTCAGAGTGGTTTATGTTTAGTGCCCTATCAGGACCTCCGCATTCAGCGGAGAAGAAACTTTGCGGCAAGCAACTGGCGGGAGAGAGACGACGATGGGAAAGCAAGGCGTCTGCCATTCGGTATTTTTTAGACAAGCATTGCATTTGTAGTGTGAAAGTACTGCTACTACTACTACTACTGCTAGTACTACTACTACTGCTACTTCTACTACTGCTACTTCTACTACTACTGCTACTTCTACTACTGCTACTTCTACTACTAATGCTACTACTTCTAATGCTACTACTTATACTACTGCTACTTCTACTATTGCTACTACTACTACTGCTACTACTACTACTACTACTACTACTGCTACTACCAATACTACTAGTATCGTCATGAGCTACACGATGACTACCTTACTTGGGTTGCTATTAGGTATCCACAGATGTATTTTTTAATTATAATTTAGCAGTTTGCTGCACAGCCAAGGTACTGTCCTACATGTTTAGATAGAGAGGGCCACTGATGAAACTTTATTGATTTCTGATTGTGTCGGGTGAAACACGCAGAGAAAAATGTAAAACTGATATGCACAATACACACAAAGCACACACATGAAAAAAACACATGGGAGGTGAGGTCTTCCACATGCAAATCCCTCTTCCCTGTTCCGTCGAGAGGCCCGGGAAAGGCTCCGAACCGGCCACGAGCACTTGACTTAATCGCAAAACCACAAACAAACATTAAGCCTCGACCGCAGACCGATAAGATACCCGGGCACTTAGCGGGTCACCGCCGGACAGAAGACCTCAGAGGCTCTTCAGCAGGAGGTTAAATACGCGGGTCAAAAGGGAGGTTAGCCTGCCGTCCTGTAGCCTCTCACCTGGATCTTGATGGGCCAGCTGAAGTTGGAGACATAGACGTAGAAGGTGATGTTGTGGTGGTGTCTGAAGTTGAACTTCTCACAGGAGAAGCTGTCCCGGTGCTCCTTGATGTTGCTTCTGGCCACGATGGGCATCTCCTCGCCTGAGATGGTGCCGGCTGATGGGGGGGGCAAGGTGGGGGGGGGGGGGTCAAAAACAGAATAGAAGCATGATACAAGCATGCATTTGCACACACATGCACACAAGCACAAGCACACACACACACACACACACACACACACAGTCACAAATGCACTGCATTACAACAAAAACACTGCACAATCTCTACTGCATTGACAATGACTGGTACCCTGCACAAACACACACACACACACACACACACAGAAAGCTAAACGGCTAGGCTGCATGGCTTTTATAACACTGTGGAAATGCTATTATCTTAATTAAAATCACAATTGTGCCTTTTGCAATGGCTCAAAGGTGTCTTTCTTTTCAATGAATTCCAAAAAGTTTGTAGTTTCCAGTTCTAGTTTAAAGTGGGAAGAGGAAATCACTGGAGTCCCAAAACACAAATGATTGTCATCTTTACCTTGAGGACCATTTCCTGCAAAAGCAAGTTTCTTTCTACAAAAATAAATGACATCACTATTAACTGTGGTTTAACTCTTTGACTGAGATACATACTAAGATACATTTAACAGAGACTTAATATTATTCATATTATTAATATTATTAATTACGGTTTTATATGAATTGGGTCTGTATTCCCCTGAACCCATAGTAGTGGCAGTGAATATTGCTATGCGTTACAACACAAGGGTGAATACTGCTGATCTTATTCAACCTGTATTTAGATTTTAAATGGCTGTAAGATATATTTTATACCCTGAACTAGGGCCAGCAGGTCAATCGAGTCAATACATTGTTTCGTTTCCATGTGTTCAGAACGGTCTACAAATGCATTTGTTTGTTTTTCATTGCACAAGCCAACTGCTTACTGCTTCTATCAACTACTGTCGAGGTAGACAGGTTTGGTAGCCGTAGCTCCGCCCCCTTAGCGGGTTCTGACGGAAGCCCCGCCCCCGATGGCCCTGGGCTCCGTATATGAATACCCGCTGGGGACCAAACGACGTTGGTCTTTTTAATTACCGGTACTTTTTTAGTTCTACTGGCCTATAAACCCAATCAAATACTTAATCTTTTTTTATGACACTAATAGTGTGTCAAGTTGCTTTACTTACAGCCTACATTAATGCGAATGACGCAATTAGGCTTCTAGTCAAGCAGGCATTCTTGACGGTGATTGATTGTCGTTACACGTTCTGTTGACAAATGGAGGCTACTTATTGTAAGAAGCATTCATTATACTTGTAAACGACAAGGATATGAGCAGTAAAGGTGGATCGTCTTGAGCTTTTTATTTTTATTTCTGTCTGCCAGCTGTCAAGAGTTGACCGCAGCTTGTTGCAGCGCAGTGCAGTACCACGTACCATCTAGTGGCCTCTTGGTGGTACTACAACAACAAGTGATGAAACCGGTTTTCGGGGTCAAATTGACACCGTGGGCAAATGCAGTTCGGTGGTGGCGGCGCTTCTAGTGATAATGCGTTAACTTGCTAGCCCAATTGCAATGGAGATATGGCACCACACACGAGAGAAAGACGTCACGCCAAAGTTTTGAACGTAAAACACGCGTTACCCACCGGTGGAGCTTAAGGACCAGGTGATGTTCAGGTTAAAGTTGTTGGAGGCGTTGATGGACATGTCTAGGTTCTTGTTGGCCTGAGGAGCATTGAACACCAGTCATGGACCAATCAAACACAGGACTCACCTGGGTCAACAATAACGATTGCCCGAAGTGAAATATCACGTTGGGCAAGTAAACCTAACAATGAACTTGAACACAGCTGAAAAGTCGCTAAAATACTCCTCAATCTCTTTTTCCACTCTTCTTCCGTAATAACCCATAGATGGTTGGAAAGCACAGCTTCTCTGCTTTCAGGATAGCAAAAACTGTCTAGGAGTTAAGGTCACCTGAAAAAGGCTAGTACAAAACAAAGGCTACTAACCCTTTAAAAAAAGAAACACCTTTTATACCATTTTTGATATGCAAGATACTGTTATGTACTTGAATAGAGATGAATAGAAATATAAAAATGTTTATTCGTGCAAGTAAGAGTTGACATTGGGCAAGCACCTTTCTGAAGAAAGTATTTAACATTGAGCCCGGAGGTTTGGCAGGTTAGGCCTAGGCAAAAACAAAACACAGTGTGTGCACATGCGTGTGTGTGTGTGTGTGTGTGTGTGTGCGCCCGTGTTACCTGTTCAGGTGTAGCCATGAAGTTGATGGCGGTGTAGTAGTGGTCATCCTCCTGCAGCAAGCTGAAGGTAAACTGGTAGTCTATCAACAGGTTGTCTAGGCAACACAGAGGGAGAGAGACGAGAGAGACAAAGATGAAGAGACTGAGAGAGACCCAGAGGTCCACATTCCAAGTTTCAACGGTTCAACGTGTTCCTGAATAACGTTTTATTGTGTATTCCCCCCCCCCCCCCCCCCCCCACTGTGGTTGTCACTGTCAGAACCCGGACGGATGCACAGCAGGGAGTACAACAATGAGCAGACGATTTTCAATTATAGCGACGCAGCGCCAGCGGCTACGATTTAGTCTCTTTGACATCTCAGTCAACGTCTTCAAAAACACAAAATAGACGCGCTCAAGTGTGTGTGTGTACGTGCACATGTGCGTGTGTGTGCGTGCGTGTGCATGTGTGCACACAAAGGGCACCACGACCCGCCAAGTCAATAGAACATGAGTGGCCGTTAAATAATCGTAACGCTACGACCCCAAGACATTTGCGGCTGGCGCGGAGACACCAGGGGGGGGGGATGGCTCTTGGACAGCGAGACAATGGGCAGAGCGCACACGGGGACTCCCGCTGATTACTCCACATCTGCACATGACTGCAGGAGTGCACTCAGGGTCACCTTGTCTTCCGGCCCTGTTGCACGGAGAGACGTGTGTGTGTGTGTGTGTGTGCACGTGCGTGTGTGTGTGTACGTGCGTGTGTGTGTGTACGTGTGTACGTGTGTGTACGTGTGTGTGTGCATGTGTGCAATCTAGAGAAAGAAAGCAAGTTAAAGGGGGAAAACGGTAGGGAAAAGGAGAGTTTGCGTTTGGGGGTGACAGAGGAGGTTGGTGGAATGAAAAGTCGTGAATATAAAAGGCAAGGACACCACTTGAATAGGCAAGAGAATAGCAGGGAGAGAGAGTGTGTGTGAGAGTGTGAGAGAGAGAGAGAGAGAGAGAGAGAGAGAGAGAGAGAGAGAGAGAGAGAGAGAGAGAGAGAGAGAGAGAGAGAGAGAGAGTGTGTGTGTGTGTGTGTGCAAGAAGACTACTTGTGGTATATATTTGTATATATGATGATTACATAGAATATACAAACAAGTGTGTGTGTGTGTGTGTGTGTGTGTGTGTGTGTGTGTGTGTGTGTGTGTGTGTATGCGTCTTATCAAACCATTTTCCAGGTGAGGGCTTTCTCATAATCCTTCAATCAGCAGCCGTTTTTTGTTTCCTACAGAACACATAGTATTATGCTAATAAAAACCACCCATCCCTTCATCCCAGAAAATGCCATTTACTATTTAAAACTTTTTCTTCTTCTTCGGGGGATTGTTAATACTACTTTGGTGCTCCGTTTATATCATTTCACTCAGGTGAGAAGTGCCTGTGCGTCAATTCGGCAGATTATCTCACCATCATCAGGTTCTGGGTTCATCCTGGGACCTCTGGGCCCCACATGGGCCCCTGGGTCTCGCCCTGGTCACGGTCGTTCAGAGATCCATGATCGCATGATTGAAATGAACCAACTCCCCAAAGCAGCAACCTTTTTGTACCCTGTGCATTGTGTGGGTCCTGTATACTATACCTTTACCCTCTGGGTTCTAAAGGAGAGCTTTGCCTTTATCCTCTGATTTCTAAAGGAGAGCTTTCCTCGTTACCCTCTGGGTTCTAAAGGAGAGCTTCCTCGTTACCCTCTGGGTTCTAAAGGAGAGCTTCCTCGTTACCCTCTGGGTTCTAAAGGAGAGCTTCCCCTTTACCCTCTGGGTTCTAAAGGAGAGCTTCCTCTTTACCCTCTGGGTTCTAAAGGAGAGCTTTGCCGTTACCCTCTGGGTTCTAAAGGAGAGCTTTCCTCATAACCCTCGAGGTTCTAAAGAAGAGCTTTCCTCTTTACCATCTGGGTTCTAAAGGAGAGCTTTCCTCGTTACCCTCTGGGTTCAAAAGAAGAGCTTTCCTCTTTACCCTCTAGGTTCTAAAGGAGAGCTTTCCTCGTTACCCTCTGGGTTCTAAATGAGAGTTTCCTCTTTACCCTCTGGGTTCTAAAAGGGAGCTTTGCCTTTACCCTCTGGGTTCTAAAGGAGAGCATTCCTCTTTACCCCACTCGGTTCTAAAGGAGAGCATTCCTATTTACCCTCTGGGTTCTAAAGGAGAGCTTTGCCTTTACCCTCTGAGTTCTAAAGGAGAGCTTTCCTTGTTACCTTCTGGGTTCTAAAGGAGAACTTCCCCTTTACCCTCTGGGTTCTAAAGGAGAGCTTCCCCTTTACCCTCTGGGTTCTAAAGAAGAGCTTTGCCTTAACCCTCTGGGTTCTAAAGGAGAGCTTTCCTCGTAACCCTCGAGGTTCTAAAGAAGAGCTTTCCTCTTCACCCTCTGAGTTCTAAAGGAGAGCTTTCCTCATTACCCTCTGGGTTCTAAATGAGAGCTTCCTCTTTACCCTCTGGGTTCTAAAGGAGAGCTTCCCCTTTACCCTCCGGGTTTTAAAGGAGAGCTTCCCCTTTACCCTCTGGGTTCTAAAGAAGAGCCTTCCTTTTCCTTTTTGGGTCGAAAGGAGAACTTCCCCTTTACCTTCTGGGTTCTAAAGGAGAGCTTCCCCTTCACCTTCTGGGTTCTAAAGGAGAGCTTCCCCTTTACCCTCTGGGTTCTAAAGGAGAGCTTCCCCTTCACCTTCTGGGTTCTAAAGGAGAGCTTCCCCTTTACCCTCTGGGTTCTAAAGGAGAGCTTTCCTCTTTACCCTCTGGGTTCTAAATGACAGCTTTCCCTATACCTGTCTAAGGGATGAACGGTTAGTAGTCCCTCCGAGCCCTTTCCGATTGAAATTGGTCTTGACCAGCCATGACGGCCGCCGTCGCCGGTTATGGGATGTAAATGTCGTCAGCAATGTGCATCAGACTTAAACTCTGGAGTTAAAAGAGGAGATCAGCGTGTGTTTAAGAAGTTAAGGCCACATTACCCCCCGTCCCCCCGTCCCCCGTCCCCGTCTTATCAAACGTAAACAGCTGGCCCATTAGTTTGCGGTGCGCTTGCAGAGAGAGACGTTAGGAGTAGTTTTCCCCATGGAGCTCCTCGACATCACCTCCTTCTCCGCCGCCGCCGCCGGCCCAGCGCTACACCAAGACGAAAGCGAATTATGTCTGACAAACCCTGGTGTTTTGTTCATCCTTCACGGAGACTTAGCCGAAATAAAAGATAGCATCAGATCAAAGAAAGAACACATTTTTACATATCGCCACAATCTCGTCTCACAACCTCTTGTCTCTCTCCATCCCCTCCTACGTCATATCCCCCACTCCTTCCCTCCCTCCCTCCCTTCTTACCCCCTCCCCCACTCCTTCCCTAACTCCTCCCCTCTCTCTCACTCCTTCACTCCCTTCTCCACTCCTTCTCTTTCTCCCTCCCCCACTCCTTCCCTTCCTCCTTCCCTCCTTTCCACCCCCCCCCACTCCTTCCCTCGCCCACTCTCTCACTCCTTCCCTCGCCCACTCTCTCACTCCTTTCCTCCCCCACTCTCTCCCTCATTCCTTCTGTCCATCACTCCTTCCCCCCTCCCTCACTCCTTCTCCACTCCCTCACTCATTCCCTCCCTCCCCCCCAACACCTTCCCTCTCTCTCTCTCTCTCTCTCTCTCTCTCTCTCTCTCTCTCTCTCTCTCTCTCTCTCTCTCTCTCTCTCTCTCTCTCTCTCTCTCTCTCTCTCTCTCTCTCTCTCTCTCTCTCTCTCATTCCTTTCCTCAGTTCTTCCCCTCTCTCTCACTCCTTCCCTTCCTCCCTCCACCACTCCTTCCCTCCCTCACTCCTTTCCACCCTCCCCCACTCCTGTCCTCTCTCCCTCACTCCTTTCCACCCTCCCCAACTCCTTTCCTCTCTCTCTCTCCCACTCCTTCCCTCGCCCAATCCCTCACTCCTTCCCTCGCCCACTCTCTCACTACTCTCCTCTCGCACTCTCTTACTCCTTCTCCCCTCCCTCACTTCTTCTCTCCCTCCCCCACTCTCTCAATCATCTCCCTCCTTCCCCCACTCCTTCCCTCCCTAACACCCTCTCTCTCTCTCTCCTCTCTCTCTCTCTCCCTCTCTCTCTCTCTCTCTCCTTTCCTCAGTTCTACCCTCTCTGTCACTCCTTCCCTCCCTCCTCCACTCCTTCCCCCCTTCCCCACTCCTTCCCTCCCTAACACCTTCCCTCTCTCTCTCCTCTCTCTCCTCTCTCATTCCTTTCCTCAGTTCTTCCCCTCTCACCCATTCCCTCCTTCCTCCACTCCTTCCCTTCCTACCTCCCTCCCCCCCTCACTCACGCACTCCTTTCCACCCTCCCCCACTCTCTCTCTCCTCTCTCTCTCTCTCTCCTCTCTCTCCTCTCTCTCTCCTCTCTCTCTCTCTCTCTCTCCTCTCTCCACCCTCCCTCACTCCTTCACCTTTCCCCCACTCCCTCCTTCCCTTCCTCACCACTTCCTGCGCTCTCTCACTCCTTCCCTCCCCCTCCTTCACCTCTCCTCCTTCCCTCCCTCCCCTCTCCTCCCTTCCCTCCCAGGCAGGAAAACACTGCAGTCGAGTTGTTTATCCCATAAGGGTGTGCAGTTCCTCTTTAGTGTTTTGGTGAAGGGGAAAACGTGTGTGTGTGTGTGTGTGTGTCAGGCTTCATCTTTTGTGTACGAATTGTGTGAATTGTATGTATGTGTGTCTTAGCACTCCTGTCGGGCGCATTGCCAGTGCACTCCACATTCCTGTAAAGAAAACACTGTAAGCCCTGTTTTAAAGTTCATCTCACTCAATTATAAAGCCATCGCAACAATTCCAAGTAAAAAATTATCCCAATTACACAGTGCCTGGTGTGGCGTCTCGCCGGGGACGAATTACATAAAAAGTGCACACACAAAAGAACCACAACAACAATAACAACACCCTCAGAGAGGCTGAAATTTTAATCGGCAATGCTGTCACCGGAAAAAGCCTCCACTTGGTCGCTCTTATCGCCCTCAATATGAACGTTGATTGGGTCGACACAAAATCCCCAAAAAAATATTAATGTTTTCCCGGGACAATGTGAAACGGAGGTAAACCACCAACATTCTCTCAAGTCTCTCGCCCCCCCCCCCCCCGGTTCCTGCGAAAAGGGCTAGCGGTTCGCCTCGCAGTGACATGGAGACAGCCCAGACGAGCGTGACTGCGTCTACCGTGTCTACAGCGTCACTAACCCCCCCCCCCCCATCACCATCCACTGTGCACCGTGCACGCAGGGCGCTTCATTTAATGCTTGTTAACGTCTCATTATTTCCCATTTGCAACAGTCGCCTGACGGGGGGTTGGGGGGCTGAGGGGAGGGGAGGGGGGCTGAGGGGAGGGGGGGTAACCGGGATAGAGATAAGGTTGTTTGGGGCAAGTGAAAATAGACGGGAGATGAACACAGGGGGGGGGGGGGGGGGGCTTAGAAGAAATACTGTAAAGCTGACACACCGGACACCAGGGGTCGAGTGGCGGTCACCGGGACCTTGGAGAGGGAACTATCTACTATATTATAGTTGTTTATAGTATAGTTAGTATAGTGTAGTGACTGTAGTATAGTATAGTATCTATGGTGTGACTTCTCTATATTTTTTGTTTAAACAAAGTAGAATTTTTGTTTAGTTGTTTTTATTTTATTTTATATTATGTTTTGCACAACTTCTGTAAGGCACTGCCACATTCATTTCACTGCACATCCTGCACGTGTATGTGTGACAGATACAGTTCTTGAATCTTTGAATCTTTAATCTTAAAGGGGCGTGGCTTGGCGACGATTCACTTAAAACGACGGAAGCGGGAAGCGGCGAATTCCCGGGAGTGAGGAGACGCCCCCCCCTCACTCACGGTCCCTTCACGCTTGCCCGGGCCCGCGGAGACCGCTTCCTTCCATTCATAAAACCCAACCGGGGCGCTTGATTGGCAGTTTAATCGCCGGACATTTTTCCATTTCCATCCTGCTTATGTTCATCATCATCGACATTTTACGCTACGGCCTTTGTTTTGCACACACTTTTAAGGGGCGAGAGTTTAATGTGTTTCGATTATGGTTTCAGTACTCACTATAATTAGACAATAAAGAAGACAGCCCACGACCCTTGTGTCCTCGCCCTGTGATTACACACTGATTCCAGTCTGTAACAATAGCCCTGTTACAGTACTGTTGTAGACATTCAGAATGGTAGTGGGCAGTGCATGGGGGGAGTAAGCGTTCTTATAATTATACATATGGCAATAAACAAAAACAGAATCTCAAACCTGAATCTATTCACCACACTAGCGATGAAGTTCAATGCTGCCTACAGTACTATATTTGTTTAGTGTGTTATTGAGTCGCACAGCTTCAGTGTTCCTCAATGTCATCTATTCCTCCATTAGAACAATGCGGCGCCCTGACTGAATATAGGCTCACGGCGACGCATAAGCGGATCAAAATATAATATAATAAATAAAAAAAATAGCACAGCATTTACATAAATAAAAAAAAACAGTGTATTCTTCAAGTGTGTTCTCTTTTGCAAAGCCAGCCTTTGGTTTGATGGTCGCAATTAACTAATGCAGGGTAGGCGTCCTGCCGCAATGCCTGTCAGCAAATATTGAGGTTTCTGGGCCTGATGCCTGACTGTAGACTAATAAGGAGCCGTAGGCCCGGGAACCACTACAGACTGCTGAGTGGACGCTTTCAAATGAGCCTGACATTGTCGCCAGAACGGTGGCTATTGTCTCTCTGTACTTTGTACATTTACTTACTGGATATGACGGAAAAGAAAATGCACCGCCGTCATGGAAAAACAAATACATAAACAAAGTACAAATTTGTAATCAAGTGTTAAGACAATAAAACTGTGTTTAAACGGAATGAGTAAAACACGCAGGCACACACTCAGGCCTCTTCTTGTCATTGACCCACGGGGCCGACGAGGCGTGCATTCAGCCTTTTTTCCGCGGCTGGGTCCCGTCCCGTCCCGGCCGGCTAATTGTGTCAGTGTGTGGCTGCCACTTATCATCTCCCAAGCGATACTCATTAGGGAGTATCGGCCGCGCTCTGCTCCCAGCATGCCCCTGGGCAGCGAGAGGGGGGGGGGGGGGGGGGGGGGAGGACTGCTGGTGGCGTTTCCTTTTCTTCCGGCGGGAGCTGGTGCGGGACGAGCCACCCGTTGTCGCTAATTAGCGGCCGTCCCCCCTTGTAAGTGACCGCGATGCGCTTTGACACAAAGAAAAAGAGAGAGAGAGAGAGAGAGAGAGAGAGAGAGAGAGAGAGAGAGAGAGAGAGAGAGAGGAGAGAGAGAGAGAGAGAGAGAGAGACAGCGCGTCCCTGCAAATGCATGCCGTGTAGACGGTAGCCAAAGCTCAGACTCCCCCGGTCCCCACTGGGGAGTAAATCCTCAAATAACAAGGATGATGCTACTGAGCCTGGGTGCCCCGACGGAGCAGACCATTAACCGGGGGGCCGCATCCTCCCTTGTTCCGTGTCCTCTTGAAAATGATCAGGGGAACACAACGCCATCCCTAAGTGGGGTGATAGGGTGATAAAACCCCCCAAAAAAACATACACGGTTATGAGAGGCCGTTTAGGCCCTATTTCATACTTAACTTCTCTCCACGCTATCATACTCTCACACACGTACGCTCTCTCTCTCTCTCTCTCTCTCTCTCTCTCTCTCTCTCTCTCTCTCTCTCTCTCTCTCTCTCTCTCTCATCTTCTCTCTCACTGCTTGATTCTCACTGCTCTCTCTCTGTCCCTTATCTACTCTCTCTCCCACACTCTCTACTCTCTCTCTCTCTCGCTCTATCATACTCTCTCTCTCTCTCACTCTATCATACTCTCTCTCCATCGCTTATCTACTCTCTCTCTGTCCACACGTTATCATACTCTCTCTCCCACACACTCTCATACTCTCTCTCTCTCTCGCTCTATCATACTCTCTCTCTCTCTCGCTCTATCATACTCTCTCTCTCTCTCGCACACGTTATCATACTCTCTCTCCCACACACTATCATACTCTCTCTCTCTCGCTCTATCATACTCTCTCTCTCTCGCTCTATCATACTCTCTCTCTCTCTCGCACACGTTATCATACGCTCTCTCCCACACACTATCATACTCTCGCTCTATCATACTCTCTCTCTCTCGCTCTATCATACTCTCTCACGCACGTATCATCTCTCTCCCACACACTATCATACTCTCTCTCCCACACGCTATTATACTCTCTCACATGCATCATACTCTCGCTCTCTCACACTAACAGACTCTCTCTCTCACAATCATACTCTGTCACACTATCATACTTTCTCTCTCACAATCATACTTTGTCACACTATTAAACGTTCTCATACATTATCATACTCTCTCTCTCAGACACTATCATACACTAAGTATGAGCTCATGATCATACTTTCTCACACACTTATCATCCTCTCTCACACGTTATCATACTCTCCCTCTCACACTATCATACTCTCTTTCACAGCTCAGTGTCACTGTTAGGACTTGGCTTGGGAACTGGAAGGTTGCCAGGTTCAAGTGCCCTTGAGCAAGGCACCTCGGGGAGCAGTGTAGGGGGGGCTACACTGCTCCCCGGGCAGCTACATATACAATAGGTGCCCACTGCTCCTAATACAAGGATAGGTTGAATGCAGAGAAACACATTCCACCGTGTGTACACATGTGTGTGTATGTGACCTATGAAGAGGTTTCAATCCTTCAGATTTATATTTATATTTACCCACCACCACCACCACACGTTTCAGTGGTTGCACTTCACTCTATTTGTGTTACAAAGGCAGAAAACTATTGCTGACGAAATCACAGCCGTGCTCCCGAGACTGGGCTGGGGTCACCGGTTGAGTGACTGCTTCTGGTCGTTGGAGCAGAAGAAGTTGCCGATCTGCGCTATGCGCGCTGTGTGTCCCCACGGAGCCACAAACCTATAGACGCCTTTCAGAGGAGAAGTTTTGTCCAATTTTGAACAAAGTTAAAGACAGCAGTCAAACTCAGCTGAAGGCTGTACTTCTTGGCATCTATGTACCACTAACGCCACAAGCTCAGCTAATATATGAACAATAATCATCAATAATCACATTAACATTAACACAGAACAAAATAGATTAGCTAATAGTGAGGACATAAGACATAATTAAGTGTGTTAATAATTAAAGGCATGATTATATTAAGGCATGAATGGGTAATGTGGAAGTACTCTTAACGGGTAACTAGAGAACTTCAATGTACTACTTAAAGTAACTTGCTACTATTTAGAGCAAGTGACGAAGTAAAGTAACTTTCCCCAACACTGGTTATTGTTATAGTTTAGTGTTGTATAGTATAGTATATAGTAAGTATAGTACATAGTAGTATATAGTGTTGTTCATAGTATACATAGTATAGCATATCATAGGTAGAATTGTGTTGTTTAGTATAGTACGGTAGTGTTGTAGGAAAGTCATACTGTGGGAGGGAATGAGTAGTAAGCGTTCCATTGCACTCGTTGCACATGGCCATTAAACATCTTGAATCTTGAATCTGACAGCAATTCTCCAATTGACCTCAAGTCAGAACATCATTAAGGTATGATGCTGTTGCATCCCCTTTTTCAAAACCAATGATCATCACATCAGTCATCATTGGTTCAAATGATTCTGCTGTACCAATGATGACATGCACAATGTGTGCAGATAGAAAAATGTACATTCTGATCTTAGTTCTCTTAGTCTGAGTTGTGTGACATTTCCGATATGTATTTATAACGGTGTTTTACTTTTAGTACTTTTAGTTTTTGTTCAGATTCTACTGTTGGCAGTAGATTATACTGTTGCCATAGCTCAGTCTATTGGAACTTGGCTTGGAAACCTGAGGGTCGCCGGTTCAAGTCCCTGAAACACCGAGGGTCTGGGCAAGGCACCAGACCCCTACACTGCTCCCTGGACGCTGTAGATAAAATAGCTGACCAATGCTCTTAATACTAGGATGGGTTAAATGCAGAAAAACACGTCAATGTGTGTGTATGTGACAAATAAAGATTCATAAGACCGCTCAGGGTCATTTCGACCTACGTGGGTTTGATACATCCGGTTCCGACTGGTTTGTGCAGTGGGGGTGTGATTCTCTTATGCTAAACTGTATATATGCTTTATGTATCTGAACAACCTTTTGCATCTCTGTGTGACGCTGCTTTTTTAATTTTTTTAATTTTTATTTTTACTCTCAATGATTAAAATAAGCAGCTCTCTTATTTTTACTACTATACTCCGATATGGCTTACTAAAATTAAACGGCACTCAGTAGCAACTCAAATAATCATTCGAATATTGTAATCATGGAAATATACCGACTGATTGGATAGTCTAGGAAACATAGCAACCGCAGCTGGGAAGCATACAGACTAATAGTCGGAAAAAAACAGCCAAAGTCACAGGTCTCATATTTGTGTCAAGAGAATGTAAAGCAAGAGTCTCTAAACTAAAACCTAAAACTAAAACCTAATCCCTGAGTAACATACAAAGTTATCCTCTGTGATGGACCTAGCCAACGCTCTTCTTGAGCAAAGAAAAAAACTGAGGCAGTCATAGGAAAAGACTGGGGCAGACATCTCCCCTACCGCTCGCCAACGGAGGTCAGGGAAAGCCCCCCCACCACCCACCTCCTCACCAAACTAAGGCCCATAAAGGACCCTGTGGGAGTGGGGTAGTTAAAGCACTGTCCAACAAACCTGATGTAAGTGTTGCGTGTGTGTGTGTGTGTGTGTGTGTGTGGTGTGTGTGTGTGTGTGTGTGTGTGTGTGTGCCATCAGTAACAAGCCACCACTGGCTTTCCTTGTAATACATCCATTGTGTTGCTAAAAAAAGAAGCTGTCTGAGTTTCCCTGTCATGGTCTCACTATGGACGTGTCCTTACCAGGAGATGGTCAGGGGACCCCATATCTCGGGGAAACGCACAAGAGTGTGGAAGAGAGCCACTGATGCTTTCTTTGTAATACACGTGTGTTTATGTGTGTGTGTGTGTGTGTGTGTGTGTGTGTGTGTGTGTGTGTGTTTTAATACATTTGTTCTTTTTTTTTTTGTTAAATTGTTAAACCATGCCAACAAAAGTTACAATAAACAATAAACAGTATTGTATCACCATATATATACGAAGAATGAACACATGCTTTGCGCACATGCTATACAAGGTCAACGTGTTCACTGACTACTCACTAGTTCACATTGTTTGTTGTTAACATTCTTTTGAGGAACAGCCTGTTCAAAGTAAATCATTAAAAAAAAGATTTCTGCAATTCTTCTGAACATCCGTAATCCTGAATGGACAGTGGTACCCCTTGCCTTGAACTTTTGGAAAGCCACCTTTGGTCAATGGCCAAAAGGTTTGATTAGCTCCCCATTTAATCTGTTTGGAAGGGACCGAATGTACAAAGCCAGGGTTATTCATTGGCATTCTGAAATAATGGGTTTACCTTGCAAACACCGACCACTTATGCTGTAACGCTTTGTGATAAACTGGTAGCATTTAACGAAATGCGATTGTTAATGTCGAGAGAGAAAGTTATTTTCTCACTGCCCTGATCACCCGCCCCCTCACACACACACACACACACACACACACACACACACACACACACACACACACACACACACACACACACACACACACACACACACACACACACACACACACACACACACACACACACACACACACACACACACACACACACACACACACACACACACACAGAGGATAAGTGCCCTGTTGTGTGTCCATTACGCCCACACATGACTGCAGCTGTAGCAGGTGTCTCCTTCTCCATTCCTCCACATCTGCAATATATTAAGACGGGATTTATTGATTGCTGCACCCCATACACGGCAACCTGCAACAGGCCAGTATAGAAGGCTGGTTAGCCCGTGATCGGTGAAATCCCACCGCGAGTAGTCCTGTCAGGACTACTCGGCTAAGTCACTATGAGCGTTCGCACAATGAGACGAGATCGTACCTTCACAGGAAAAGCTGTTCGGGTTGAGAGGTGGAGAAGTGACAGCTGACAGACAGGAGTATGATAGTGAGAGAGAGTATGATAGTGAGAGAGAGTATGATAGTGTGTGAAAGAGAGTATGATAGTGTGAGAGTATGATAGTGTGAGAGACAGAGTAGGATAGTGTGAGAGAGTATGATAGCGTGAGAGAGAGTATGTTAGTGAGAGAGAGTATGATAGTGAGAGAGAGTATGATAGTGAGAGAGAGTATGATAGTGAGAGAGAGTATGATAGTGAGAGAGTATGATAGTGAGAGAGAGTATGATAGTGAGAGAGTATGATAGTGTGTGAAAGAGAGTATGATAGTGTGAGAGTATGATAGTGTGAGAGACAGAGTAGGATAGTGTGAGAGAGTATGATAGCGTGAGAGAGAGTACGTTAGTGTGAGAGAGTATGATAGTGAGAGAGAGTATGATAGTGAGAGAGAGTATGATAGCGTGAGAGAGAGTATGTTAGTGAAAGAGAGTATGATAGTGAGAGAGAGTATGATAGTGTGAGAGAGTATGATTGTGTGAGAGTTGAAAGTTGTAATATTCATTACATCACTGATGATACGTCATTGATGCGCAAACACACACACACACACACACACGCACACACGCACACTTAGCCGTTTCAAGTAATGATTTAGAACGTAACAGGACTGGTAGTCATGAATCTGACATGACTACTGAGTAGGAAAACACAGACCAATGGGGCCAATTATACATTGAAACTCTTTAAGAGTCCGATAGCATGCCTGAAGGCCAGCGGGGGCAGCGCACAAACTTCCATACGACGTAAGATGCGGCGAGACCTAAATGCATTGTGACATTCAGCCGCTGACCGTTCCCCGGCTCATGAACCCGTGTCTAACCTTCTTGTCCTGGACCTATTAACCTCTGCTTGTTCCGGGGGACCCCTGGGTCCGCACCGCGGGAGCAAAGTGTGCTGCCAGATGTCTTGGAGGGGAGCCCGGTTCCAATCAAGACTCGGTGCTGCGGGCTACAAACCACCTGTAGGCAATTGTAGGCAATTGGGTCCTCGATGGTAAACCTCCCCACCGAACCCAAACGCTTAAAGGGTCACTCCCCACTCATTTGAACACATTGAGGCTCCCATTGGGGCTGAGGTTGTCATTAGATTTGGTTCCATAGGAGTATATTAAAGATGGGGCGGAGGTTATATTGTGGCCCCCGTTTGTTTGTCAGTCCGTACCTCTGTTTGTCTGTTAGCTAGATTACTCAAAAAGTAATTTACGGAATTGGACAACATTTGGTAGTGGGATTGCTTATGGGCCAAGGAACAGTTGAGTCGATTTTGGTGCATATCCGGATCTGGACCTAGGGGAGTCTCAGCAAATGGTCATTGTTTTGGGGTATTTATTTTATGGAAAGCTAAAATTGCCCGTCATCCAAAACCTCTTCCTTCCTTTCCGAAAAGTGATCGTCGGTGACACCTATTATAAACTATATCTTATGACTAGTTTAAATCGGAACATTGCATAAAATGCTTTTAAAACCCGTTCCCACTACCCCCATGGGAGCTTCGATTTGTTAACTCGGTGGAGTTTGCTAATTTGCTAAAAGAGTCTTTGTGTTCCAATCTCGGGTATGGCGGTTCTAACGCCAGGGAACCGGCAGTCACACCATCAACCCCCTTCTGTATGAATTGTCATTTTCTTTTGACATGGTCTACCTGAAAGGTACGAAAGGCCTCAAACATCACCTTGAGTATGTAGTCAAGTGACGCTTCAATTAATTGATCGATAATTAACGGTTTTGCATTCAAATCTGGTTTCCTAAATCAAAAAGTAAAAAATTAAACAGGATGTCCGGGATGTATAAATGCAGTGTTCTTTGA
>CM051018.1:11833189-11843189 GCA_027704905.1 Muraenolepis orangiensis
GATGAAGAATCCAGTTGTCCCCTCAATTGTGAACAGAGCAGATGGTACACGCTAGAGCTCTCTCTCTAGTGGGTGTGGTGGTGGCTGCTTTAACCTGTGGACCTTGATTAACAAGGACCTACAGGTGTGCAGCCTCACCAGCCATAGTAGTAATCAGTCTGCTCAGGCCAGGTGAGACTGCTTCAACCGGCCACCAACCACTCACACACACACACATCAACATCACTACGATCCAATCAGAGCCAAGAGTCCCGGTTGCAAGCGAGGACTCTCCCTTGGAACTTGTTTTCTCTGAAGTAGCTCAGTGTCGTTGATTTGTTTTTAGAAACCATGGCCAGTGTCTCAGATGGCTTCTCAGGCAGCGTTCAGAGGCAGGCAAGTGTCAAGTCACGTCTCAAATCCCTACATACAGAACAGGACGCCGGCCGAGGTGCCTCTGACAGAAAGGAAACCAATGGCGATCAACAACTCCCGAGTTTGTGTGCAAATATGCAAATGTTGTATTGATGTTTCTTTTTTTACCCTCCGATTGTTTTTCTATACCGAGGAATCGACAGTTCAGTCACTGAATATCCACTCAGTCACTGAATATCCACTCTATTTTGATGTCTAATGCTTATTTGTGTGTGTGTGTGTGTGTGGGGGGGGGGGGTTGTTCTTTTTTTTCACGTCAACTGTCGGTATTTGTAACAACGTTTGTGATGCATCGCTGCCTTGGAGGTCCGTCTCAATCCAGACTTCCTTTGCAGGTAACTTCATCCAAACAAAAGCACTGCCTCCAGCTCCAGGGAACTGCAGCTAAAGCCAAAGTATCGGAGACTCGTGTCACGGCGGAAAGTTAAACGCCGGTCCCTAACAGACATGCGCAAGGTTTTTAAAGAGGATGATGACGGGGGGGGGGGGGGGGAAGGAGGAACTAGGCTGTAGAAAGCGAGGGACGGGAGTTAAGTGGCTATGGTCTCTAAGCCATGGGATGAAAAGGAGATGGTCACTTAAGCTGCTTACAAACCCTTAATGGGATACACCAGGAGAATGGGAAGTGGCTCATCAATATAAACAACTCGCATGTGAACAAATGCAAACTCACCAGCAGACGCACACCCACACACACGCGCGCACGCACGCACACACATACACTTCCCACCCAAGGACGGACGCAAATGAACATATGCGTTTTATAGAGCCGATCTACATCTATAAAGATATATCTATATAGATATAGATATAGATATAGATATATCTTTATAGAGATATATAGATATAGAGAACTGGAATAATAACAGCCGCTTAATTTAAAGCCTTGCGTTAGTTGTTTCGCTGTTTCGATTTCAACTCAAATAATTTCATGCATTTCAAGATCTCTTCATCATTCTCTCTCAATGAAGGCTTACATCCATATGTTTGAAGATTCAAGATTTGTATTTGCCATATGCAACAAGTCCAATGGAATGCTTCCTCTTCATTACCTCCCGCAGTATGAATTTCCTACCATTTACCACTGTATGCTTGACGATGTACTATACTTATACTATCGACTAAATGTTGTCATCTGAACTGTCAAATGTATTCAAATTTAACATGTAATCACACTGACCACGCACGGCTCATTTAGATTACATTCAAACAATTAAGGGATATCAATTCATTTGCAAACATTAAGTGAAATTAAGAGTAAGTGAATTGCTGAGTAGAATACATCATGTCCTGCCTTCATCTTCATACACAAACTACTACTGTGTTTGCACATTGTGTTAAATGCTAAGCTAACATGAAGAGTTGCACTCAAGTACGCATTCTTGTCGTCCACGGCTATTGCTGCTGCCTCAGTCAACTAAACAGTGAAGGGATGATGACTTGACAGGACAGCAACGTTATTTTACCGCAAGTCTTGGAGTGGACGGGAATGATTGACGCCTCTTCAAGCGTAAGTCTTGCCATATAGACAGCAAGGCAGTTGCCTGCTGCCTTACTGTCTAGAGCTGCAGTGCTTTTGATTGAAGTTACCTGTAGAAGGAGTCTGGATTGAGGTGGACATCCAACGCAGCAATGCGTCAAAATACCGAAAGTTGGCATCCGTCAGTTACAGTGGCCATACTAACTGCTTTTTTAAAGGCTAACCAGAAAGTCCGAAAGGTAGCCCACATTTCTTAAATCAGCATTATACATCTTAATAAAACTGATATTCAGTGACTAAACTAAACAAAAAAGGTCGCCGGTTCATGTCCCTGAACCCTTGAGCCCTTGAGCAAGGCACCAGACCCCTACGCTGCTCCCCGGGTGCTGTATATAAAATAGCTGCCCACTGCTCCTTATACTAGGAGGGGTTAAATGCAGAGAAACAATTTCACTGTGTGTACATGTACCAATAAAGAGGATTCAATCCTCCAGGCTTTTTTATATACTGATAAGAAATAACAATGAATTAGGTTAAATTAGGTTACTTGAAAAAAGTCATTGATTCCAAATTGGACTTCCACGTCCAATTTGTCCACATATTTTGCAGTATTGAACAGTTACATTTTGTATTTTCATGTCGCAATGATCGTGTGTGGCAAGACCAAAACAGAGGGGTAAACACACTAAACACACACACACACACACACACACACACACACACACACACACACACACACACACACACACACACACACACACACACACACACACACACACACACACACACACACACACGTTCTGCACTCCAGTTAAGGAAGCAAATTAGCATTCAATTAGAAGAGCTCTTTGGCAAAGTGCAGCCCAATTAAAGCTAAGTCAACACAATCACAGGGAGGCAGAGCAACATGAGACCGTAAACAAGGGGGACCCCACTAAAGTGATGCGTATACATATACATAGAGCAGCAGAGGAAAACACTCAACACACACACACACACACACACACACACACACACACACACACACACTGTCAGTGCTGTCAGTGACATCATGTGACTCCCTTACCCTGGAAATGATCTTCCCTTTTCTTCCGCTAATCGCTTTCATTTACTAACGACTACTTACTTTACCAATATTTACTAATGGCGAACTAGAAAAAAAACTTTAAAAAAAAGTATCAGTCATGAAATACATGATCAATGACCCATGATCAATAACCAGGCCTCGTGGTCTGGTGGTCACTAGCCAAACATTGCATTCAGCAATGACAGACCATGGAAATAAATAAGAGTGTGAGCCATGAATTTTTTCCTAATCCCAGTCCTTTACAAACATAGTCAATAATAACAAATACATAAATGAATGACTGCATAAGGGTGAGAGAGTGACAGTGACATACTCAGTGGGGCATGCACACACACACACAGCACAGCACGCACGCACGCACGCACGCACGCACGCACGCACGCACGCACGCACGCACGCACGCACGCACGCACGCACGCACGCACGCACGCACGCACGCACGCACGCACGCACGCACGCACGCACGCACGCACGCACGCACGCACGCACGCACGCACGCACACACTTAACTGTGGCAATTACCATCAACCGCTTGTTCATAATCAAAGTAACAAACAAATGACTTCTTCGCCGAATGTTTTTGAAGAAAGGGGGGCCCACACAAACAAACAGGAACACACGAGTGTGACTGAAGAACACAGAAGACGGATGGCCCATGAACATCAAGAGCCAAGACCAACGTGATGTTACTGCTTCCACTCGCCGCTTCCCGCCGGTTCTAATTACAAACGGCGGGATGCGCTCGGTTGTTGCTCCTCGGTTGAATGTTGTTAGGAGCGCCCGCTGGCAAATGAAAGACACAACTCACGACTTATTAACACATGCAATTAGCCGCCGGCGAACGAGGCAATCGCAGCCGTCGACTCCGTTTAGGGCCCGGCGAGGGAACACACTGGACTCCTATTGACCCAGGCGTGCTTGTTGTTAGGAGAGAGGAATAACACGTACACACACACACACACACACACACACACACACACACACACACACACACACAACATGATGGAATCTCTCTCTCTCTCTCTCTCTCTCTCTCTCTCTCTCTCTCTCTCTCTCTCTCTCTCTCTCTCTCTCTCTCTCTCTCTCTCTCTCTCTCTCTCTCTCTCCTCTCTCTCTCTCTCTCTCTCTCTCTCTCTCTCTCTCTCTCTCTCTCTCTCTCTCTCTCTCTCTCTCCTCTCTCTCTCTCTCTCTCTCTCTCTCTCTCTCTCAATTAAAAAGGTCATGAGTCACCGGTAAACATTTTTGGCAAAATCAGGAAGAAGAAGAAGAAGGACGAGTGTCTGGTGTGAGGAGTCAGTGTTGAGTCAGTCTCAGTGGAGCATAGAGTGACCATACAGTAGATGGTATAGGACGCGTGACACATACTCACAGTGGAGCATAGAGTGACCATACAGTAGATGGTATAGGACGCGTGACACATACTCACAGTGGAGCATAGAGTGACCATACAGTAGATGGTATAGGACGCGTGACACATACTCACAGTGGAGCATAGAGTGACCATACAGTAGATGGTATAGGATATAGGTAGATGGACGCGTGACACATACTCACAGTTGGCATTGCTCTCCCTTGATGCCCTTTGTGGTGCAGAAACACTTGCCTGTGTTGACGTGGCACATGTTGGCGTGGCTGTTACACTTACAGGCTGTGGGGGGAGGGAGAGAGAGAGAGAGAGAGAGAGAGAGAGAGAGAGAGAGAGAGAGAGAGAGAGAGAGAGAGAGAGAGAGAGAGAGAGAGAGAGAGAGAGAGAGAGAGAGAGAGATTAATAACTCTACCCTATTCCGCCTGTTACCGTTGCTAGTATTATCCATATTAATATTGTGTTCCATCTTATATTAGTTTTGTGCTTTGGCAATTCAAACGTAAGTTTTCCATGCCAATAAAGCTCTTTGCATATTTTTGAGAGAGAGAGACAGAGACAGAGACAAAGAGTGAGAGTGAGAGTGAGAGTGAGAGTGAGAGTGAGAGAGAGAGAGAGAGAGAGAGAGAGAGAGAGAGAGAGAGAGAGAGAGAGAGAGAGAGAGAGAGAGAGAAAGAGAGCAAGAGACGTCAAATAATTAAGGCGTCAAATAATAATTAAGCCCTTTGAATCTTCTTGGGAGAGAGAGAGCGAGAGAGAGAGAGAGAGCGAGAGCGAGAGCGAGCAACAAACAGGACCACAACACAATAAGAGGCGATGACAAGGTAAAAACAACCCATTTCGAAATCTCACCCAAACACATTACTCCACACGTGTGTGCAAGGGGAACTCTGTGTGTGTTATAACGTGTGTGTTTCCGCCGACACACAGTGCCATTAACACTTAGCATCTGATCCGGAGCCAGAGAGCACAGACACGGACGGCACACGGCTTAAACATTGAGCTGCTGTGATGCCTGCGGCGTAAACGGCTGAGCAATCACAACAGAGAAACCAAACAACGCAAAACTAAACAAAACCCTGCGCTATCGGGTTGCTACTGCTTTCACCATCCTCCTACGGTGTTGATCTGCGCTTTGAGAGAGCCGCTTTGAACTGGGGGGGGTGGGGGGGGGTGGGGTGACAGTTGATGGGGGAACTTGTGGAACCACGTCTCTTCTGGGTCCCGCCACAATAACTCATGCGGTGTGAAATTCAAAGTCATATTTAGACTCAAATGACTGCTGGTTCGTATTATTTTATCCTCTCTCTCTCTCTCTCTCTCAAAGATATTTAACTTTGTGTATTACATATTTTTGGGTATATTCTGTGTGTATTGTGCGTGCCGTCTCTCCGTGGTGAGACTCTGGGCCCTCCCAGGTCTTAGGGTGAAGCCGGATGTTCCGGATGTTAAGAAAGCTAACCGGCCCATCGGCGTTCCTTTACCCACTTGCTCACAAACACAAACACCGCTTCAGCTCCAATTATACGTCTGAATAGCCCCTGCAAGGCAGCGCTGGAGCGATGGGGAAGGGAGGCGGGAGGTCCCCGAATGTCAGCTTTGCTAAATCACTGCAATTCGTGTCCTTTCTAGTTTCGAAAGTCAACAGGCCACACACACACACACACACACACACACACACACACACACACACACACACACACACACAACACACACACACACACACACACACACACACACACACACACACACACACACACACACACACACACACACACACACACACACACACCGTATCCAAAGCATGAGTTCTTTGTGTGTAATTTACAAATGCTTGCAGGCCACTGCAAAAAATAACTTCTTCTTTGCAAAGCTGCTCAGTAATGAGGTCATCCAATGGTTCCAACTGCTGATGACCTCATGACCTACCAAGAGACACCTTAGGAGGACCTGCATGCCCTCTGCTGTTATGATTGAGTTGTGGAGTGTGTGTATGTGTGTGGGTGGTTGGTGGCTGCTTATTTAAGCAGCCTCACCTAGCCCAAGAGTTAGACCCACAGGCCCACAGGTTAAACCAGCCATCACCACACACACACACACACACACACACACACACACACACACACACACACACTCAAGAAGGAAGGAGCGCTAGCATGCACCATCTCTCTCTGTTTGCTTATCACCTACAAACTTTTCATTAAACCAGATTACTCGTGTGTCGTCGTTGTCGTCGGAGACCCAAAGTAGCCATTTGAGTATGCATGTGGCTGCCTGTTGCATCATGCGATAGGTTTGAATGGTGGTGGTGGTGGTGGTGTTTAGGGTTACGGTCGCAGCAGGAGATGTAATGATCCTCATGGTTAGGCCATGAGGTTTAAGTTGGGAAGGGAGACTTGGTCGTTCGGTTTGTCCCTGCCGGCTTTTGACCTTTGACAGTTTAGATTGACTTTGTTTTTTGGGTTCAGGGCACTGAGGGTCTGGCAGCACAGGTGGTGGTTTACCTGGGAGCTCCCTGGTCCTTTGGTCTTTTTGGTCAGATGGTCAAAATGACCTCCCAGTTCTAAGTATCCATAGTCTCATTCCTTTAGCTACATTACAGTCATCTCTTTTTAAGAAGCATCGCGTTTTAAAGATATAAGGAACTCATATTTGTCTGGAGGGACCATGAATGCAAATGGAGATTGCACCTTAAAAACAAGCTAGGTTTGTTGAGTTAGGTTTTTCTAGAAGAAGAAAAGTTGAGTTTTGGGGAAAAATCGGGAAAGGTAGTGGCGACTGGCGAGTTGATTAAAGTCAAAGAGTACACACACACACACACAACACACACACACACACACACACACACACCACACACACACACACACACACACACACACACACACACACACACACACACACACACACACACACACACACACACACACACACACACACAGCAGTGTATCTTACACATGTAGTCAGTAGTAGATAGATGGATGAGATCGTATAGATGAGAACGGTAAACTTATTGGAGATCAAGCGGTGTCCTCCATGGAGCTAAGCCACACACAGGGGCATACCGTAGGTCCATGGTACTTGACCACTATGTGACACATCACCCTGGATGTTCCTGTAAACACTGGCTTAATGTCTCCATTATTAGGATGTTTTGTTCACCCCTTTGACTCATTCACTCTGGACAAAGTGTCATTGTTGCTGCAAATTAAATCCAAACGTGAAGAGGTATATAACATTAAAAAAACATCTTCAAAGAGGAAATGAGAGATAAGATGAGCAAATAAAGTGGAAAAGTATTCAACATGTAAAGACAGAAAATAATGTTCTTAGGAGGATAAATCATTTAGAACTTCCCTTCTGTTTATTCTGCCCAGCAACTTGCCTACGGTCCAGGAAGAACTTAGTGAGAGTAAGAGGGAGGGTGTGAATAAAGGGCAGAGTTTGTGAATGAATGAATGACTGAATGGCTGAATAAATGACTGAATGACTGAAGCAGGCGTTAACACCGCAGCACACCTGCTGACAGTACAGAAAATCAACTGCAGTAAAAAAAAAGGGGGGGGGGGTGTGTTCTCTTAGCAGGCGAGAAGATCTGAGATCAATCATATTCCTGTGACTTGCGCAAGGCCCCACGAAAAGGGGATGGGATATCCCACACCTGCCCCACAACTGCCTTTCGATTGGACACAAAGAACAGGACATCTCACACACACACACACACACACACACACACACACACACACACACACACACACACACACGCACACGCACACGCACACAAGTGTAGTGAAAGGAAGCCAGGCTGCCTGGCGATTGCGGTTTGAAATATATACTAAACAAAAAGAAAGAAAGAACAGTTAGTTCTTGGCTCCGCTTCACTTTTCCTCGGCACTGTAATTTATATCACGCTCATCAGGGAGAGGGGAGATAAAAAATATATATAAATAAAAAATAAAAACATTTGAGTACATTTAAACGGCCGCTTTAACGCTCAAAACTTTCTCCACTTACCCGCCCCACCACCCCCCCCCCCCCTCTCTTCTTATTCCCACCTTCATTACTCTCTGGTTTGGCTTCAAAACCAGTGGACCAATAACCACCCACACTCATCACATCTTAATCGCTCTCCGCTGCCTCTCTGCAGAAGCAGCGGCACAGTAATATCCTCCTCGTGCCCCACTTTCACATTAAATTATTCATCTCCATACTAACAGATGCAGGGGGGGGGGGGGGGGGGGGATGGGGGGATGGGATTCGAACCGCAAGTAATTGGCATTGATACTTTACTGTTCCCGTGGTCTTATGATGACTGCAGACGATACTATGTCAGACCTACTGTCGTTCAGGATCCTTGGACCAGGGAGGGAGGGGGGGGGGGGGGGGGGGGGGGTTAGTGAAACTCTGATATTATGTCAGAAATGAATTCTGATTTGAAAATAGGAGTATGAATATATGGGTTGTTTTTTTCTAAAAACCTCTGTTTGCCATCTGTCGCTGTCGTCATTGTCTTGAGTGTCTGTGGATCTCCTCAAGCATCACATCACACCGACGAGTGTGAGTCAGGGGAGACGGCGTCCAGTCAGGAAGAGCGCCTTGTGCTTTCTTCCCACGCTGTCGCTGACCTCATATCCTGTCTGCCCTCAGTATGTTTGTTATGCCATTGCCATTGCATCTCTCTCTCTCTCTCTCTCTCTCTCTCTCTCCTCTCTCTCTCTCTCTCTCTCTCTCTCTCTCTCTCTCTCTCTCTCTCTCTCTCTCTCTCTCTCTCTCTCTCTCTCTCTCTCTCTCTCTCTCTCTCTCTCTCTCTCTCTCTCTCTCTCTCTCTCTCCTCTCTCTCCTCTCTCTCTCCTCTCTCTCTCTCTCTCTCTCTCTCTCTCTGCCAAGAACAGCCAGCCAGTGTCACCGCGGCATGAATAGAGCGAGACCATTGGCCAAAACAGCAGTCGACGTACTTATTTTGCGTGTATAACACAAAGCGTGTCTGTGTTTAACACATTGGATAAAGGAGGAGGAGCGGCCGACGTGTGTGTGTGTGTGTGTGTGTGTGTGTGTGTGTGTGGGTGTGTGTGTGTGTGTGGGTGCTCCTGATTCAACGGCAAAACCAAGCATTAGCGGATGGTCGGAAAAACCAGACGACGGGATCATCATGGTGACGTGATCATCACCTCATCCGCCCCCCCCCTCCTTCCCTCCCGATGAGAGCCGTATAAAGAGAGCCAACGGCAGGTTCAAACAACAAGTATAAGAATACACCCGGGTGTTTGGTCCCTTAACCCCAGTGCCGTTGCCCCCGACCCGTCTGTTCCTGCCGACTGCGAGAAGCGCGTCTTCTGCGTCACGGGGGTGGGGGTGGGCGTGTAGGGGGGGTGGGGGGTGGGGGGGGGAGGGGTGTTATGGTTGCTAATGAATCACCCGACGATTGGATCAGCAGCAGAGTCTAAAAGCCCACTGGGAATCAACGCCAAACTCACTGTTTTTGTTTGATTAAAAAAAAAAAGGAGTAAGGTGAAGTGCGATTTATTTTCGGCAATTGTTTGAGCGTCGTTTGTTAGAAACACCGCGGCCGCCCGCCGGCCGTCAGCGCGTGGAAGGCGCTGTGGAGAATATCTAGTTTCTGGTTGACTGCCCTCTGCCTCTGTGGGACAATTTAGATTTT
>CM051018.1:11853189-11860689 GCA_027704905.1 Muraenolepis orangiensis
GTCCCTGGGGCGCTCCTTGTCTCGGTCGCGGGACCCGGCCCTGGCCAGGGCCCTCAGGGGCCCGCGGTACGACCCCTCCATGCAGACGCCCTTGCCCGTGTCGCTTGGGTCCCCGCACCACCCGCACTCCACCTGAGCCAGGCAGTCGGAGCACGTCCGCAGGCCCGAGCAGTTCTGGGCTGGAAGGGAAATCAAAGAAGGACAAAGAGTGGTTTTACAGACAGGTGACCTGTAGAATGACACGGACGGTCACTGCATGTCACTACAATACTTTTACCGTCAGGCAGGCGATACCGCAGTATCAAGTGCCGCACAAATAGAGTTAGAGATAGCTTCCACAGTCAGGCCATCAGGCTGCTGAACAAGGGCGTATAGCATATAACAATGTATATTTTATTACATTGATTTATATATATATATATTGCTCTTTTTCTGACATTGCATTCAATATATTGCATTTTTATATATTTAACTTATACAGTTTTGTATAACTGCTGTCTGTCGTCGGGTATTGCACATAAGATTTTCACTCATTGCTTATACTTGTGTAAACTGTGAAGTGACAATAAACTCGACTTGACTTGACACTGTATTACATCAATACCACAATACCTAGTTGCATGTTTGCATCACACCGCACCTTTCTTTGTATATGTATAGGGCCACTGCAATATGTACTGTATTTATATATATATATATAAATAAAATTGTACTCATATTGGCAATTAATCTTCAATCTTTTTGTTTTGTTTTTTTCATTTGTTTTTTTAAATCATTTATATTTTTCAATTGCTGTGACCGTGACGATTGCTACACAATTTCATCACAATTTCAACATTATTATTTTGTTGGGGGGATACTCATAGCCAGTAAAATAACAACAGTGTGTTGTCCAGGGACCTGTTCCAGAACGCAGGGCGTGTGAGAGTGGGTTATGGGCCTTATATTGGAATGAATGCATAGGCTTGTTGTGTTCAAGGCAGAAGCCAAATAGGAACGTTTGAGGTCATGTATGCATGTCTTTATTTCAAGATTCAAGATTTAGAGTACAATGGGATGATTTCTCCTCATTCCCTCTAGCAGTATGGATTTACTAAAACACTTTACTCTAATAAATACTGGACACAATAAAAAGAACAATAAAAATAACCATTAAGTGACAGGTGCGCACATTTAAAGTGCAGTAGTGCAGCAGAAACATGAATTATTATGATGATTATTATTGAGTATTATTATTATTATGATATGATTATGATTATTATTATTAATAAAAGAAAATACAAAATAAAGAAGCTTACAAGTTCAAAGAATGATCTCTTTAGAGTGAATGCAGGTAAGCTTTAAGGAACAGTATTTTTATTGTATTTCTTTTCTCTCCAGAGCCTTTTGTGCTCCACGCTTCTGAGCATCAATTCTCTCCATGTCAAAAGACGTCTGAGTCTACAAAGCGAGTTGAAAGAGAGAGAGAGAGAGAGACACGTTCGCACGGTGCGGTGACAGACCCTGGGTGGTGCATAAACCCTCAAGTATCAAAGCCCGTTCCTTTTTGTGTCAAGTGTCGTGTCTTATAACCGTGAAAGAAGAGTCTAACACTCCGGCATCCCGGGTGAATTACCATTCCTACTCGGTGAGACTTGCCGCTGAGCCAGCCTCCTCCACCCACCCCCCCCCCTCGCTAGCCTCCTTTCATTCCATCCCTGCTCGCTAGTTGTGATTTGAACGTGTGTGTGTTTGTGTGTGTGTGTGTGTGTGGTTGTGTGTGTGTGTGTGTGTGTGTGTGTATGTGTGTGTGTACGTGTGTACATGTGTATGTCCCTGTTCAGTGATTGATTCATCACTCACACACTCTTGATTACTTGGCCGGTCAATCGCAAACCTTCTCTCTTTCTCCTTGTTTTTTTTCCAATATCCTCCCATTATCCTCAACTTCCGAATTTCTGCTTTGGTCGTATTCTTTGAAAGAATCCTCCATTGACTTTCAAGCCGTCTCGTTACCATAGCTCTTTTCCCCCACTCTAGCCCCATGCTACTTTTTCCTTCTTCGTCGCACGCGACAAAATGTACCATTGCATCGCGGTCAAGTTCTACTCCTGAAAACCCATCTCCAAATAGCAAACGACAAACAACAGGAACGATAGTTCGATTACACACCGCAAGCATCTCATTGGGGCGGCAGTAGCTCAGTCAGTAGGGACTTGGCTTGTCGACCAGAGGGTTGCCGGTTCAAGTCCCCGAAACACCATGGCACTGCCGAGGTGCCCCTTGAGCAAGGCACCAGACCCCCCTAACACTGCTCCTAATACTAGGGTTAAATACTGGGTTAAATGCTGAGAAACTAATTTGACTGTGTTTACATGTATTTGACCAATAAAGAGGATTCAATCCTCCAGATTTAGATTCAGATTGTTTCATCATTGGCCAAAAAAACCCAAAATGTGCAAAAGACATCGACTCACAAGCTCAACGGTTGTTTAAGCGGAAGACATTTTAACGAATACAAAACACATATATAATCACAATCATGGTATACATTTTGAGGAGGAGAGGGGGGGGGGGAGACACCAAGGTGGTCGAGAGACACCCAGGCAGCACCGGGAGAGAGATAGAACAGTAAGATGCTCGGTTCCCAAAACCGTGTTCTCTGTTCCTGGTTTTAAAGGCTGCATTACAGCAAAGTGATGTCCTTTTCTGAACTAACCAGGCTGTTTAAGCTGTTCGAAATACTAAATTAAATCACACAGGACCCCGTGAAAAATATGTACCATGTGCTTTGTTAACAGAATTTCCCGAAAACCGGCTACATTGTGAGATTCATCATTATCGAGGTATTAAATATCTATATTGGGATCAAATAGTCATTTAGCAGACGCTTTTGTCCAAAGCGACTTACATTAGTGTGTGGAGTAAAGGTAGGCAAGAGAACAACTCTTCACCAGAAGTCACTGTAATTGGTACAAACACACACACACACACCAGGCATTTCTCCCTTCAAATTAAATGTACCTGTAGCTCAGCCTAGTGACGTATTGTACAAAAATCTAAATGTTCACATTAGAACAGAAACAGCCAAATCCTCGGTCTGAACCAATCATTTGCCTCATTTGCCTCATTTTGGGTTCACGGTGGGCCAGCGTGGTTCATGCACGGTGACTATTCAGTCTGCCATGCAGATTTTCCCCCCTTCACTACGAAACATGAAGTCCTTCCTTCCAGCCCCGCCATCTCCCCTCCCCCGCAGTACCCCCCCTCTGTGTCTCCCCCCACGTGGGGGAACACTGGTCCGTACACAGAGACTTAGGAGCTGTAGGTCTGGTACCCGTCTCTCCCATTACAGACGGTAAGCTGCAGTCTGTTCCCACAGCAAGCGTCTGTCCGGGGGGAACAATATTTCCCACAGGAGATGAAAACATCTCGTCGTGAGGTCAAAGCCGGTTTAACATCGAATCATCCGCCGTGCGGAGGAAACATATATACCTGATGAAGCTCATGTGTGCTTTGTCGTCGACGTTTAAATGTTGTGCGACTTAAAAGTTGTTGCAGTTAAGATTTGAGAGTTGTAAATAGGAAAAGACCAGAAACCCCAAAATGAGAAATGAGCCAGGAGAGGGGGTCTGAAATGTAAAGTGTATCATGCTGAGCAATATACTCTCACAGAACCTATACTCTCACAGAACATACGTATACTCTCACAGAACATATACTCTCACAGAACATACGTATACTCTCACAGAACATATACTCTCACAGAACATACGTATACTCTCACAGAACCTATACTCTCACAGAACATACGTATACTCTCACAGAACATATACTCTCACAGAACATACGTATACTCTCACAGAACCTATACTCTCACAGAACATACGTATACTCTCACAGAACATATACTCTCACAGAACGTATACTCTCACAGAACGTATACTCTCACAGAACATATACTCTCACAGAACATACGTATACTCTCACAGAACATATACTCTCACAGAACGTATACTCTCACAGAATATATACTCTCACAGAACGTATACTCTCACAGAATATATACTCTCACAGAACATATACTCTCACAGAACGTATACTCTCACAGAACATACACTCTCACAGAACGTATACTCTCACAGAACATATACTCTCACAGAACGTACACTCTCACAGAACATACACTCACAGAACGTATACTCTCACAGAACATATACTCTCACAGAACATACACTCTCACAGAACGTATACTCTCACAGAACGTATACTCTCACAGAACATACGTATACTCTCACAGAACATACGTATACTCTCACAGAACATATACTCTCACAGAACATATACTCTCACAGCGCATCTCACTCACTCACTCACAGCTTGATGAATGTAACGTTTGCAAATCTTCAAAACTGCCGAGAACATGTAGAGCACTGTACATTGTACACTGTACCAAACACATGTGACAAATAAACCAAAACCTGAAATCGCAATCTGAGAGAAAAGCGGATAAGGCCAGTAACGCGGTAACGTTTTGCTTCATATTCAAGTCTTAATTAGTTAAAACGTGTGTCATATGTTGAACCTTACAACTGGGGGGGGGGGGTCTCAGTGAGGGTCTCGGTGTGTACCAGCTACAGCCTAAAGTGCACGCTACTGCAGATTCTGTTTCGGGAAACAACCCCCCCCCCCCCCCCCCCCTGCGGTGATGAATGTTCAAACCAACAAAGTGAACCGGGCAAACGTTATATACTGACGTGAGGTGAAGCAAAAACTAGAACCTCACTTCTGAGCGACGTGGCGCTGCGGTATTTCCGACACGTTCCTCACACACATCATACCCTGGCGTGGAAGTTTGAGACGCATGGAGAAAAGAAAAAGAAGAAAAAAAAAAGGTTCCTCCTCCTACACATTCAGCATCCAAACTCTCAGCTATAAATAACAACAGAAGGAATCGAAAATATGGCTTCTATTAAGTGAGCGCCAAAGGTACAAACGCGAGGGGGGGAAGAGAAAAACAATCTTGGAATGGCACGAAAAAAAGGGCTGCGAAGCGGTCTGAGCTCACAGGCAATTGGCACGGACGTGGAATAACAATTAGCGAATCAAAAGAAATATATAATGTCTTAAAGCGAGGAAGGAAAGTGAAAGAGGGAGAGTTTCTGCGGCGAGATGCAGAACACTTGCCAGGCAGTGTCTGCCATTTGTTTGGCAGCAGGTGCATTTCCATCAGATTTATATTTTATTTTTTTTATATTTTGTTCGTTTTTCCAACGAATATGATATAATACTCTCAATACAATATTGAGTATATTCCATGGCATTCAGAAAGCTATAGCATAATGTATGCGCATATATATATATATATATATATTATCTAATTATTATTATTATTATCATTATGATTATTATAATGATTATTTAAGTATTATACAGTATTATACAAATCAAATGTGTATCACTGCACCACTTCTATCCATGATTTTCATTGGGTTGTATAGAAGTGAGCAATGTGCAGGTTGGCCGGTGTGGGCCGCCCATCATTATCGGTCGATCTTCACTCTAAACTTATCGATCGGAGCTCTCAAAAACGGACGATCAGAAGAGCCGATCAGAGGCGAGATACTTTTCTCGGTGCATGGCAAAAAAATGCAATGTGTGTGAAGCAGAAATGCCGGCAGCACTGCCGAAAGCTACCGGTAAATACAGATTTATCATATTGGGCTCCTAGATCGTTAATTTTATTGTGGGTGGGTATGATTGCTCAAAATATGTGTGCTTTATCTCGTAGTGCCGCTTCACATTGCCACTTTAAATAGTCGCCATGGACCAAATGAGACGTACTGGGTTAGAACCGCCCGTGGGAATAACCAACATGGAGGAGTTCTCGCTGTCACCTTTCTGTTTTTAGAGCACTCTATGTGAAATTACTCAGACTGTTTCTCTCTCTGTCTCTCCGCGTGTGTGTGTGTGTGTGTGTGTGTGTGTGTGTGTGTGTTTGGTGTGTGTGTGTGTGTGTGTGTGTGTGTTTTGGTGTGTGTGTGTGTGTGTGGTGTGTGTGTGTGTGTGTGTGTGTGTGTGTGTGTGTGTGTGTGTGTGTGTGTGTGTGTGTGTGTGTGTGTGTGTGTGTGTGTGTGTGTTGTAATCTGCTCGCTCACTGACTGCAGCGATTTGATTGGTTTGAGTAGTGTCATGTGAGATGATATTATTGTGATATATATTATATTTCTGCAATGCATTTCAGAATAGTTAGTTTGATTGCTCTATATAGTAATAACATATAATACTACACAATATATGGATGGAAGATCCCCATCCTTCTTTAATTCTATTCTGTTTTTAAGTTTTATTTTTATAACTGCTGTCTGTCGTCGGGTATTGCACATAAGATTTCCACTCACTGCTTTATACTTGTGTAAACTGTGAAGTGACAAAAACTTGACCTGACTTGACCATAGCCCCCATGCGATCAGCAATCTGTATCGGCTCCTTCTGATTCCGGTGATCGGCGATCAGAACACTTTATAGTAGTCTATGTACTACTGTGTCAGTGCTACGACACTGATGGAATGAAAACGGATCGGAAATCCAAAGCTTCATTCTCACTTGCGTTACGGTGTCTCACAGTGCCGCCTGCGCTCCATTTCGACTTTGGTTTACAAACTCGTTTTCTTTGGCAACGCATGCGTACGCTTTTGATTGCGGGCCAGGATTGGCAACTAATCAGGGTTCCCGGTAACCTGTTTGCGTTTCTTAGAATACTGCGTGTTCTTTTCCCGGCAGACCGACTGACCAACAGCCTCTGTTGTGCCAGTGCTCCGTGCCATCGCAGTTAAGCCTCGATCGCCCGCTGACGTCCGCTGTAGACCCAGTAACCCCCCTGTGTGTGTCTCCATACGGTATCTGTTGCAGTCACTGAGAGACTTTAGGCTGCCTCCAGCCGTAGTCTACTTTTAAAAATTAAAAGTCGCCAAATGTGCAGACCCCGTCCCTTCAGAGTGGTTGTTACATCATCACAGTGTGTGCACAGGCTAAGTGTGTGTTTGGACTAGGGTAAGTGGTATTTAACGGGCGAACTGGTCGCGACTCTAAAAGAGAGCTCTCAGATGGAGCCTATGTAAAGGTCATGATTGGGTAGGCCTCTGTGTTTGACTTTGGGTGTGTACACTATCTACCCAGCGAAAGCCCACAGCCCCGTCTGTACCGAGACACTGAGCTGACTCTGCTCTTGTGTGCTCAGAGGGTTAGGACTTGGAACATCTTGTTAAAGATCTATTCCATGAGTTTTGTGGGCAAGTTTTCTTTTGCATGCAAGAAAGTCTCAAAACGTAGGCAATGGTTTTGCAATAGAATGCATTGATAACTACATGTTGTGCATTGGATATTTTGATATATAGTTTTTGCTCATTTAACAATTGCTTGTTGAGCCTAATTATGGTAATTATTAATCAGAAATGTGCTGTCATTCCAGTCATTCTTCTATGAATCATCATTCTTCTATGAACATTAAAAGTTAGTACT
>CM051018.1:11863189-11875689 GCA_027704905.1 Muraenolepis orangiensis
CGGGGAGCCAGCGCAGGCTGGTGTTGGCGAAGGGGGAGGAGTCCTCCCAGCCCCAGTACGACACGTTGATCTTCCTCAGGCCCACCCAGGGGGACAGCGTCTTTACACACACACACACACACACACACATGCACACACACACACATCATCACCCATGTCATCTGTGTGTGTGTGTGTTTGTGCATGTGTGTATGTCTCTAATGTGTGCACATGTGTTTCAGCTAAATATTAGTCATATATTATGTTTTATACTAAATATATTATTTGTTAATATTTCTAAATGTTGACTCATAATGCCTGTGAAGATCTGTGTGTGTGTGTGTGTGTGTGTGTGTGTGTGTGTGTGTGTGTGTGTGTGTGTGTTTCAGCAATAGATTTTGTTATACATAATATATTATTTGTTCATGTATTTTGACTTATAATCCTTCGAAAACCCCTTTGTGTGTGTGTGTGTGTGTGTGTGTGTGTGTGTGTGTGTGTGTGTGTGTGTGTGTGTGTGTGTGTGTGTGTGTGTGTGTGTGTGTGTGTGTGTGTGTGTGTGTGTGTGTGCGCGCGTGCGTGCCCATGTGTGTGTGTGTGTGTGTGTGCCAAACTAGTCAAACAACCTTGATTCTGTGACGGATGGTTCCACTAAAACTTGCAAGCGCACATTCGGACGAAAGTGAACAAACAAAAAAGTACATCAAATATCCAAACGTGTGTCCATTGATTTTGAGGTCTAACAGACATATTTTGTAAAACCAGACGTACTTGGTTAGCAGGTGTTAAATACACCGCCCCCTTTTCTACGGCTCGCTGTAACTCACGCGGTTCCCGAGACCCGGAGTCCCGGAGCCGGCCTGGGATTTACTTTCTTTGGGCTTGTGCCAAGAAATGTAACGACCAACGGCTGAGCCCCGAGGAATTAATCATTTTCTGAAATCAATACCGCATAAGCACATGTCTGGCTGATCGCCGTGCCATGCTGTATATTAACACTTCAAAATATAAAACGCACGTAAATTATATTTTGTTACTATTTCAGTAGAAATAGGAAAATTAAATGAAAAAAAATGATGAAAGGGGAGGCCACATATGGAGAAGTGTGCTGCTTAAAACGCTCAGGCATGGTCTGTTTAAAAAAAAGAAGCGTTTCTGTATGAGCTGTCAGGACTGAGACTGATAGGATCAACATAACATACACACGTGTCGTAAATACACTAAATACAGCCGTTAACGCATAACACATCTATATAAAACATTCCTGTGTGCCAGTGTGTGTGTGTCAGTGTGTGTGCGCATGTATGTTTCAGTGTGTGTGTGGGTCTGTCAGTGTGCGTGTGTGTCAGTGTGTGTGTGTGTGTGTGTGTGTGTGTGTGTGCGTGTGCATGTGTGTGAGTGTCAGTGTGCGTTTGTGTGTGTGTGCATGTGTGTGAGTGTCAGTGTGCGTTTGTGCATGTGTGTGTCAGTGCATGTGTGTGTGTGTGGCAGTGTGTGTGTCATTATGTGTGTATGTGTGTGTCATTATGTGTGTATGTGCGGTGTGTGTGTGTGTGTGTGTGTGTGTGTGTGCATGTCTGTACGTGCGTGCGTGTGTGTGTATGTGTGTGTGTGTGTGTGTGTGTGCGTCCGTACCTTGCCCTGCAGATTATATTTGTGCAGCTCCTCCAGGACAAAGTCCACCTGTTTCTCCGTGACCAGGGAGGCAATGTTCCCCCCCAGGTTCTTACAGTAGTGCTGGGCGTTGTCGTAGCTCTCGCTGCTCGAGTTGATCCGCAGACAGACCTCCCCGATGTGCTGCCAGTCCTCCCCGCAGAGCTGACCTGGTGGACATAATTGAGGATACCAGGATTCAGGATCCGAGGCCTTGCACACAGAACACAACCGAGACGGGGGGGGGGGCGATCTAGGTTTCACAGGACGTCCGTTTGTCCGCTTTGTGTTGATTCTATTCAGAAGATGCCCATGATTCTTAGGCTTGATATTCTTTTTGTATCCAAAATGAATATTTCAAAGGGGTCTGTATTATTACCTCCGGGAGGAGGTTATTTTTTACGCCTGTTTGTTTGTCTGTTGGTCTGTTCTCCAAAATGTATGTACGGAATTGGACAAAGTGGACCAGTTTGTGGTTAGATTACTTATGGGCCAAGGAACAGTGGATTCGATTTTGGCCCGAATCCAGATCCAGGGGACTTTTTGCGGTGTGGCGGAGGTATGCACTCTGCTGAGTGCCCTCTGGTTTATTTATGTTATTATTATATATATATTCATATGATATATATTTATAATACATTATTATACAACATGTGGCACACATGTGAGGAGTTGGCCTGGCTCGGGATCGTGACGAGTAATGGCTGAAAAAGCACAAATACATACAGACGCCAGGCCATACCAGGCCTCATTTATCAGGAACGATTTGAGGGCCCGTCACTGGATGCTAAACGAGGGGCCCTTTCAATTAGCCAGCATGAAAGGAAAGCCAGCAAGCCCTGCTGGCCCCGCTGTTTACTTTAGACCCTGGGAGCCATGGCATGTATAATAGCTTCAATCAGCACCCTCTTTATCACAGTAAAAAAAAGGAAAAACACACGCACTTTATGATTATCTCTCTCTCTCTCCACGTTAAAACATGGATGGGGGGCAGGGGGTGGGGTAGCAGTTTGAGAAAGAACAGAGAATTGGAGAGATTGGAGGGAAAAGGTAGAGCGTAGAGTAGAGTGTACACCGGAGAGAGAGAGAGAGAGAGAGGTAAACAAGGATAAGCAGATGGATTAGCTCGCGGCCTTTGTCTCGCCTCAGAGATAAACACACACACTGTTATGCGCAATTACTCATAACATGCCGTCTAGAGGAGACGCCAGAGTTCCTCGATCTGGATGGAGCGAACCCTTCCAATGCCTCGGCTGTATAGAAACATACAGTTTGTATAAACCTAAAGTCACTCCGTTCATCACCCCCCGCTCATCGATGATGGAACGGAAGTTATGTTTTCACCTGTTTATCTGTCTGTCTGTTAAGCAAGATAATTCAAAACGTTATGTATACAGAAGTGGACAACACTTGGTGGTTCGATTACTTATGGGCCAAGGAAAATTAGATTTAATATATGGTGCATATCTGGAACCAAATCCAGATCCAGGGGACTTTTTGGTGAGGTGGAGGTATGCGCCCTACATGAGGGCAATCTAGTTTTGAACCGTAGAAATAGAATAGCAGTGGTACGACGGCGTAAGATAAACTGTGCTTCTGGACCACCAGGTTCGGCGTAATGTGTATTTACAGCCATACGAGTTGAGACATTGCGTCGCTGCTCCTCGACGACACAGATGAAAGTAAATAAACAGCATCTGCGTCTTTTGTCACGGCTCACGTTTGCTCCTCAGCCACGAGGCAGACACCCTTGCTGCAGGGGGGCTCCGGGCACCGGGAGCAGTAGTGCTAGCGGATCACAGGAACCATACCGCCTTAGGAAAACATTTGGATTAGCCGCGGGTGTTGTTCATCTGATCTGTATGGTTCCAACAACGGCGGTACCAACAACAACAACAACAACAAATACAACATAGCTTGACTTGCTAGCCACAGAGTAGCTGCTAGAAGCTAGCGGTAACCCGTGGGTCGCCCATTAGTCCGGCTTTGGGATGTAGCCCAGAAGGACCGTTGTGTCGTCAAGCTAGGGCAGCGGCTAGCGGCTGAAGGAGGCTTTCCTTTTTTGCTTCGCTAACTAGCGGCGTGGAGTCAAGCTAGGAGCGCTAGCGAGGGCTAGCGGAGGGACCATCTCAAAATCGAGAAAACAAGCTGCAAGCATTTTAGTCTTTTGTTTGTTGGTGAGCCGAGGAGTTGTTTCGTACCATCAACAAAACAATTATAAGTGGCCTACTTATTTTGAGTGGCGATTTAGAAATGTGTGTGTGGGTGTGTGGTTTTTAGTTTACGTTATGTCGTACAATATGTGTGTAACCCATATCAGTGCATTGCAGCGCACATATTTGGATGTGTTTATTTGCAATGCGTGTGACCGTGACAGATATGCGGTCTATTTATGTGGGAAAAAAGTGTGTGAACAAGTCCTGGGGGGGGGGGGGGGGAGAGAGAAAGAGAGAGAGAGAGAGAGAGAGAGAAAGAGAAAGAGAGAGAGAGAGAGAGAGAGAGAAAGAGAAAGAGAGAGAGAGAGAGAGAGAAAGAGACAGACAGACAGACAGACAGTGTGATAACATGCACACAGTGGACTACTTTAAGAGGTTTGATAAATTACAGTATATTTTTTCGGGACCAACCTGGGAGGGGGGAAAAAACCTGAGAATGTCTGACTCTCTTTTTTATTTTTACTCTGACTGCCAGCAATAAATCAGTGTGTGTGTGTGTGTGTGGTGTGTGTGTGTGTGTGTGGTGTGTGGTGTGTGTGTGTGTGTGTGTGTGTGTGTGTGTGTGTGTGCACGTGCATGTGTCTGTCTGCGTGTGCGTGTGTGTGTGCACCTGTGTGTGTGTACGCGTGCATGTGTCTGCATGTGCGTGTGTATCTGCATGTGCGTGTGTGTGTGTGTGTGTGTGTGTGTGTGCGTGCGTGCATGCATGTGTCTGCAAGTGCGTGTGTGTGTGTGTGTGGTGTGTGTGTGTGTGTGTGTGTGTGTGTGTGCATGTGTTACCTGGAAGGGCGTGGCACTCTTGCTGCTGCTGGTCCCACTGGCAGTTGAGATCCAGCGAGCAGCTCCTGCAGTTGGCCAAGCGGGAGCACGCCTGCTCTTCCTGCTGCACGCACCTGGACGTGTCTTGAATGGACTGCGTGCACCACACACCACACACACACACACACACACACACACACACACACACCACACACACACACACACACACACACGCACACACACATACATACACAAGAACACACTTTTTCAGTATGTCAGATGGCAACATGAACTGGGCTGTATCACGTTCATCATCATGTTCTATGCGACACATACACATCTTGTCCAATGTCATGAGACAATCAATACAAGCAGCAGGACAGCTAGGGACATTAGGAGGAGCCCGTCAGCACACGGCAACAAGACATACAGGACCAGGGTGGGGGGTGGGGGGACGTTCTCGCTCAGGATAGCAGTTAAGATGTGTTTGTTTCATTAAGTTCCGTGTCAATGACCTCGTGACACTGCTTTGGATATATGGCATGTAATATACGAGACCGGTAGATCGACCACATGTCCCCCCCCCCCCCCCCCCCCCCCCAGAGAAGCAACACACTCGATACGTTCAGGCTAAATAAATAGTGTGTGTGTGTGTGTGTTTTGTGGTGTGTGTTAGAACTAGTTTTCACCGTTTTCTATTCTCAAGGATCACACTTTAAAAACCAACACATCCATACGCTGACTTCCGTTTCAAATGAATGTGTCAGGCTCAGTGGAGACTTGCTTTGTGTGTGTGTGTGTGTGTGTGTGTGTGGTGTGTGTGTGTGGTGTGTGGTGTGTGGTGGTGTGTGGTGTGTGTGACACACATGTCCCCTCCTCCGGGCCCCGTGCTTCCACAGGCTCAGCTGATGCTCTGACAGCATGGAGGGGGGCGGGGCCAGGGCCAGGGCCCCCACGTACTGCCGCCGTGCCAACTCTAGAGTCAGCTGGACACACGCGCACACACACACACACACACACACACACACACACACACACACGACGGACACATAAACACGATGGGTGACACGTGTGTGAACACAGTAAGAGAGTTTGGGAGGAGGCTCAGAGTCAGAGACTACACACGATAAACACAGCAGCCGATGATTGAGCACAACTTGTAACATGGACTTGTATCGTAAGTCAGTATAGCAACGTAATTAAGTATAGTGTTTTAATGTTTTATAAATGTATTCATCAATCTTCTCAAAGGCATGTTTTCTCTCATCGCATACGACGTGGGTGGTCATGTTTTTGCATTGAGGTTTCAATTACATTAAGATTTGAGAGGTTGGAGGTTGAGAAATCGTACCCACGAGTTTCCCACTAGAAAGTCACATTTACCACGCCATTTAATTGACATTTTTCCTAGGAGTAGGAAATCGTAACGCCCGACCTCCCAAGTTGTAGCGGAACGTAGCATACCACCACAAGGTGTTGCATAAAACGGGTACATAGTAGGCACACTTTGTTCTGAGGTGCGTGGACACTGCCCCTAGTGGCCAAGGCAGGGACTCACCACAGTGCAGTTGCTGGAGGAGGATATGCACTTCCTGTCTTCACACCACTGACATAACCACGTGTTGGCCGTGCAGCTGGCGCAGTCGGAGAAGCGGAAGCACTGCTCGTCCGTGCTTTCTGGAAAAGAAGAAAAGTGCATGGAATTCATTTGCTGTGGTGACTTTTTTTAGGTGCCATTCGTATCCGTAACAGACTCGGGGAATTAGCACCAGTGCATGAGACAAAAGCAGGTAATGCGCCACTTTTCTAACCTAGCGGCCACACAAACCGATTTTACAATGAATGCCTACCATTCACCCATTCATACACACACATTCATCCACCGACGGCGATGTCAACCATGCGAACCGCCACCACGTCAGGAGCAATTAGGGTTAGGTTTTCTTTGCTCAGGGGACACCAGCAACCTTCCAGTTGTTCTACCTTCTGGGCCACTGCTGACCCCAATCCCACACTAACATGTATGAAAGCTGCTGTATGTAAATTTGAGAGTTAAACGAGAGAGCAGAAAATAGCAAGATTTAGAAAATAAAAAGCCTCCCTCTCTGTTCTCTCCCTTCATTTCTCAAAGTGTTTATTTGTTTTCTATAATTAATAATATCTTACCTACAGCCTCTTTAAGCTCTTATGGTAAATCTGCAGCAGATACTATGAGCCAAAGTCCCAGAGCTCCTGCTACATGAGCGAAAGATGATGCAGCTAGTTACTATCAATGAAAGCCCCATGAAACACATGCTAGCGGGGTGAAGGCATCACTGTGAGAGGCGAGCTCAGCTGTAACCGGCTAGGCAGCAGAGGTACCCTGTACATCTTTACCCGTGGGAGGACAAGAAGTCCGAGGTTCACATTAGTTTATTTTATTAAAGAAGAGACGAAAAGTACGGCCACAAGGAAAATCTAACAAAACCCTTTCTTGCTTTGGTTATATCATCAGAAAAAAAGAGAATATATTACATTTGGACAAATCAAATAGAGACGCATTGGCTTCAGCCACTAACCATTAGAGTGCTGATCAAGGCTCTCACAAAAAGGAGGCCATTTCTCACCAGTCAGAAGGATGCAGAAGTCTCAAGCTAAGTGTCTGCAGCGTGGTCGGACGGAGATGACGGGTGTCTTGCTTTTTTGTTCAAGCTTAGCTTGGACTGGAAATTAATCTTTTTCCTAGACAGGTCCTTTCAGCATGCAGGTGGTCCGGTAAAGTCATCAAAAACTGAATTGGAACTTGGATAGGACAGCAGAATTGTGCTAAATTTGTGCAAATGTGCAATTTTACTCCCGGAGACTAAGACGTGTCCTCCATCACCATCCGTAGCCAAGGAGCACTGACGGAAAACAAGCACTGATGGCACAACCACATGAGTAGATGTTTGGATATAAGCGAAGGGCCACTTGCATAGACATACTGTCAATTAAAAAACAACACAAAGATACAGGAGGAAAGTGCACGCACAAAGAATCTTTCCCCCCCACCTCCCCACTTGAACAGATTATAAACAAAGGTTGAACCACGAGGCCAACCGCTAAATGCTAACCTGTCACACCACGCCGGCCACGCTTTCATTAGTAGAAAACACTGGACTAGCGCTTCCATTCGCCATTCATAAAGGCCACCTTCCCAACACACACCTGCCCTTAGGGCCGAAGAAGACGAAGATGAAGAAACGGAAAAGAAAACCGCACACATCTTCTTCTTCTTCTTCTTCTTCTTCTTCTTCTTCTTCTGGCTCTAAGAGCCCACACGCGAGACAGGGAAGTGCTTTCTTAGCCCTGTGTTGTAATTGCTCTGGAATGAGGTCCCCCTCATCCCCCCCCCCCCACCCCCCCAAGTCTCAGCATGCAAACTAACTTCAGAGGCCAAAGCATTCTGAATAATTGTTATCAGTCCTAAATATCAAATATATATATCTTGGATATATACATATATATCCAAATATCTGGCTTTCTGGCTGACAATCGGAAACTAAGCTTTTCAGATTGATCGACTTCATTGTATTCAAAATAAATGTGTGCCAATCAATGTCTAGCCAGAGAGAGGTAGAGAGATCTGTAATATTAAACTTTTTTTTTTACCTTTTCATACTTTATATTGATTTTTTTTCTTTATATTTGATATTTTACTTTATATATACCCCGTTTTGATTTTCAAAGTCGACATTGTTATTTTCTCCTCTGTTGAATTTTTTTTTAACTCCAATGTCGGCCTGAATGTTCATTTTCCATCAATAAAGATCTTTTGAATAGAAGACAGAAAGAGAAAAGGAGCGAGAGAGGTAGAAAGACAGGGAGAGCGAAAGAGAGAGAGAGAGAAAGAGAGTGAGAGAGAGCATGAGAGAGAGAAAGAGTTTAAGTGAGAAAGAGAATGAGAGCGAAAGAGAGAGGAGAGAGAGAGAGAGAGAGAGAGAGAGAGGAGAGAGAGAGAGAGAGAGAGAGGAGACGAGGAGAGAGGGAGAGAGAGAGAGAGGAGAGGAGAGAGAGAGAGAGAGAGAGAGAGAGAAAGAGAGAGAAGACCGAGAGAGAGAGGAGAGAGAGAGAGAGAGAGAGAGAGGAGAGGAGAGGGAGAGAGAGAGAGAGAGACACACGCACATAGTGCAGGGGTAACCTGTGACGTACCTGGGCGTATGAGGCAGAAGGGAGAGGGGACCATGTCCGCTGCCAGGTGGGGCTCCCAGGGGACACATTGACCTTTGACCCAGTGGCAGCGGACGCCCGGCCCGGCATCGGCGCAGGCGCCCGGGTAGGCGAACGCCAGGCAGGACGGCGGAGTGTAGGCCAGCACGTCGTTCAGAAGAAGGCCGGAGAACCCTCCGAAGACGTACATGGAGCTGAAGGCGGAGACACACAGCGTTAGCATTATCCAGAGGTTCCCAAGTGCCCCCCCCCCAAAGCCTGAATGTTAATTTTCCGTGTCATTAAAGCTCTTTTGAATAGAAGACAGAAAGAGAAAAGGAGCGAGAGAGGTAGAAAGACAGAGAAAGAGAGAGAGAGTAAGAGAGAGAGAGAGAGAGAGAGAGAGAGAGAGAGAGAGAGAGAGAGAGAGAGAGAGAGAGAGAGGAGAGAGAGAGAGAGAGAGAGAGAGAGACGAGAGAGAGAAGACCTGGAGTTGTGATTCCTCTTAAGGTCTGCTGTTGCAGTTCTGTATTAATTACAGCCGGTGTTTTAAATAAATTCTATAGAAGTGTGCAACCAAAGGATGTGTTTGAGAGCATCTTCATGTGGGTGCATGGAGGTAAGGGATATTATTATTATTATTAGTGGTATTATTGCTGTGAAGCCAGTGCTCTGGCCTCTTTGGTTGGATGAAGTGTGTATTTTCCTGGGTTTTGTTTACAGTGCGCCCACCGCTAAGCCTCTGTGCTATGAAGCTCCTTTTTGGAGGATTAAAAAAAAAAAATATATATATATATATATATATATATATATATTTCACAAGCCGGGGCGAAGCTTGTCATTCCAAAATTGTACGTCAAATAGGAACACCGTATATGACTCACATTCATACGTGCAAGAAGTGCGGGAAGAAAAATAAACAAGAGGGAAACAGACACACACACAACCCCTTATCCCGATGACGACGACGTGTGAAAGAGATAATACGTATGCAGACACTGGTTTTAAAGTGAACTTCCAAGAAAGGAATTCAAAGAAGCACGTTGTATTTCGTTGGTGGTGGGAGCAACTTGCTTAGGGGTTTAGTCGTTTCAGAGAGAGAGAGAGAGGGACTCACCCGTTCTTAACCACGGCCGAATGGCCAAATCGGTTGGCATCCCTGTGCAGACCCGGTCTCGGCAGAACCGTCCAGCTATCGCAGGCTGTGGACACACACACACACACACACACACACACCGTCAAACACACACACACACACACACACACACACACACACACACACACACACACACACACACACAGTCAAACACACACAAAACATACATCACATATATAGCCGTGCATGCTGAATTATTCAAGGGAGGAAAACATGGGAGGCAGACAGACAATGTAACCACGGAGACCAAGTATGACGATTTAGTTCGACAATCTCATTTGCCGCATGTTTTTATTTTCCGTGCTCCCGGACGTCGATGAGGAAGCGATGCGTGCGTGCATCTCTCTCTCTCTCTCTCTCTCTCTCTCTCTCTCTCTCTCTCTCTCTCTCTCTCTCTCTCTCTCTCTCTCTCTCTCTCTCTCTCTCTCTCTCTCTCTCTCTCTCTCTCTCTCTCTCTCTCTCTCTCTCTCTCTCTCTCTCTCTCTCTCTCTCTCTCTCTCTCTCTCCTCTGAGATTGTTTATCCCAGGGGGAGGACGGCGACGTATACAACGGTAAAGAGATTTGAGTCGGCATCGCGTCTGCACAACATTTGCACGTGGGGGGGTTTGGGGGGGGGGGGGGGGGGGGTGTCTGGCTTTGGGACGCGCGGGCGGTGGAAGATACGCACACCTGACACCTCTAGCCCAGGCCGTCGTACATCAAAGAGGATCAAAGCGGAGGGAGATAACCTGGAAGAGGGCTTAAGTAAATAAGCATGAATAAGCACTGCTCTCGCTTTCTTTCTTTCTCTCTCTCTCTTTCTGTCTCTCTCTCTCTCTTCATCTCTTTCCCCCTCTTCCTCATTCGCCCTCCCCATCTCTCTCTCCCTATTTCCTCCTCTCTCTCCCTCTCTCCTTCTCCTCTCTCCCTCTCTCTCTCTCTCTCTCTCTTTCCGTCTTTCTCTGTCTCTCCCTCTCGCCCTCTCCGTCTCTCGTCTCTCCCTCTCGCCCTCCCCCTCCTCTCTCTCTCCCCCCCCTCTCTGTCTCTCACTCTTTCCATCTGTCTCCCCCTCTCTGTCTCCCCCCCCCCCACTCCCCCTCTCCATCACCTCTCTGTAGAGCTGTAAAATATTTTACGCCCGCTACTTAACAGCCGACGTTTTAATGAACCCTGTGTGATCCCATTAAAAAAACATGTAAATGAGCGACGGCGGCGGCGTGCGTTTCCTCCCTTCGTGTTTCCGTGGCGAACGTGCGAGTAGAGCCCACCCAACAACAACAACAACAACAACAACAACCACCACGACGACCACGAAACCGCCGCGTGAACGGGCGAGCAGAGGAGGCCAGGTTGCTAACGGGCTCGTTAAGCGGCGGGCTAATTGGGAGCACTCGTTTAAAAAAGCATGACGGGGGGAGGTGGTGGGAGAGAGAGAGAGAGAGAGAGAGAGAGAGAGAGAGAGAGAGGAGAGAGAGAGAGAGAGAGAGAGAGAGAGAGAGAGAGAGAGAGAGAGAGAGAGAGAGAGAGAGAGAGAGAGAGAGAGAGGACAGATGACATCCAATGTCAGAAGACATAGCCGTCGTCTAGCCAACAAGTCGGCTTCTGTTGCGCGTGGCGCGGCTCAAAGAGTCAACGGGATTACCGTCGACTGTAGCTGGCTTTACGAGCCCGAACGCGCGGCTGGTTGTTTTTGTCCCGTTAAAACGTCGTCTGTGATGACAGTCGAGGCCGCGTCGTGTCGTGTCGTGTGCGCACGTCGAAGCCAACGTCGTTTCCAAAGTTATTTCGCTATCGGTCGATTTAGAAGACGCTTCCCTTTAAAGACGTACGTCTGCAGCGAGTCAATGCGCGAGTGAAAATAAACGTCAACAGAAGTGTTGATGAGAATGGGACACCTACTTTGTTCGTTGTGTATAGTATTGTTTTAGTAGCCTAAAGTGTTGTTTATAGTAGATAGCATATAGTAGCTAGTGTACATCGGTTTTTTTGATAGTAAAGAATTGTACAGGATAGTATAGTATGGTAAACTGTAGTATAATAATATATATATATATATATAGTGTATAATAATACTAGTACAGTATTGTTGGGGAGTGAATGGGGAGTAAGTGTTCCATTGTGCTTGTGTTACACACACATGGCAACCAAAAAGAATGAACTAAAGGGGCAATCGGCCGACGCCGATGAGAAACGGCGGCCTCCTGACTGAGGTCTCCTCAGACCTGCAGGTGGAGCCTACCTCCCAGTCTCCCGCTTCCCAGATGCTGCGCAGACAACAGAACAGAACAGCCACGCAAGCACCCACACATCCATGTGTCAAGGGGTCGAGTACACAAACACACACAAACACACAGGTTTTCATTTCCTCCCGGGATATCAGAAAGGGGGTGTTGATAATGCATAGTGAGGGGGTTAGGGGTCCAGGAGGCAGTGGCCAGGGGTTGACTGGCAGCCCTGATCTGATCTCACTGATTGAGGACTTGATGAAGAGGAGGGGCTGGAGTGTGCGTGTGTGGTTGTGTGTGTGTGTGTGTGTGTGTGTGTGTGTGTGTGTGTGTGTGTATGTGTGTGTGTGTGTGTGTGTGTGTGT
>CM051018.1:11885689-11898189 GCA_027704905.1 Muraenolepis orangiensis
ACGTATGTTGTACTCCTGGACTTTGCTGATGTAGCTGTAGACGGGCGAGTAACCGAAGAACACCACCATGACCGGCTCGCCGTGGGCCAGCTCCACCAGGTGGGCCGAGTGTCCCTCTTGGGCGTGCGGCGGAGACGGGGCCGGTTTCCGTAGCGACCAGGTGCGCTGGGGGACGTTGAAGACCCACAGCTCGTCCGTCACGTTGTAGGGCCCGCCCTCCAGTTTCCCGCCGAACATGTAGATGTCGTCCTGGGGACGGAGAAAAGGTTTTGGTTAGCGGTGCCTCTCAGTTCAATGAATTTATTCACGCGGCAGTATAGCTCAGGAGGTACAGCGGTCCGGAAGGTTGCTGGTTCGATTCCCGGCTCCTCCTAGCAAAAACTGTTGAGGTGTCCTTGAGCAAGACACCCTAACCCTAACTGCACTCCTTGCATGGCTGACTCCGCCGTCGGTGGTTGAATCTGTGTGTATGTGTGTATTGGGTGAAGGCATGACTTGTAAAGCGCTTTGGATGAAAGCGCTATATAAAAAGCATCCATTACCATTACCTACCGGTGGTTGGTTAGGGCTCCCTCGGGACTGGGACCATCAGGGTCATCTAAATCTAGAGGCTTTAGAGGAGGAGGATCTAGAGCATCTGGGACCATCAGGGTCCCAGTGTGATCATCTAAATCTAAATCTAGAGGATTTGAATCCTCTTTATTACACACAGTGACATTTGTTTCTCTGCATATAACCCATCCTAGTTTTTAGGAGCAGTGGGCAGCTGTTTAACGTACAGCGCCTGGGGCGCAGTGTAGGAGGGTCTGGGTGCCTTGCTCAAGGGCACACCTCGGCAGTGCCCGGGTGTTTCATGGACTTGAACCTGCGACCTTCCGGTTTCCCAAGACCCAGGTCCCAACAGACTGAGCTATCCTGCCGCATAATAACAACTCAAAACTCAGGGCAATAGGGCATTAGTTATTGTTTGAGCCCTGAAATGCCAGAAGATAGCAGGCTGGGAACGAGGTGTATGTAAGTTACAATTGGGAAAAGCGACATTCAGACTAGAAACGCAGAACCGAAACGAATAACAAACCTGGGAATCGCACAGCACACAAACGGTCCGTTTTTTCCCCACATAAAACGCCTCGAGGCGGCGTCACAACAGCGGTGCTCGAAATTCATACCTCATTATCCGCCGTACCGAACGGCAATAATAAAGCAAAAACACGAAACCGAGACAATGAACACGACCACGCGGCTCCATTTCCTTTCGGCTGGCGAACACAGCGACGACACACAGCAGACCTATCAAAAAAAGTCCTCCTCCAATACAATAGCGTTAGTTAGTCGACTCGAGTAATACGCACGAGACTCGACGGGAAAGTTGAGCGAAGGCCTCTCGGGGTGCGTATTCGTATCACCTGTCACACCTGGGCGTACATACGCACGGCGGCCGTATTAGAGACATCCTTCTGGAGACAGATGTGTCTCCGGCGTCAGGGCAACATCTGGCCCGCTGGGTATTTAATGACACGTGTGGGACGGTCTCCTGGGCCAGCGAACGGGACACCAGCCATCTGGGCGATTGCACGTACTTCCACACACGGCTGTTTGTGTGACGACAGGCTGTCCACCCACACACATTTTTCCCCCACCGAGAAAAACAAATTAAACTGATAATGAGATGGGCGTGTTGACCTTCACTTTTGTTTTGCACTACTCTGACACTCCCAACGTCTCACTATTAACTATTAACCAAAACCAAAACCCCACCCTGACGCGACAACTACACAAACGAAAAACGAAAGAACCGCTAATGAGCGCTTGCGCTAGTCTCCCCCGGGTCAGGGGTCGTGAGGCATGGCGGGCCCTCCGTGGCGTTGATCGCCGTGTGCTTGGCCGCACACCTCCCCCCCCCCTCAGTTCCTCTCCTGCTGATCCATTAGAGTGAGAAGAGACCAGTGGCCAATCGCCAACCACTCGAAGAGAAACTACCACACACACACACACACACACACACACACACACACACACACACACACACACACACACACACACACACACACACACACACACACACACACACACACACACACACACACACACACACACACACACACACAAACAGTGTGATGTCATTAGCACAGCAAGTGGGAATGGAAAAAAAACAAAGCAATTGCTTTTCGCTCCAAATAAAGACACCACGGCAGAGACATATGAAGGGTGTTACCTCTCCCCCTGGTGGGGGGGGGGGGGGGTGGGGGTGGTGGTGGTGGTGGTGGTGGTGGTGGTGGTGGTGGTGGTGGTGGGGGGTTCATTACGTGGGAGCCAAGCAAAACGAAAAAGGCTGATGGGTGTGTGTTGGGTCAGACATGCTCAAACCACTTCTCAACTTCTGGTGGAGGTCACACACACACACACACACACACACACACACATTGGGTTATAGCCAAACTGGGGACGGGCTTGGGTAACTTTGGCACTTTCTTGAGATTAAAGTAGAACAACGTGTGTGTGTGTGTGTGTGTGTGTGTGTGTGTATAAATACTCTCCATGTGACTGTGTAATGGAGACAGGGTGGAGGTCCTGCTCTGTGTCATCTGTTCGGTAGCCTGAGAAACTTTGCAGTATGAGTTATTGTAGTGTGTGTGTCTGTCAGTGTGTGTGTGTGTGTGTGTGTGCGTGTGTGCGTGTGTGTGTGTGTGTGTGTGTGCGTGTGTGTGTGTATGTGTGTGTGTGTGTGTGTGTGTGTGTGTGTGTGTTTCTTTTAGCTTCTGACTACTCTCCTCTGTCCTTTACTGGATCGGATCTCACTTTCCCCCCACCCACGCTCAGGCATTAATCTTCAGTTCCTCATCTCCTTCGGTGTTTCCTTTCCTAAAACACAGAGACAACTACTGAGAAAAACTACCGAGTTGAGACTACAGTCTCAACTCACGTGTAAGCGATAGCGCTAGAGCACCAAGTGACCACGCTGAAATGCGTACGTCTTGACATGACGTTGACCTTTCGAGGAGCCTCTGAACCGTCAAATGTGTTCTAAGTTTTGTGGTTATTTGAGAGTCCAGGCGACCAGAGGTGTCCGGATGGTTCTGTGGAAGGTACCGGGTTTTCCTCACACTTTGGGTAACAAAACACCTTCTCTCCGGAGACCCAAGGAATTAAATAATGAACTAACGCATAATATAAACTAAAGGGCCCTCAGTAGAGCGCATACGTCCGCCACACCAAATAAAGTCCCCTGGATCCAGATTTGGATAGGGATCTGCACCAACATCTAATAAAACTGTTCCTTTGCCCATGAGTAATCTAACTACTTAGTGTTGTCCAATTCCGTTTGTAACTTTTTGAGTTATCTTGCTAACAGACAGACATTGACAGCGAAATGATTACCTCCTCCCATCTTCGATGGAAGAGATAATAAAACAACAATTATCACATCTGAATACTCACAGTTTGGTACCTTAAGTGCACAACTGCTAGTAAGAGCTACTGGCTAAAAAGTCAAAGGAATAATTTACCCTCTGTCCCAAAATGTTCATTGTACTCACTCTTGAACGGTTGAAAATATTCGACATTTACAAATCATGACAAGCCAAAAATATGCAATGTGCCCTCATTGCCATATTATGTTTGATTGTTTTACACCTTGTTGCTATGTTTTAATCCACAACTGATATAAATGTTCTTTAAGAGTGAGTTATTCTAATTATCCAAGAATTCAAATCACAGGATCTAACTAGAGGCCTTGATCACAGCTGATTAAGCTGGATCTGTTGGATCTCATGGATCTGTTGACAAGCCAGTGGCGATAACTAACGTTGTGAGAAATGCCCGTGTTTCTATCACGCCTGTGAGAAAGGCCTCGATCCCACATACACACGCATGCACTTGAAACATTGCAGCATAAACATTGCAGCATAAACAAGACACAGGTCTGACATTATGTGAAGACAGAATAGAGGTGTACATATATGACAAATAACTGAGGGCTCACGGAATCTAGGGTGACCTCTAGTGGACAAGACACACTATAACACTTAGGGCTGCAGCCAGCCATACAACACTACAAACAATTACATTACATCAGTCATTTAGCGGACAATGGATGTCCAAAGCGACTTATAGATAATACTGCGTTTAACAACTAACATAGGCCGACGCACACATTCATCACGTGCACAGTATTTCATTATGTTGTCGTTAATTTTAATTTGTTATTTGTTTTTCCGCTGTTCTTAAAAGAGAAATATGAAATATGTAAATAATATCTGTAATATATCTGATGTATCACATTTCCCTTGTATGTACCAGGGCACAATTAGTAGTAGTAGACTAAACTAAGCGAACATAACTGATCTGATACTCCGTGCCCCCATAAAAACCCATCCGTAGTCATCAGTGTCATGAAGTGAACCCGTGTTTGTTTGTCGGTCGACGGCGGTTACGTGGCGAGGTTACCTGGTACAGCGCCAACGAGTGTCCGTATCGGTGGAGCGGACCGCTGGCCCCGGACACCACGTCCCACGCGCCCGTCTCCAGGTTGTAACTTGGGGGGGAGAGAGAAGTTCAAAGTTCAAAAGTGTCACCAACAACCCGTTTTCAAATGTCTTCTTTTAATACAACGTTTACAATAATTTGGTTGCTTTTTTTTCTTTTGTTTTTGTTCACTTAGTTTAGTAAACTCATTTGATGACGAAGAGTGACAGGTCAATAGTCAACCTTGCTTATGACTCTTCATTGACTGGTAGTATGAGTATTTTATACGTCAGAGTTTCACCACTAGAAGGGGAACATTACAACCAGGTTTCAAACCAGTTCCTTTGAAGACTTTGTAATACCTTTTTAAAACCACCTACAACACAATGTGTTTGACATTGTTCAGTTCTCGTACGGCACTTTCTACCCCAGTACCACACGAGAACTGAACACTGTCATACACTGCCAGTGACTCTTCAGTGTAACTACACTACTGTATTGCATCAATACCACATGACCTACTTCCATGTTTACATCACACCGCACCTTTGTATGGATATATATATATATATTTCAAAATTTGCACTACTGTACATAGGGCCATTTATACATACAATTGTATATGGCAATGTTTTAACCTGTTTATTTTGTTGTATAACTATAATTATTTTTTTCAATTGTTTGTAAGAGTGACCGTGAGGTTTGATAGACAATTTTGTTGTATTTGGACAATGACAATAAAGGCATTCTGATTCTGATTCTGAACATAATACCGCTTTGACGGACCAACAGCGTATAGGTTAATCAAAGTCCTCAACATGGAATTGGTTCATATTTGTAGGCTATTTGTTCATTTCTTCCAAGTCTGAGTTTTCCTCAGCAGTGCTGCTTGTCTGACAACAAAAGTATCCCGCATGAAGGCACATGAAGCCAATGAATATCTATTTCACATAAATGACAAACGTTTAACATTTATTGGTTTGAGGTTTATTATTTTTCCCTCTCTCAAAAGCCGCTAACAAATATTGAATATTTTTTTTAAGGTTAGACACTTAAAATATAACTAGAATTGACAAACAAAACCTTAAAGAATCCGGTTTAACGGTTGGTGACCTAAACCAGGTCGTGTCTAAAGTTTGACTTGTAGTCTTCAGAAACATTCAAAACCATCTTGAATGTATTGTTCACGCCATCCACAACAAACAAACAAACAAACAAACGATAGTCCTCACACAATGCATCATTATCTCCGAAAAGCATATCTTAATTCATGACGGAGAACATGACCTTTTTAACTCAACATGTTTGAGGCCCCCCGGGTGGTGGGTGTCTCCCTTTACTAATGGGCTCACAAAAGAAGCCATTGTGTGCACACGCTTACTTGATGACCATGTGGTAGTGGGAGTAGTTGAAGGAATAGCCGCCCACCACCCACATGAGGCCCGAGTGGACCAGGGCTTGGTGGGAGGCGCGGCCCAGCGACTGCGGGGAAGGCTTGATGCTGGGCAGCACCCAGAAGGCCTCAGTGGACGGGACGGGTAGGGAGCAGTCTGGACCTGAACGGGTAGGAGGAGGAGGAGGAGGAGAAGAGAGTGACCATTCACACGTCATGTGTCGTTCGCATGATATACAGAATTAATTGACCGTAAAAGAAAGGTAAAAGGGAGGTAAGAGTGAAGAATGACTCCTACTGTAGTGACCCCGGTTCCTTCTCTCTTTTAAATCCGCTCTCCTGTCCACCTTCACTGTCTTGCTCACAAAAAGCCTATACAAATATATGCATATTGTGGAGTGTGTGTGTGTGTGTGTGTGTGTGTGGTCGGTGGCTGGTTTAAGCAGCCTCACCTGACCCCGAGTCAAACTGATTTAGAGTCTGGGGCTGCTGGGTGAGGCTGCACACCAGCCACCACCACCACACATCACACATTTAAGAAGGAAGGAGTGCTAGCATGTTCTGCTATCTGCTCTGCTTGTTAACCACAACAAACAATACAATACACCAGATGACTTATCATCCTGTGTCCCCCCCCCCCCCCCCCCCAATTCAACACATCATCCATCAGTCACTTTAATGTTATTTTTATTGTGTCCATTATTTTATAGCAAAGCATTTTAGAAAATGCATACTGAGGGAGGGAATGGGGAGTAAGCATTTCATTGTACTGTTGCACATGGCAAATAATCTTGAATCCTGTCGTCAGGATTATATATATATATACAGCTGAGTGGCATGTGGCAGGGCTGATAGATAGATAGATAGATAGATAGATAGATAGATAGATAGATAGATAGATAGATAGATAGATAGATAGATAGATAGATAGATAGATAGATAGATAGATAGATAGATACAGCCGTAACAGGCTGGTACAACAAAAGTTAGAAAAAGAATGCGTGGATATGTAAATACAACACACACACCATGTTGTGTTTTCATTATGTTCAACAGAAAGGGAGTAATGGCTCTTTTCAATGGCGTGGAGTGAATCCACAAAGGACTCCCAACAGCACCATCTAGTGGTAGGGACCAGTCAGAGCCAAACGTAATTATTGCTGCTTTCATAAGTCACCGCCTCGCCTCGACTGGTAAATCCTGATTGTGCTTCTCCCCTACCGTAGGTTTATATCAGTATATCCGGTTTGATATTCACACGCAAATGTGTTATTATCTGTGAGCAACTTGTAAACTCTATAAAGACCTAATCAATTAAATTTCAATAAAAAAAAAATAATAATAATAATAATAATATTATCATTTATATGTCAATTGGACATTTGGAATATATATTATAATATATATATATATATATATATTATATATTATATATATATATATATATATATATATATATATATATATATTATAATATATATTCCAAATGTCCAATTATATATATATATATATATATATATTATAATATATATATATACTATAATATATATATATATATATATATATATATTATAATATATATACATAATATTAGACCACAAAACAAAAACGACAGGTCAAAATGCTTTTGTCACTTTAGAATGCTTTTGTCACTATAAAAGGCTTTATCACTTAAAAATGTTTTTTTGCACCATTCTCCATATGTATATGTAAACATCTATTATACTTTATTGTTCTTATTGTTCATTTTTTATTGTGTATAGTATTGTTAGGAGTAAAGCGTTGTTTATAGTTTATAGTATTGTATATAGGATATAGTGTTGTTTATAGTACAGTATTGTATAGTGTGCATGGGAGTAAGCCATTGTAATTCCACTGTACTCGTTACACATGGCAAATGAATTATCTTGAATCCTGACCAGTGGTGGGAGAGTAGCATGTTCGGGTGTAGCATCTTGGATTACACTAAAAGCTAATGAGGAAAAAAAATAACGACATCTGGAATCGTTTTAGCCGTAGTGTTCTTGAAACGTCCTCACTGGGCTGAACTCAGTACTGCCAGGTTTAAGGATCGTTTTAATCCACAGCAGGCAGGGCGCCTACTGAACTGCCAGGAGTGCTGCCACTTTCATAACATTGTCATTAACATTACACTGTCATACTTTTGCTGGACCTTTCTGGACTCATCACAGTTACTGCACTGTATTCATGATGCTACTGCACTACTGGCACTTTAAATGCTTTTAAATGCATTTTCACAATTCCACACATGTACATATAATCCTTCAGTCACTTTAATGTTCATTATGTTATATATATATTTTTTTTTATTGTGTATAGTATTTTTTTATAATATTGTGTTTTAGAAATACAATGCGTTCCATTGTACTTGGTTGCAAATGGCAAATACAAATCTTGAAACAGAGGGTCTCTAATCCTCTTTGAGGACTTCAACAGGGTGGGAAACCAGACTAACGCTGCACCCCGTCTGCAAAGACACCGATGAATGAATGAATGAATGAATAAATTAATAAATAAGTAAATTAATGAAATGTGTTCCGACACGTCGAAACCGTTAACGGCTCTTTGTCGCGCTTCAGCTCCTTGGAACGTGGAGAGCCCTCACATCCATCCAGAAAAGACCAAGGACAGCAAGAAGGGGGTTTGAAAAGGGAGAGCTATAGATTAACAGGGATGTGCTCCACACACACACACACACACACACACACACACACACACACACACACACACACACACACACACACACACACACACACACACACACACACACACACACACACACACACACACACACACACACACACACACACACACACACACACACACACACACACTATGGCGGAAAAAATAATAAATAAAAAAGTACACAGAATTCTCATTAGCGTAAAACACATGTTGTCAACCCAACTGTGACGGGGTAGTTGCTATGGCAACCGGGGAACCTGCGGTGCCCTATCGTGTTGTGTTGTACGCTTTGCGCGTGTGTGTGTGTGTGTGTGTGTGTGTGTGTGTGTGTGTGTGTCAGTGAGATAAATTCCTGCCCTACCCTACTCTCTCTCTCTCTCCCCCCCCCCCCCCCCTCTGTCAACCCCCACCCACAAGGCCCCAATTACCCCATTTCTCAGAGACGAGGGATCCATCATGTAGTGGTCCATCAGGGAACAGGTTGACAGCAGCCAACATCTCATTACTGAAGCCATCATTACGGCCTGATGGTCTTACTGTGGTGGTGGTGGTGGTGATGGGAGACGAGGACAGAGCTGACACCGCCACACAGTAAGACGAGGGGAGAGGGCAACCTTCTACACACTGAGGTACAACCGAGACAAAGGGAGAAGGGGGGGGGGAGGAGGAGGAGGAGGAGGAGGAGGAGGAGGAGGAGGAGGAGGAGGAGGAGGAGGAGAGAGAGAAGAAAGAAAGAAAGAAAGAAAGAAAGAAAGAAAGAAAGAAAGAAAGAAAGAAAGAAAGAAAGAAAGAAAGAAAGAAAGAAAGAGAGAGAGAGAGAGAGAGAGCATGTAAGAAACAAGGGGTGAAGAAGTGAGGATCTGAGCCTTCTGCTCACTGGACGGTATCTCTTCTGTGTGCGCTAGAAGAGCCCTTTTTATCCCACGAGTCTAATCATCTCTATAATGAAGCAATATAACGATATTCCAAGATATAATGGCACATTTAACCAGTGTTAAAGAGATATACATTAAAACACTCTTGTTGAATAGAGACCATGGCTATAAAATAAACAACTACAACAACAAACATTTGAAAACACTGACACTCGTTTCAATAATGTTCTCACGACCATATCAGATTATAGAACTCATCTAATAATAATAATTCACCATCTGTGTGAGATGAAAGCAGATGTGGATTTGCTTGTGTAGGCGGCGTTGAAACAGCAGGGGGCAGCAATCCCCCACTATCGTACTTCAAACGCATGACACGCAAAGACATGAGAAGGTTTGCCACACATATTTATATTTCTATGTTACTATTTATAACATAAAAGTGAATCTGTCTTGCAGCATCACAACACCATTTGTGACGCAAGCCACCATCGCAAGAACCGCGGTGGCTTGAGTTTTTTTTCCGACCACGGGACGTAACAACCGCCTCTGTCGCCGTCATCAGGTTGAAATCACTTCCGCCTGCTGAGTCCCTCGCTCCAGCACCTATCCAGACCAAGACCCAGCCACCTAGCTCCAAGTACTGGGTCAGACCCAGCCTCTCATTTGATTATTTGTCCTCTAAGGTTTTCTTGTAAATAACTATGTACATTACTATGTATGTTACTTATGGCACCCATGGTACTCCTAAGCCATCCCTTGAAGGACGGATCCCCCACTCTGCTTTCCTTTCCTTTCCTTTCTTCCTCAATCATTAAGGTCATTTATGTTTGCCCTTAAGGGGGCTAGGGTTTGGGGGGCACCTAGCTCCAGTACTGGGTCAGACCCAGTAACCTACCTCAAACCCAGCACCTCACTGAAAACCTGAGAGCCTCAGCCAGCCGGTCTGTGCCTGTACCCCACTAACGGGGTAAACAGCAGGAGGTACCATTAAGACTCTCTGTCTAGAGGGGCTAGGGACGCATCATGTACCAGCATAATTTGGAATGTTAATCATAGTGAGTGCTACAACTAATGACCACTTTATAGTCCATTCATAAGATGGTTATTGATGGACTGTTGCCACATTAGATGAACGTTTTCCTTCCAAAAGGGAACAAAACATGCATGGCATATTTGATGGTGGACATTGGACAGTGGAAAAGTTCTAACCAAAAGGTTTTGGTTTTTGGTTTCGTTTTTCCCAAATGGTCAACCAATAACCAAATAAACATGTATGACGACATTGGCTATCATTTAAAAGTCGACTCAATGTCCTGAGTTGCAATTAGTCTACATAATGATCAGTAGTCCTAGAAGAGCATCTTCATGCAGCTGCATGAACTCTGTGTCCTCTAGGGAGGGCATGGCCCAATTAAGAGAACAGTGTTTAATTGGGCCGAATCCCTGCCAATTAAGATGCTAATTGGTCCCACCCAGTGGTGGCTGTGGGGCTCTGTGTGTGTCTGTGCTTGCACAAGCTGCCCCGGTTGGCAGGTCAAACACGCCAGCCCGTCTGCCTCCTTGGTCCTTTTTTTATCCTTTTTTTTATGCTTGGCAAGCAACACGGCCGGGCCATCCAATAATAAGCCCTATAATGGGTATCTTTGAGAAATCTCAGAACACCAAAAAAGTCCTAATTGAACATGGTTCAACGGTTTTATATGCTGCACAGAAAGCGCGTCAAGGGAATTCAAAGAGGAAATATGCAGTATGTCAGCGATTATGTTGCATGCGGCAGACGACCATCAGTAGTAAACTAAAGTTAAACACTGGATCAACGACGCCACAAACACTCAGCCGCCGGGCTATCTTAAGGGACACGCACCGCTGCTAGCTATGTTAGCCGGTTGAAGGCATCATATGTCCTGTTGGGAGGCAGGAAGAATAACATTGTTTTGATATTATATTGCTTGGAATAGGTTAAGCCTGTCTGCCTGCCTGCCTGCCTGCCAGCCAGCGTGGCCAGCTTTTCACAATAACAACAGCTTTTAATTGGAACATTTAAACGGGACACTTTACACATTATTTGGGTCAGTAAATATGTGCTGCTGCCGAGGGTCACAGGGCTATACGGCGTTACGTATCAGGTGGACATCGTCAGACCTCAGAGTCGGATCTCATACTTGGGGGGTGGGGGGGGGGGGGGTCTCGGTTGTTGTACAACAAGGCACTGTCACATCAACACAACGTCAAACAAAACACAACGTCAGACAAACACAATGTCAGACAAAACACAACGTCAGACAAACACACGTCAGACAAACACAATGTCAGACAAACACAACGTCAGACAAAACACAATGTCAGACAAAACACAACATCAAAAACAACAAGTCAGACAAACACAACATCAGACAAAACACAACGTCAGACAAAACACAAAAGACAAAACACAACGTCAGACGAAACACAACGTCAGACAGAACACAACGTCAGACAAAACACAGCAGACAAAACACAACGTCAGACAGAACACAACGTCAGACAAAACACAGCAGACAAAACACAACGTCAGACCAAACACAACGTCAGACAGAACACAACGTCAGACAAAACAACGTCAGACAAGACGACGTCAGACAAAACACAAAAGATAACACAACGTCAGACAAACACAACATCAGACAAAACACAGCAGACAAAACACAACGTCAGACAGAACACAACGTCAGACAAAACACAGCAGACAAAACACAACGTCAGACCAAACACAACGTCAGACAGAACACAACGTCAGACAAAACAACGTCAGACAAGACGACGTCAGACAAAACACAAAAGATAACACGTCAGACAAACACAACATCAGACAAAACACAATGTCAGACAAACACAACGTCAGACATAACACAACGTCAGACAAAACACAACATCAGACAAAACACAATGTCAGACAAAACACGACGTCAGACAAAACAGACCGACAACACAACATCAGAAAACAACAATGTCAGACAAACACAACGTCAGACAACACAAAGTCAGACAACACACAGGCATCAAGAGAAGGTCACCGGCCT
>CM051018.1:11900689-11913189 GCA_027704905.1 Muraenolepis orangiensis
TGTGTGTGTGTGGGTGTGTGCAAGAGAGAGACACACATACAGACAAAAGAGAGAGAGAAATAGAGAGAGGGGGGTACATGAATAGAAGGAGAGCAGAGAGTAGTAACATTCTAGACAGACAACCATTTAGTGTATGAAGGACACAGAGAGAGAGAGAAAGAGAGAGAGAGAGAGAGAGAGAGAGAGAGAGAGAGAGAGAGAGAGAGAGAGAGAGAGAGAGAGAGAGAGAGAGAGAGAGAGAGAGAGAGAGAGAGAGAGAGAGAGAGAGAGAAATAGTGGAGTCTGAACCTACGAGTAGGCGATGTTGAAGCCGGTCAAATTATAGGCAGCGTCGCTGAAGAAGTGGAGCAGAGCGTAGCCGGACGTGGTGACCACCTCCGGTACCGTCTCGTTACCACTGCTGTCCGGAACCACCAGGCCACTGAGAGACAGACAGACAGACAGACAGACAGAGATAGATAGAGAAAAACAAAAGCATGGTAAAAGTTAGAATAGACAGGAGAGTGAGGGGGGGAGGTAGAAGAGAAGAGAGACAAGGGGTGTTGAGATAGAGAGAGACAGAGAGTGAGGGAGCGTGAGAGAGAAAGCGAGAGAGGGACAGACAGACAGACAGACCGAGAGAGAGACAGAGAGAGATAGAGAAAAACAAAGGCATTGTAAAAGGAAGACAGAGAGAGAGAGAGAGAGAGAGAGAGAGAGAGAGAGAGAGAGAGAGAGAGAGAGAGAGAGAGAGAGAGAGAGAGAGAGAGAGAGAGAGAGAGAGAGACAGACAGACAGACAGACAGACAGACAGACAGACAGACAGACAGACAGACAGACAGACAGAAACAAAGGCATGGAAAAAGTAGGAGTAAGGAGAGAGAGAGGAGGAGCGAAAGTGGAAAGAGAGACAAGGGGTGTTAAAAGGGTGGGAGTCAAACACAAACACAACAAACAAATCCAAGGCTCTTTCCTGCCCGTGATTTTATAGATTGCTTCCTTGGTCTGATAGTGGGACAGAGGGCTTCCATTACCGCACTCTCAGAGCCCATTACAATGATGGCACTGATTAACTCCTCCTGTAAAAGTACACGCTACCATCCCTTGTCCTCCTGGATTTATCTTCCGTATTTCCATCCCTGGCCCGGCCCTGTTTAGTTGTCGTTGTTTACTAGTCGTTTGTTTTGGGGAATTTCCTTTTTTGGTTTCATAAATTACCAAGTCTCTCGTAGCTCTGCCCTGGAGTAACTACATCATAAACACAAGGCATTGTGTGTGTGTGTGTGTGTGTGTGTGTGTGTGTGTGTGTGTGTGTGTGTGTGTGTGTGTGTGTGTGTGTGTGTGTGTGTGTGTGTGTGTGTGTTTGTGTGTGTGTGTGTATATATATATACTGCAGTAGTGTGGTCCATAAAACTAAATAGCGACGTTTCAAATTATCCTCCACAAATGTGTCCCCTCCCCCCCTCCATCACCTTCCCCCCCCCTCCCTTCCCTTCCCTTCATTTCATTTCAGCTGCTTTGCGTATGCCGTTGCAATATTTCGTAATACAAGCAAGCAATGTCATTTATTGTTGGCGATGGCAGTGAGGGAACAGGTTGTCAGGGCTCCTCCTCCTCCTCCTCCTCCTCCTCCTCCTCCTCATTCCCCAGGACAAAGTCAGGCCGAAGTAGCCACACTGCGCTAACGTTACATGGGAAACGTTATGTACCCATCCATTACTATTATTATTATTATTATTATTATTATTATTATTTTTGTCATTGCATCCTGAGCAGTTACAGTGTAGATAGCGCATCAATGGCCACATTTGGTTTTGGATGTGTGTTGATGATGTGGGGGACCATGATTCGTTTTTGTCATGAGTAAAAATATTCTCGGCGCTAGCACTACTAGAGGGCCTACTGGTCATAATTATAATAATGAACTTTTGTGTTGTTGTATATTGGGTTCCCCCCCCCCCCCCCTACTATATAGAAGCGAGAAATGAGAAATTATGCAAATGAGCTGCCCTCTTTCTTCTGGAAAATGGATTTGCGCGATGGGATGTTGCCACGAGGAGGGAGAGGCACACAGACATATGGGCCAGGCTACTGTAGCACTCAGTCAGGCCGACAGAAAGACAGAGAGACAGGCAGGCAGGCGGACAGACAGACAGAAAGACAGAAAGACAGAGAGACAGGCGGGCAGGCGGACAGACAGAAATACAGAAAGACAGTTAATCGATGGCGCTTCAACTCAATAAACCTCTGAGCAGAGAACAGCTGAGCGGAAGACAAACAATAAAACAATAAAAAAAAACATCTGCCGAAGAAAGAGCGTCAACCGTATGTATGGTGTGTGTGGCGTTCATAGCACGTATGGGATGGTGTGTGTGTGTGTGTGTGTGTGTGGTGTGTGTGTGTGTGTGTGTGTGTGTGTGTGTGTGTGTGTGTGTGTGTGTGTGTGTGTGTGTAGTGTTTTGCATGGTGTACAGTACACGCATGGTATTGTATTGTATTTTATTAAATGCATAGTCCTTGTATGTTATCTTTCGATAATGTATAGAAAATCTATAGTGGTATGGGATTTTCAAATGTATGTATGGGGAATGGTACTTCATATAACGTACTACATCTATGGTACTCTATATAATGTACTACATCTATGGTATTTCACATAATGTGCTGCAGGGTATTTGACACAATGTATACGTGTATGTGGTATACGTATATATTTGTACCACGTACAGTACGTGGTATACATGTATTTGCAGGACGTACAGAATGTGGTATACATGTATTTGTGCTATGTACAGTGTGTGGTATACAAGTATGTGTAGGACCTACAGTACGTGGCATGCATGTATATCTGTATACATACAGAACGTGGTACACATGTATTTGTGGTGCTATGTACAGTGTGTGGTATACAAGTATGTGTAGGACCTACAGTACGTGGCATGCATGTATATCTGTATACATACAGAACGTGGTACACGTGTATTTGTGCCGCGTACAGTCAGTACGTGGTATACATTTATAACATACTGTATGTGGTTTACAGTATGACATACAGTACCTGGTATACATGTATCTGTATGGCGTACAGTATGCCAGTATCGCCTGGTATGCTCATTTGCATGGTCATCAAGGTCGACAGCAGGCGGTATGCACAGTGTATATAGCACACGTAAGGTATGATAAAAGAGGATGCAGGCAGATAGGACCTATAAGAGTGGGGGGGGGGGGGGGGTGGTATATGTGTGTGTGTGTGTGTGTGTGTGTGTGTGTGTGTGTGTGTGTGTGTGTGTGTGTGTGTGTGTGTGTGTGTGTGTGTGTGTGTGTGTGTGTGTGTGTGTGTGTGTGTGTGTGTGTGTGTGTGTGTGTGTGCGCGTGTGTGTGTGTGCGTGTCGTTTCACCTGAAGACTGCCACCGTGGGGGAGAAGACAGAGTCCCCGTCGTAGATGTACATGTGGTCCCAGCTGCACTCGGTAGCAAAGTGCTGCAGCCGGAGCCGGAGCACCGCGTTAGGACTGGGGCACCGGAGATCAGAGAAAGGGAGGGAGGGAGGGAGGGAGGGAGGGAGGGAGGGAGGGGGGAGAAGGGGGGAGAAGGGGGGGGGAGAGGGGGGAGAGAGAGAGAAAGAGGGTGGAAGAGATAGAGAGAGAAAAAGGAGGGGGGAGGAGAAAGAAGGGGGGGGGGGAAGGAGAGAGGGAGAAGGCAAGAGAGAGAGAGAGAGAGAGAGAGAGAGAGAGAGAGAGAGAGAGAGAGAGAGAGAGAGAGAGAGAGAGAGAGAGAGAGAGAGAGAGAGAGAGAGAGAGAGAGAGAGGGGAAAAGGGAGAGTAAGGGGGGAGAGAGAAAGAGAGAGAGAGAGGAAGAGAGAGAGGGGGAAGGGAGAGGGGAAGGGGGGGGGGGAGGGAGGGAGAGCGGTAGATGTAGAAAGAAAGAGAGAAAGAGGGGGGAGGGAAAGGAAGGAGAGAGGGAGGGAGGGAGAGAGGGGAGAGCGAGAGAGAAAGAGAAAGAGAGAGAGAAAGAGAAAGAGAAAGAGAAAGAGAAAGAGAAAGAGAAAGAGAAAGAGAAAGAGAAAGAGAGAGAGAGAGAGAGAGAGAGAATGAAGGAAAGGTAGAGAGAGAGTGAGAGAGAGGAAGGAAGCCATAAAGAGATATTAAAGAGAGAGAGCCATTAGGAAAATAAACACATTTGTTAACCTTTCTCCACGTAAAATTTTATAAGACAATCATATAGATAGAGGAAATGAGCAATTAGCTAGTAAAAATGTATATATATATATATATATATATATATATATATATATATATATATATATAGAATTCAAACCGTTCGATTTTCACATTATGTTATCTAGTGCTATGTGTTGAAGAATAGGAAGAAGAACAATATTGACCAAAATATTAAAAAAACTAAATCCAGTGTTGAGGGTTCTCATGCGTTGTCATGCGTGTATTCCAGTAGGACCCAGGGTCTCCACTACCAAGTAGACCTGACACAAACAGCTTAGGTCCACTTCCAACTGCATAAACGGAAGAAAAAAATAATAATTGCTGGTTCATTGACTACCGAGAACTGCTACCCTCGCCACCACATAGAAAAGTAGCTAGTAAACATAATGAATTATGCGAGCTGATGGTATGGTCTTATTCTCCGTATTATTATTATTATTATTATTATTATTATTATTATTATTATTAGCCTTGTGAAGCCTGCCTAAATTTTGGAAATGATTATATATTAGACTCTGCAGCCATTCTGTGAATGGCCAATCAGCCCAAGGTGGTGATGCGTAACCAGCTAAATGAACCTGGCTCATCTCTTTTAGCTTTTTTAAATAAATACGCTTAGGAATAATGAACATACAAAAAAAACCACTATACGTATATAGGGTCTATAAACAGTCAATCCCTAACAATAGCGGCATCATTGTGTGACAAAACTATTTTGAGTGGAAGGGGGTGACATGGTCCCCATGTTACCCTGTGTGTATCTTATATAAGTCCTTATATCGTTTCTTAACTATTATTATAATATTCATGCGTTTGGAATTCGTTTTATTTGGCCGCCGCAAAGAAGTTTTAACATGAGTGAAAACGGGTAGCTGTAATGTTTGCGAATAATGTTTCAGGAAATACGGAAACGACACTTACACGATACCCAAGTCACCTCATGTTGGGGGGGGGGGGGGCTGAAGCCCACCCCCTCTCGGTGAGGGGGTCGACTGAGGGGAATAGGACTCAGACTCAGTGAGGCTAATATCTGTGACCATCGATCAGCGTGTTGCTTTATGGCCCAGACGGAAAAAAAAACCCGGACGTGAACGACTGAGGACTGAGAAAGCAAAGCGGGGGGGGGGGGGGGGGAGAGATGTGAAGGTGGGGGAAAAGGGAAAGGTAACACTCACTAGCCCTCGATCAACCAGGTACACTTGGTCTTGTACTTGTAGTTAACCGGCCCGTCGGTGAGAGAGCCCGACGGCTCCGTGAGCCTGAAAAAGAAGAAGAAGAAAAAAAAGAAAAGGTATTCATTCAGCCGTCGGCCTCAACCCGCTCACCGCCTCCCGCCGATGACGAGGCCTCGTTGCCTCTGCTGGGATGAGGTCCCCGTGGCAGTAAACACATAGTTACATAGAAGACATTTTGGTGTGTGTGTGTGTGTGTGTGTGTGTGTGCATGGGCGCGTGCATGTGTGTATGTGCTTCTGTGTGTGTGTGTGTTTCTGTGTGCGTGTGCGTGCGTGTGTGTATGTGCTTCGTGTGTGTGTGTGTGTTCTGTGTGTGTCGTGTGTGTGTTGCTGTGTGCGTGCGTGTGTGCGTGGGCGTGTGTGTATGTGCTTCTGTGTGTGTGTGTGTGTGCAGGCTTGTTAGAATAATTGATGTATGGGTAGGAGATGGGGAGGGTGCAGCCAGTCTTTGGTGTTAAAGTACTGACACCCGTTTTACAATAACGTGGACAGCTAAATTGTAATGAGGGAAGAAGTTGTGCTTAGCCCGGTCTCAAACCGGGCTAATAGGACTAGCCTTCACTCTGCAATACATTAGCGGGACAGTGACAACACACACACACACCCACACCCACACCCACACACCCACACCCACACTCCCACACACACACACACAGAGGAAAGAGTCTGTTAGGGTGAAATATGAGCGAGCGCAGCGGCACAGCTAGGGATGAAAGAGTTAGAGGCGAGAGCGAGAGAGAGCGAGAGCGAGAGAGAGCGAGAGAGAGAGCGAGAGGGGACAAAAGCAGAGTAAAAGCATGGCACTTTCCATCAGGTCAAATAAGTACAAGGAACCATATTTCACTTTCATCACGATGGCACACCAGTCAAATGAATCTTTGAGTCTTTGTAATAGTAACTGTATGCCATTTGATTGGTGTGTGTGTGTCTGTCTGTCTGTCTGTCTGTCTGTCTGTGTGTGTGTGTCTGCGCAGAATAAATCAAACCACCTGCTACTAATTCTCGTGAAAGAAAAGGCCTTTGAATACAAATTAGGCCTCTACCCTCCTTGAGATGTGTGTGTGTGTGTGTGTGTGTGTGTGCATGGATAAATGCAATGCACGCGGGAACACACACACACACTGCCAAACAAAGGAACACACTGTCTGACCAGTGACAGGCTACGATATCTTCAGAGTCAACAATGTTTATGTGGTACAAGTGTGTGTGTGTGTGTGTGTGTGTGTGTGTGTGTGTGTGTGTGTGTGTGTCTGTGTCTGTGTGTGCACAGGCATGTATGTGTGTATATGTCAATTTGCTTTGTTTGCTTCCACTGCAGAGACAAAGATACACTTTGATTGGACAGGTTATTGCCACATATAGTTTCAGCACAATCAAGTTTACAGTACACTACATGACAATGTAATTGGTAAATCATTGTATCGTATCTATTTGAGAGAGAGAGAGAGAGAGAGAGAGAGAGAGAGAGAGAGAGAGAGAGAGAGAGAGAGAGAGAGAGAGAGAGAGAGAGAGAGAGAGAGAGAGAGAGAGAGAGAGAGAGAATACAGCTATTCTCACAGGCAGGGGTTCATCAAAGTTTAGATTAGAAGACACATGATCCAACCTGGGCAGTGGATCAGATGTCACCTGGGAGACACGCACACACACATCATCATCACATGAGATTAGGAATGTGTAGGGCCAAGCATGCTGGCGGCTTGCTGTGATGAAATGTTCAGAGAGAGAAATAGCAGACAGGTTGCCACACAGCAGGACTCAAGGCACAGCAAATGCAATAATCAAGCCAATAACCAACAGAGCGAGACCAAAGCACACACTGAACAAACTCTCTCTCTCTCTCTCTCCCTCTCTCTCTCTCCAGAATTCAGAGGAATTATTTGATTATTTCCCATTCTGGGGAATGTCACATTAATACAAACAACTAAATTAAATTGCAAGTGTAGTACGTCAGACCCCCCCCCCCCCCCCTAAATAGTGAAACGCAGTTTAAAGCCATACAAAAGCGATTACCTGGTGTGTGAGTCTCGAGTTCACCAGGGCATACAGGCCAAATCATATCATACCGTGACCTGTATAGCATTAAAAGTGCATAATGGGGTTTGCAGGACGGAACAGACATATAGGGCTACGGGGCTATCAAACACACATTCATTAACTCAAGTGAAGAGACGGTCCTGCAGGCTACGAAAGCAGGAATAATTCATTATGCGGGGGTGGGGGGGGGGGGGGCGTTGACTTAATGAACCAACTGAACAGGGACCCGGGTCTGCCCAGATAGGGATCTCGACACGGACGCCAAACCCCCGTAGATGGCGAGTAACCGACCGCCAACATCCTGCTCATCATGGTCGACAAAGCGTCGTGATAGCTCAGGAGATCCGGGGCTACCCTGACTTGACTGAACACCGTTCAAGTTTATCTTGGCACAGTGGACGTGATAGCATGAACAGACCTGTAGACCGAGAGACAGATTCAGCTAGAATTATTTTAACACACAGTTAGGTGATTTGGGATTAAAACAGTTCTGGGGACTATGGGGGGAACTAGGGACCAGGGACCTTTTGGGAGGAATCATTTCTTCAAGGTATTTTTTTCTGTTTGCATTCGCAACGCCCATAGGAACGTTACGTCAACGTCATCGACGGAACGTCTGACAATAAATACTAGCGGAAATGCTGGCGAATATTTTCACATTTCCGGCGGGACGATTCAAACCCACGTTGTATTTCCTCCGTTGCACTCAATGGATCGTTGGACTCAATACCGCTTTGAGTCACTGTTGGCCAAACCTTTGTCTGTGTTTTGTTGTGTTTCTTCCATTTGGTTACCGTTAAAGCGCTGTATTTGACTTATTTTTGACAGCTAAAGGGAAAACAGCTAGAAGGTTTGTCGGTGGTGTATTGGCTCGTGTTTGACCGATCCCCGTACACTTCAGGTCACCAAAGGTTCCTCTTTGTCCGTAAAAGGACTACCAGGTTTAAGGATAGTTTTTATCCACAGGCAGTGGATAGTGCTACCGCTATCATATCATTGTCATTAACATTACACTATCATACTTTGCTGGACTTTCTGGACTCATTACAGTATTCATAATGCTGCTGCACTACTTGCACTTTAAATGCTTTGAAATATTTTTGCACAATTCAAAACATATAAATATCATCCGTCACTATATTGTTCTTTTATGTTAATTTTTATTGTATATAGTATTTTGTTATAGTATTGTTTTAAATATTCATACTGTGGGAGAGGAGTAAGCGTTCCGTTGTACTTGTTGCAAATGGCCAATAGAACATCCTCTATAGTGTATCTTTGCTGATAGAGTGCCTGCTCTGAAGTAGGGGCTACAAAAAAGTCCCTCAACACAGCGTTCTGGGAACTGGTTCCTGTGGTGCGAACACAGCAAAATGAGGACAGTTCTGGGGACAGTCCCTCCAGTAGTTGGTAGAACAATGAATAGGTTCCTGTGGTCCGGAAGCACCTAGTGTTTGTTGACCAGGTGGGTTCAATGGGGCCCCGCCCCACCAGACCACCACCGCCTCCCTGGGTGCCGCTTGTGGGGAGTTTTACAACGTTGTCGATGGAAGTGGTGCTTAAATCCAGGAAATGAGATTCAACACGAGTCCGCCGGGAACGCCAATCGTCCGATCGATCACATGGCCGAACGGCGGCGCGTGATGAGCTAATGCGAGGGTTGACTTAAAAAACAAGTCATTAAACCTGACAACACCTGTAGTGCCCCATTGTTTTTTAGGTTTATGGCGCAAGCTCAATGTGCGAAAAACAACAATTGCAATGTGCAAATGGAGGTCACAATGACATTGTGTTGCCAAACCCCTCCACACGAATACACAGAGAACTGAGAACAGAGTTTTGATCTCTCTCTCTCTCTCTCTCTCTCTCTCTTATAAGACGTTTTTTTTCAACCGCTTAGTTTTCAGTGACCTGAAACGCCGTTTTGGTGAGGACATGAGGCAAAGACGCAGAGAAAGTACTATTCAGATTCAGATTCAGAATTCAGATTCAGAAAACTTTATTAATCCCGAGGGAAATTAAGGTAGTACTATGTAGTATATCGAAATACCTGTGGACCGAGCCTAATATCTCTAGGCAAAACCGGAGACAAGCTTGCAAGATTAAGGCTGGCTTGGCTACAGGCTACATCTAAACACACCAACCCCTCAAAAGATCACACAGACAAACAGACAACGTACAAGGGGAGGCAGAGACAGATGATACGTACCAGAGAGAGAACCTACCATTACTACGTGAACACGTCACAATGTCACCAACAGTACACTGTTGGTGACACAGTGTACACACGCACACACACACACACACACACACACACACACACACACACACACACACACACACACACACACACACCACACACACACACACACACACACACACACACACACAGCATAGATATAGAGCAAGCGTGTCAGAGACTGAGAGAAAGAAAAGGAGAAAGTGACAGAGCGAGGGAGAAAGGGAGTGTAAGGGAGAGAGTGGCACAGAGAGAGAGAGAGAGAGAGAGAGAGAGAGAGAGAGAGAGAGAGAGAGAGGGAGGGAGAGTAAGTGAGAAAGTGGCATAGATAGAGAGAGAGTGAGGGAGAGTAAGGGAGAGAGTGGCACAGAGAGAAAGAGATGGAGGGAGAGTTAAGTGAGAGAGTGGCACAGAGAGAAAGAGATGGAGGGAGAGTTAAGTGAGAGAGTGGCACAGAGAGAGAGAGAGAGAGAGAGAGAGAGAGAGAGAGAGAGAGAGAGAGAGAGAGAGAGAGAGAGAGAGAGAGAGAGAGAGAGAGAGAGAGAGAGAGAGAGAGAGAGAGAGAGAGAGAGAAGAGAGGGTAGGGTGGTTGGAGAAGTGCCATAGAGGACGAGAGTCCAGTCCGGCGCTCTTTGAAATATTCATTTGCCCCAGGTGAATAATTGATGCCGAATAGAAAGCAGACGCACGACCAAGAGACATAAACGGACAGAGATCGAGAGGGAGGGAGAGAACAGGAGAAAGGGACTGAATGAGAGGCTGAATGAGACATGGGTGTGCAATTGAGAGGATGGGGTGGTGGGGTGGGGAAACAAAGAGCTAAATTGTTATATCAATATATATATAGATATATCAATTTAATTATCTCTCTCTCTCTCTGTAGTATGCAGTGTCTCTCTCTCTCCCCCTCTCTCTCTAAGACAGTCAATTAAAAAATCCACATGGGCCGCATAATGAGGGCATTATGTCGATGAATGATCATTATTATTATCAGTATTAAGTGAATTCAATTTAGATTGCCATCTCACTTACGCCGACCTTACACTGAACGAAATTCAAAGCTATTAGTGCCGGAAAGACATTTTCCAATGTCTGGGGGGGGGGGGGTGGTGGGAGGGTGGAGGAGGGTGGGGAGGGGACGGGAAGGAGGGGGGGGGGGGGGGTACTGTATGGTAGAACTCATGTCAGCCTGGGACCAATCAGCAGTGATTTCAGGTGACAAGGTGTTTGGGGCCCTTGGGGCCCTTAAGGAAGGTATTTCATCAAGTTATGAAAGGTCACAAAGGTGACTCTGTTGGGGGTAATACCGGAAGGCATAGATGGAAGAGCTAAAAAAGTATCTCTTACAATTAATAATAATATATTTGTATATATATGTTATTGTATTGTTCAAGAAATTCATAATGCTGGAGGGAATGGGAGCAAGCATTACATTGTACTTGTTGCAAATGGCCAATAAAAATAGTGTATCTTGTAATAATAATAAAAATTATATTAATATTAATAAAAAACCATTAAACCATTATGGCCATTAAATGGCAACACAATCAAATGGCTAAAACATTCCATGTATTCTATGTGGAATATAAAGGGTAGGAAATGTACCAGATGGAAAAAAATACATTCTTTATAAAAAAGATGTATGTATTCAAATATGTTTTTCTGTCATCCTCCTTAACCCCTCGTGTCTCTCTGAACGCACACGAGAGCACACACACACACACACACACACACACACATGCACGCACACACACGAGCACACACACACACTCAATTTCCCCATAGTCTACTTTATTGACAATTTACCTGGCATTTTGTATGGATTTATATAGTTGTATATTTGTATTATATATTTATATAGTCATTCTTAGTTTCCTATTATCAGACTATTTCTAAATGACATTGATACAGTTGGAAATAAATATTTGAACTGGTTTTTACTAACAATGATATTCAAACTCAAACCTGCAACAACAGAAAAATACACTACCTTACATTGGATCATTAGAAGGCATATATTCAGAGTCATCGTTCATTCAGACAAACACCGCTGGTTTTGTTTCACTATGAGTCCATATTTATATTTCATGGCTGAAGCTTTCTTTCCACTCATCCATAAACAATATGTTGTGGGATCGTTTTCCAGCCCTGCACCCTGGGTGTTCAACACGGACACGATAAGGTGTAAAAACCACAGGAGATGAAGGGCAATACCTTATCATTGTGCTTCAGATGCACCTTCAACATGCAAACATTCCTTAGAAAACAGTGAGCTGTGAATTAGCAATGCAGCCGTGTTGGTTAAAGTTAGATTCCAGATGATACATTTACCTGCCGTGTGATCCAAATAAATGAATAATGTACCGCTAACAATAAAGCATAAACAATGCGATAACATTTAACCATGAATGAAGTGTAAGCTAACAATTGCCAAACGACCATTCTTAATAGATCTATGGCAGTTAAGAATGTATCTATGGCAATTTACTAAATGACAATTCATAATTGACCTATGGCAGTTAAGAATGTATCTATGGCAATTTACTAAATGACAATTCATAATTGACCTATGGCCATTAACAATTGCCAAATGACAATTCATAATTGAGCTGTCCATTGACAATGGACAAGTTACATTTTGACAATTAGCTATGAATGTATGACAATTAAACAATTAAACCTTGTTCTTAAAGCTATGCCACACCAAAAATGTGTTGTCATGCACAACAAACCACCATCCACATCCACACACACAGACACAAACACACACACAGACACAAACACACACACACAG
>CM051018.1:11923189-11955689 GCA_027704905.1 Muraenolepis orangiensis
ACAGAGGCGCTGCGTTCCCCTCAGCGCCATCCATCGCACTGAGCTCCCTGCTAAAAACCTCCAGAGGATTTCCTCCTTCTCTATTTTGCCCGCTGTTCCGATGGTGGAATCGCTGAAGCAGCTTACCCAGAGGCTCAATGTGGCTGCTGAATCAGCTTAGGGACCGAGGAACTGTCGGCATATCCTACCAGGAAGTGTATTCCAGTATTCTGGAAGACTACCTCACTGGACATACGCCCCACAAAGTCTGGACATTTGGCATGTTTACGTACGTAAGTCAGGCTGATCACGTTGCTTTGTGGAAATACTAGTTGAGCAAACGCCAAGCAAATATCAGCGGACTGAAATTGACTTTGTTACAGAGCAAAATGCAAAGGTGTTAATGTTTGCTGTGGATAGATCAATCTTTGAACGGCTCCAATGTACACGATGCAAACGATACATGTAAAAGTAAACATTACACAGGCCGACTATAGTGTGTGTGCAGGTTGCTGATGAGGGCGGGGGGGGGGGAATAAGTGGGTGTGATTTTGAGGTGTCAGTTATTAGCCGTTATTCCCTGTTCACCCGTTACCGTAAGGATGAATACAAATCTGCCTTTTAGGAATTTACTCACCAGCTAAAGTGAGTCAATTCCTCATCGTCATTCGACATGGTTTTTTTTCATTACAATCTAAAGACCACATGAGCTAATAAAATGTAGCTGTCCCTTTAAAAATATATATAAAAATAAATGTATTTCTTACAGTCGCATTTTATTGTCTTACAATTGTGCTGTGCTCGCCTCTTTTTGCGGTTGTGGTTGATGTTCTATTAGAGCTATAAAACAACAAATCGTTTCCATGGCGGCTCCGCTACAACACAAATGTTCATACATCTCGTCTCGTCTCGTACTGGGCCGGCCGGCCACAGATAATAAACGTGACTGGCTACGAATATGAAGGTTGTGATTGATCAATGATCGATCGTCGACCGTCGGCGTCGCCTTGAATGACGCTGAAGCAAGCGGCTCCGCTCTTCCGATCGGCCCGTCTGTCTCTCATAGTGCTTCCTTTCCTCGTGCTTGACGACTCCTGTTCCATGCTCGAGGGAACAAGCCAAATGGCCAACCAAGGCCAATGGCCTTGGTAAAAGGAATGAGAGCCGGGGACAGAGTTTGATTCATTGTGTCAAGAAACGCCTACTGGTCAGGAAGAGGCCTTGATTGCCACGCAAGCGGTACCAATCCCAGACTGCATGCCAGGAACAGTATTTCTATTTTAAAAAACAGACTGGTGGTGAGACAAAAGTGATTTAAAAATGGGATTTGCAAACTGCTCAGCGATATATATCTCAAAAACATACACTGGTAGACAGGATCAACTCCATGGATGTGAATATGAGAATAAACCAGATTCAGCCGTGTCACTTGTCATTCAGCTACGTCTACATTTCTGTGTACAAGGCTGACAGCCGTTAAGTTGTTGATGCATCAGAGGTTCAGTGAAGTAGTGCGAACAAAACAGAAGAAGAGGCAGAGACTACGATAAATGAACACCGGATCTCTCTCTTGTTCGTCTGGGAAATCTACGGCGGTTGATCTCCACAAGCGGCCAATGTGATCTTACTCCAGCCCCTCCAATCTGCACAGTTGGTGAAATTGATGGACATATGATGTTTGCTATGTATTGATGGTAAAGCCGTCGCCGTCCCGTTCTAGTGCGTTTTCCATGTGTGGGATTGTAGAGAGCTAATTGTTGGATGAGCTCTATAGGATCTTTTCTTATGCAATGTCCATGGAACCTCAGCTGGCGGTGTTGAAATGTATTCCGCATACACAGCCTTATTGGTAACATGGTCATCCCTCTTGATGTTAAGCATTACCCTGTAGCAGGAATTGGCAAAGGTGTTGATTTGTTGTAAAAACTTGTCTTGGAGAACCCAGGTTTCACTTCCATACAACAAGATACTGAGACAAGACGCCTTATAAAAGGTTAACCTTAATAGGTAATAGATGCTTTTTGTATTTGATTTCCAAATAGTTTCTGAGTTCTAGATGGCTACCCATGCCTTCCCGGTTATTGTCTTAAAGTCATGTTCACTGGATACAATATATGAGCCAAGGTATTTGAAGTTTTCAACGAACTTCAATGGCTTGCCATTGATGTTGATGTTAGGTTCTTGTTTGATGTTATAGACCATTACCTCTGTTTCCTTTATGCTAGTTTGGAGACCAGTCTCTGCAGCTACTATAGTCAATTTGTTGGCCTGATCTTGTGCCGCTGTAATATTGAATTCCAGAATACAAATATCATCTGCAAACTCGAGATCCAATAGTTTGCATTCAGGATGTCTTCTTGATTGTCTTGGCTTAAGTATGAACCCTGTATCTCCTTTATTGGCATGCTTCATAATCCAATCAATGACAAAAATAAACCGGAATGGCCGGAGGACATCTCCCTGCAGAACTCCTGTCTTAACCTCAAAAGTCTTGGCTGATGTCACACTGGATAATTGATCAAACACTGTACACTTTTGAATATTAAAGTGACACGTGATTCAGATTCCGACAACTGTATAAGTCCCAAGGTGGGCAATTCATGTACAGCTTACACACACAACTCAAAAAACGGTCACATACGTCAATGGGCAACCATACAACGAGCAGCGGTAGATCAAAAGCTGCACACTGCATCCATGTACATCATGCACATGTACACTTTGCCGTCATTAAATAAAAACATCGCATACAGTTCTGTGCCGTGCGTTGATTCGCATGTTCAGCAAATCAAATTGGAAACATAACCATACCCATGAACTCCACAGTGACAGCCCCAGGGAGCAGCAGAGAGGAGTGCATACCGTGTAGTCTGTGTGTGTGTGTGTGTGTGTGTGTGTGTGTGTGTGTGTGTGTGTGTGTGTGTGTGTGTGTGTGTGTGTGTGTGTGTGTGTGTGTGTGTGTGTGTGTGTGTGTGTGTGTGTGTGTGTGTCCTTGCTTTCTCTCTCATCATAGCAGGATTAGCTCACACTGGACAGATGGTCATCTAATGCCCCTCCCTTCCAACACACACACACACACACACACACACACACACACACACACACACACACACACACACACACACACACACACACACACACACACACACACACACACACACACACACGCGCACACACACACACACACACACACAATAACAGTGGCAACTTCTGTGTTTCATCCTGTGCGCATCGTCGCGAGGCACCGTTTTGACCCACTAAATAATCGCACACAAACACACAGCAAGAGACACATGTCTGTTGATGATGTCATAGACTCCCCGCTCCTCGGCTCAAAATACCTCCCTCTCCCGCGGCCCGTGTGTCAGCCTAACTTGCTTACGGCACTAATGTGTTGCTTTTGTCCTTGAAAACGGGGCATTCTGCTCCATCGTTGGGCCATAACAAGTGGCCTTAGCTATATATAGAACGCTTCCTAACTCGGTTACCTTCCGAGTGCATAATATCGGTGTTCTTGTTGGCCAATGTGGTTGCACGATACATATTTCCCTTTTTTTATTTTTACATATTATTGTATTTATCTCATTGATATTCTCAATTAATGTTCCTTTCGGAACTTCAATATATTCTCAATCTCTGCAATGTTGGTTCCGTTGTACCTCCCATTCTGAACAGCAGTTAAATGCATTGAGTATGCACACACACACACACACACACACACACAAATACCTATGCACCTGTTAAGAAATATTTTCACGTATTGAGATTGCTATGGCAACAGTAGTTTTTACTGTTGCCTGTGAAATATTTGATGCCTCCACCTTGACAGGATGTGGATGTCTGGTTACATCTACCTGGAGCAGAATGTTCTGCCCATCGTATTATGCTCCATACCATGTTCAACCAAGTTCAACTGATTTGACATCTAATATATCGTCCTTATATATCGTCATCGTCAAGATGATTAAAAGGAATATTTAATGGACTCCAAGTACATACATTTGTTTATCGTTTTTATTTTACAAAAGGCCATATCAATTCAATGAATTAATATGGAGACCAACATTTGCCATTTGATTGAGGTTTCTAAGAATAGTATTGTATTCAAATTCAAAAAAGTAAGTGTTTCAAATCATCACCAGAGCATGTCTAATACAGGCGTAGGTCTCGGGATGATCAAAGAAACCCCCATTACCAGAGGATGCCCTAGTCACATGACCATGAGATGTCCTTGTCACGTGAGATGCCCTGGTCACATGACCACATGAACTTCACTATGACTGCGAAAGCCAACTGCTATTATCCAATCACCGCGCGTCTCTAGAAGATGCTGACGACTGTTCAACTGAACGGCCAACGGATAAGACACAGAGAGCCTTTGGTGACCCTATGGTTACGCTAGTTTACACCAGTGCATTGCTGGTTCAAATCCCTAAACCAACAGGAGAAACGACTCCTACGAGAGAGAGAGAGAGAGAGAGAGAGAGAGAGAGAGAGAGAGAGAGAGAGAGAGAGGATAAATACTGTGGCGCCCTTGTCTCCTGCGTAACATAACAGGATTTTAATGCCACACTAAACTGCCCCCACCGTATTAATAGATGGATTAAAGCCAACGTGAAGTAGAGAGTTTTCAATCCAGCATTTTAATCCTATTTCAGAGGGGGTGGAGGAGGGGGTTGGGGGGGGGGGGGGGGGTGGGTGGAGGGTGGAGGGGTGGTGGAGGGGTGGGGGGGGGGGGAGAGTTTGGAGATGCCGGACGTATTCATCAAGCCACGCGTACAGCCACACACAAAGGCAAATATTCAGAGGCAGACGTGGCGGCACTTGTGAAGTGTCGCCGCCCCGCCCGATCAAAAAACATCAGCGTCGGGAGTACTGTGAGCGCATTGATGTCTCTTCCTCACGCACTACAATTAGCGCCATCAACATCCCCAGAAACCCGCCGCGTGTGTGTGTGTGTGTGTGTGTGTGGGTGTGGGTGTGGGTGTGGGGGGGGGGAGGAGATAATGAGTTGAAATGTTTGATCACTGGATGCTGGTGTGAAAGCTTGCCTCCCAGTGTTCCAGCTGCTCACCCTTTAGCAACACCAGACACAAAATAAGGGATTAACTCTCTCACACACACACACACACACACACACACACACACACTCACTCACGTTCCCCACTCCCCGCACTGATATATTCAGCAGCGAAGCCCCGCAGGCAACAGAAAGATTGACTTTGATTTGTCACATTAGTCGGTTTTCTAGTTAAAAATTAAAAAGGCATCAATGTCACCTTTCGGCTTAGAAGTACTTAAAGCTTTATTATTAATAAACCGTGAAAGTAAGCTTTTTTTTTTTTCTTCTCCCAAACCATAATTCCTGGTCCAATCAATTGTTTGTTTTGTTTTTTTTTAAAGGGGGAAAGATAATCTGAAATGTTTGTCATTTCGCGTTTCGTTTTACTCATCTGCAAGGTCACGGCAAACTGATTTAACGGAAAATAAAGGTTACGCGATCAATCATGCTATTAAATAATAAATATAGATTAAGATGCATCTTGAGGTCAGTTGATCAATGATGTCATTGATTGATATTAAGCTATGTTGCAAGGGGAACACTGACGCACATGCAACAGACTTACAGTGTAAATACGCCCTGGAAATGCCACGGGATTCGACGATACTGTGTTTAAATGTATGTGTGTGTGAACAGTGTTTTTGTTGATGCTGTTGGTTTGTTGTGGGGGGGGGTATAATACAATATTCACACACACACACACACACACACACACACACACACACACACACACACACACACACACACACACACACACACACACACACACACACACACACACACACACACACACACACACACACACACACACACACACACACACACGCCTCTAGCAGTGGGTGATCACTACATGTTTTGTTTGATTATTTAGTAATTAGTTTAAGTTTCCAGATGGTGTCCAACCCTCTATTTGTCATTTGTTTACTTCACGTTATTTGAATTAAATACCTCTCAAAAGATCAGCCGCCTCTGAGAACAGAAGAATAACAAAAAATATATTTATAGACAAATATATTTAAATACACACTCACGTCTCATGAGATTCACAAGGGAGGCTGAACAACACAATTAAAGTATTCAACCATTAAAGGAGCGGTCGTGAACGCAGGTGCTCCAGCACAGCTGTGGAAATGGAAGAATGGGTTCATTGTGCTTTCACACCTTTACTGCATGTGCCTTTTACAACCTTTGTGTTTGGAGTAAGAGCGTTACACTGCAAAGCGAGCCTCCCAGCATCCTCTTTAAACGCAAAAGGAAATTGACATTCGATACAATTTCAAAAACGAGACACATCACACATCCAAGACTCAAATTCAAGCCCTTTTCGAACGCGTCTCAGGGAAGAGGGCCATCATCTCCCCCTGTTAGATGGGAGGAGATGGTCTCAAGTGTGAAGTGCGAGGACATCATTATGGAAGGCTTAAATGGGGTCCCCCATTACCCCTGTGCCCCTCAGCCACCCAGTACTAGACCCATGTCAAGCAGTGAGACACGGTCATCATGGCTGGCTCATAGAATGCCTGACCGAAAAATGACAAATTGTGAACATTACAACCGGGGATCGGGATAAAGCCATCTTGAATGTGAACTAATGCACAAGAACGATGCAAACACAACATATTTGTGGTAAAATTAAATAAACTTCAAGACCTTGTATACAATAACTTCAGACATAAGTATGAACCAAAACGTGTATACAATCATTTGAGCCATAAAGTATAATAATATACTATAAAAGCTAAAACTGTCAATCACTTCTTCTAACATAACCTTGGTCTCTGTTATTAATTTTTAAAGCTGTGTGTGTGTGTGTGTGTGTGTGTGTGTGTGTGTGTGTGTGTGTGTGTGTGTGGTGTGTGTGTGTGTGTGGTGTGTGTGGTGTGTGTGCTATTTTGATCTAGGTTCTACTTGAAAAGCAGTTATAAACAGTTAACAGTAAAATAAGAAGTAACAAGCAATACGTTAACAGTGTTACTAAATAGTGTTTTTTTGTTGAATTAACTGTTCACATTCAATGTGATTAAAGCATTTGAATGTAATGTGGCTTTCTTTGCTCTTCAATGGCCATTAATGCATTCTCTCCACCTCAACTAGAGACGGACCATAGACTTGTAATCGACCAACGACACATGGCCGTTGACAAGTCCCTTTGGGGTCCAGCCCTTTGCGGTTGAGATTGTAATCTTGCGTTTTGTCAGGTAGACTGTTGTTATCTTAGGCTCAGGGCCAATACTGCATCCAATGTAGCCTATATTGTCCACACAAGGATAGCGAAAGGGCGGGTGGGGTGGGGGGGGGGGGAGAGAGAGGGGGGGGAGAGAGAGAGAGAGAGAATAGATGCTGCCTGCTGTATTATTTGCCCTGTCTTCCTAGCCCATACAACCTGTTCATTTTCGGCACTCCCAAGACAATTACATTCACCGGCAAATCGATGGAGTTCTCCAGAGAGGAGACTAGAGCGATGGCCGTGTCCCTCGGTTGGGCTCAGCCTCAAGACAACAGGATGGGGAACAGAAACACAAAGGAGTGTCACACTCCTCCTCCTCCTCCTCCTCATCCTCCTCCTCCTCATCCTCCCCGGGGGGTCCCGACGCACAGGGACGTCAGGTACATGACGACGGTGTACACACACACACACACACACACACAGGAGAGTGCAAAACAATAGAGCAGGCGTCAGCCACACACACACACACACACACACACAGAAAGCCACAAAAGTAAGTCACACACACACACACACACACACACACAGGAGAGTGCAAAACAATAGAGCAGGCGTCAGCCACACACACACAGAGAAAGCCACAAAAGTAAGTCACACACACACACACACACACACACACACACACACACACACACAGACACACACACTTTCACATCACTTTCGGACGGTTTCATTAATTTAAAAAAAGGCAGAGAGAAGCATCATCCCACTTACTTGAACCTCCCCTGGCAGTGCTGGCACCGCTCCCCGACCCATCCGCGGTCGCACACGCACGTCCCGTTGACGCACGTCCCAGAGAAGCAGTGGTGCTCGCAGGGCTTCGGGGAGCCCGAGGCCTCGGCGAGTTGGAGCACCAGGTGAAGCACCACCAACACCCCCAAGTATGTTGTGGTGGTTGTTGATGTTGTTGTTGATGTTGTTGTTGTCACGTCGCCCCGGGGAGCCCCCTTGGGATACTTTGTCCGAGCGCAACGGCGCATCATCCGTCCACCTCCGTCCATCATTGAGAAGATCTCACACAATGGAGTAAGAGGAGGACCCCGTCGGTCGTCGTCCTCCTCCTCCTCCCGACGAGAAGACTCGAGACACCGTTCACTTACCGACTTGACCTGTGCCGTGTGTGTGTGTGTTGTTGTTGTCATTAATAATAAGTGTCACTCCTCACCTATACCCAACCCCCTCTCCACCACCTCTTTCATCATCCTCATCGTTTCATCGTTCAAGGCTCTTGAGACACACAGCACAAAAAAGATCCACTTCAACTAAAAACTAAACTTGGAACTATTTATTCCGCGAGTTAATTCCAAACTAAACAAACACACAACTTAGTTTGGAATTGAGTTGAAGTCTGCACAAAGAAAGTGGCGTGGCGTGTCCACACACACACCCCCAAACCCCAAACCCCAGCACCCTCCAAACCCCCCTAACCCCAGACTTGTAGACAACTTCCAGTCAGTCAGGATGACAGTGTGTGTATGTATGTGCACACACACACACAGACACACACACACACACGCACGCACACACACACACGCCGATGGTGGTGGTGGTCCGTTCATACGTGGAAGGATGTGACATGCGATACAACAGTGAACCCGGGGGGGAGAGAGAGAGAGAGAGAGAGAGAAAAAAAAGGGCACCAAAGCTTTAGTCTTCGTATTATATCCTTCTTCTTCTTCTTCTTCTTCTTCTTCTTCTTCTTCTTGGGACTAGTGGTAACAACGCGGTGTCTGCTTTTCGGCCAGGGTTGTCCCAAAAGAAAAACGCTGCGGCACACGGCGCCGAATCATAGTCGAACACAACGGCCGCCTCCTCCTCCTCCTCCTCCTCCGGCGTGATGATGCTGCTGCTGCTCGGAGCTCTCTCTCTCTCTCTCTCTCTCTCTCTCTCTCTCTCTCTCTCTCTCTCTCTCTCTCTCTCTCTCTCTCTCTCTCTCTCTCTCTCTCTCTCTCTCTCTCTCAGCGTCCACACAGCTGGTTCATCACGACGGAGGAAAACTCGTGCACACAGTGACACACACACACACACACACACACACACACACACACACACACACACACACACACACACACACACACACACACACACACACACACACACGCGCGCGCGCGTACACAATTCCCTCACGCATGCGCAGTAACGCCTTCCCGTTTAAAGAGACAGTCCATCATCATCGGAGCAGCAGCACACAAACAAGCAGGAATCCACTAATCCACTATGAAGAGCCATGACACATTTTTGGTTGGACAGTTTTGGCACGCAGTCTTGTTTTAGTCATGTCAGTCAGTCATGTCAATCAGTCATGTCAGTCATGTCAATCAGTCAATCAGTCAATCAGTCACCCAACAACTGCACCGTGGGAAATCCTCTTTTGATGTTCAATTTAAATGTATTATTGTGAGACAAGGCTGTAAGTGATTGTGATTGTGAGCGGACGATGGGTGCCACTGCATTGCAGATGCATAGGCCTTAATCACTAGAGGTGAATACAATACAGGTGTGCCTCTTTGGGGTTAGTTACGGGTCTGACGTCATGAGATTCACCTGCGTTCACCCTTACTGGTGCGCACACAGCATGCAGTATACAAGTGATCTTCTCCACAGCAGCTGTGGTCCAATTGGTCCACTTTGGTGCACTAAAAAGTGAGTGTACAAATCGGGTGGCCCTAATGTATAATAAGTGCGTTGCTTAAAGCCAAGGCTGTCGTTTCAATTAAGTGGTAGTATATGGTAATTAACTATGTTTAGCATTCCTTGCCTGCAACCGGATCTCCCCCGCTACTGTTGTACGTGTAGTTGGTAGTTAGTTAGTTATTTCTTATTATAAAGCCGCTTTCAAAAATCAACATGAGTTTTTATTTTCCATGTTCCTTGCTGTGTGTTTCTTTGCATAGATAGAGATAAGCAAGATAAGGTGGAGAGATAAGACTCAGAGAGAGACAAGCGACAAAGTTCCCCCTTTCATACCCATAAATACCCATAAAAACCTTAGAATACAGTGTACAACTGATGCACAGTTATGAATGATGCATAGTGGATTTCATTCATCATCCAATAGAGACGCATGAGTGTTATGCAAATGAGCTGTCACAGAGCTGCCGTCTCACACGTTGGCGGCTTGTTTACGCGCCCATTTCCCAACACGTGTCACGCAGATGGACTAGTTACAACCCATAATTAGTGTCCGACTCCCCCCCCCCCCCTATACTTACTGCCTGAATAGTGTATATAGGTCTACTATAGTCTTCGCTATACAGGAAAAGAGGGGGGGGGGGGGGGAGTCGTGAACCAAATCGAGCCTACAATTCTCCACGATGACGCCTGTAGGCTAAGCGACGCGTGCCTTCCCATGATCCAATTCAGCTAATTGCTTTACCCACAGTTATTTGTAATTATAAAGCAGCTGTCGAAAATCAATAGGAGTTTTTTTTATTTTTCATTTTCCTTGCAGTGTGTTTCTTTGTCCAAGCCAATCAATATTTCTGTTTCAGCCCTTGGGGGGGGGGGGAGGTTAAACAATCCATAACGAGATTTAACCCAAGCTCTAGAAATAACAAGCCCTGGCTGAACCAATTTCCTATGGGTGGGCTCGGTGCGCCACTGCTCTGGTCTCCGAGCCTTAATGCTTAGTTTAATAATATTATATTCTATTTTTATACGCAGGTAAAGGCAATGGCTTGAGATTTTTGCAACTCAATTCATGTATAGTTGATTGGTTTTTAAATACAATTCAAGCTTCATTAAGTTGTCAGTGTGTGTGTGTGTGTGTGTGTTTGTGCAAAAAGGCTGCAGTGAAATGTGCAGGGAGATGCACTCTGTTTTTGATCAATACACTGAAATGTGTTTCTTCTTATATGAAACAATTGACTCAAGCGTCCTCCTGGCTAAACTCTTAACTCTGAAACGTTTTTCAATCAATATTCTAAAAAGTCGTCACTGTGATGGCATTGTAAAGAGACCGCTTGACACCTTGGCTTCTCCAATACGTCATGTGGAAAATCCCACGAGAGAAAAAGGCCTCAACCGAGGCCTGGGTTTTGCACTTTACACCTCGGTTCCCAGCAGGCGAGATGAGAGTGGTGAGATGGGGTTGCATTGTTTCATTGCATCACCGATCAGCGATCCTACATCTGGGCTGACACTCCCACTGTGTGATGTCACTGTGTGTGAATGACAATTTTGCAACGGCGTGTAAGTAACGGCTAATCACACTTACACCTGGTGGTGTAGTTGGAGGCTGTTTCAACAGTTAAATATTCACAATACGACGTACGTAGCTGCGAAAAACCGTGACTGACTGTCAAGCATAGAAGAAGGAAGAACAAACGGTCCCTGTCCATGTTGTTGTTCTTTCTAAAAGTCATATAACGTCAAACCAACCATGGGAAAACACATTTGTGCCGGGCCGTTCCCCTTGCTCTCGTCTCTGACGTGAATGGGGCATATGCAGTAAAAACATCCATATATCTGCATGAAAAAACATTTTCACTTATCGAGAAAACGGAAGGAAAAGAGAGCGTGCATCAGCATTTATCACACAGGCGTGGTGTGTGGTGTGGTGTGGTGTGTGTGTGTGTGTGTGTGTGTGTGTGGTGTGTGTGTGTGTGTGTGGTGTGTGTGGTGGTGTGTGTGTGTGTGTGTGTGTTTCATTTGCCAAATATCTATTCTCTATTCAGAGGCAAAGCAGATGGGGAGAAGTGGATAATGAAAGGGTTGTGTCAGCATCAAGGTGCACTGTGTAGAGCAGTAGATTTAGCATAGAGTAAAACACACACACACACACACACACACACACACACACACACACACACACACCACAATATATTATATATATATACTGTATATACAGTGATGTAGTAGATATGTGAGTCCCATCACCTGCAGGAAGCCAGCTGTTTCTTTCTTCAAACTCTGGCAGACTGCCCAATGGAACCGGACGGAAAGAGCCAAAGTCATTGGCTTGCCTGTGTGTGTGTGTGTGTGTGTGTGTGTGTGTGTGTGTGTGTGTGTGTGTGTGTGTGTGTGTGTGTGTGTGTGTGTGTGTGTGTGTGTGTGTGTGTGTGTGTGTGTGTGTGTGTGTGTGTGTGTGTGTGTGTGTGTGTGTGAGAGAGAGAGAGAGAGAGAGAGAGAGAGAGAGAGAGAGAGAGAGAGAGAGAGAGAGAGAGAGAGAGAGAGAGAGAGAGAGAGAGAGAGAGAGAGAGAGAGAGAGAGAGAGGAGAGAGAGAGAGAGAGAGAGAGAGAGAGAGTAGTGGATTATATATTTAATATGAGAGCATTTTCATTGTAATGCATGCAAAGTTAAGACAAATACAAAAATATTCAGGTTTACATTTAGCTGTTGGAAGCTGGTGGTGCTAAAAGGGTATTTTGTATGGAAGGGTAGGGCTACACATTGACACCTGAGCAGGGCTTCGGAGACCTGTAATCTAGTTCTGGACACCAACTCATTGGTCCGTATTTCAAGCTGTGTTTCTCATGGAAGACATCGTTTTTAACTTAACGTTTGGCGCCATCTGCTGTCCATAAATAATACAGAAACAGTGTAGTACGTATAACGTGAATTACTAACTGCGTGTAATACGTGAATATGTAACAAATTAAGACATCTCTATGTGTTGTGTTTTTCATGAGTCTAAACATAGTTTCTCAGTGTATTACATTTAATATGACGTGTTAGTAAAGAAAAAGTAAAATACCTGTGTTTCATTAAAGATATAATCCTTCCTAGTATCCAACCACCATAGTGTTCCTACCAAAATTATGGATATAGCTATCCAAGTGTGCTTTCAAGCTCCAAATAACAAAGTAACAGTGCTTCATTCAAGCCAAGCCAATATATCAACATCCTGGTCCTATAGTCATGTTTGTGATGGCAACTATGATCAAACTCACTGCAAGCAGTCAGCAGATATACTGGTACACTGATATAGTGATATACTGATATAATGATATACTTTTATATAAAGGGATGTAGTGATATACTGGTACACTGATAAACTGATATAATGATATACTTATATCTAAAGGGATGTAGTGATATACTGGTACACTGATATATTGGTAAAGTGATATAGTGATATACTGGTACACTGATAAACTGATATAATGCTATACTTATATATAAAGGGATGTAGTGATATACTGGTACACTGATATATTGGTAAAGTGATATAGTGATATACTGGTACACTGATAAACTGATATACTGATATACTCGTATGCTGGTACACTGGTACAGTGATCTAGTGATATAGGGATATTGTGCTGATATATAACTGGTATATTGAAATAGTGGTATATGCTGGTATACTGGTAAACTGATATATAACCGTGATATACCGTGTCTTTGGGTTAGGGTTCTTCTTTGTCCTGGCCCCAGAGTGGTGGAATGAACTCCCGACTTTTGACTTCTGGTGACAGTATTCTGGTATATAAATACACTGGCATTTGTTGTTTGTTGTTGTTTTGTTGGCATACTGATATATCGATATATTGATATACTGACATATAACTGTATAGGGATCTAGTTATTGGTATACTGATAGGCTGGTTTACTGGTATACTGGCATACAACTGACATACTGGTATAGTGATGTTGTTACTGGTATACTGATATTCTGGTTTACTGGTATACTGGCATACAACTGACATACTGGTATGGTGATGTTGTTACTGGTATACTGATATTCTGGTTTAACGATATACATGCTTGTCTACTGGTATACTGAAATGTAACTGATATACTGGTATACCGAAATATCATTTATACACTGGTGTTTGCTGGTATATTGTTATACTGGTATGGTCCACTGGAACATGCAGGGCCTGGACAGTATCCAGGGTATATCCTGGATATTCTAGTGTGATATTGAGCTGCTCCTAGTGTTATATTGGGCTGTCAAACCGAGCTGGGAACACAACCACAATAACCACTAGAAAAGAGCAAGAACAGATTGGAAAATGTCAAAACAGAAGCAGAAACAGAAAAATATGTGTATTTAGGTATTCAATGAAATATTCGGGTATTCAATTATTATTATTATTATTATTATTAGTATTATTATTATTATTAGTAGTAGTAGTAGTAGTAGTAGTAGTAGTAGTAGTAGTACTAGGCCTAGTAGTAGTAGTAGTAGTAGTAGTAGTAGTAGTAGTAGTAGTAGTAGTAGTAGTAGTAATAGTCGTAGTATACTATATCGATAGGCCTATAGTAATTAGGTAAGTAGTGTAGTATTCGTGTTCTTACTGTCATTACCAATACTAATGCTTACCAGAGGGAGGCAGTAGAATGCAAGGACCACAAAACAGTACTTCGTGTGGGCTGGCCATCCAATCTAAGCGGTGGTCTGCTGAGAGTGACCAGGGATACATTTATTGATGTTTAAATGTTGTGTTTCTTCCTTTTTCTCTTTTTCTTTTTTTCTCAAGACTTCCAAAATAGTCTCGATCGACTCAAATATGTATGGTATAAATATGTATTTTTGTATTGATTAAGCACTCCCATGTGTGTGAATGTGCATGTACTCGTACAGTAAGTAGGCTGCGGGCATCTAGGCCTGCGTGCCCGCACGTAGCCTTTTATGTGTGCCCCGAATGCCTGAACAAGTGGCGCACTGTCAACGCAGAATTAATAGCCGGAATTCCGCGCATACCGCACATACTTTCTACATGCATCCCGCTTCGCGCCATCGTATTGAGGTGGATATTTGCCCGCACTCTTGGCTACCCATGGGCGTACGCAGATAAAGAAGAAGAAAAAAAAAATATATATATAGCAAATAGATCAAGGACGCCAGGATATTTGGGAATGGCTCATCTGCATCTAATGCGTTATAGTGCTGCATCCACAGATAGAAGCCCGTGACCCAGGTGTTTTTGGAGCGACTTAGTGACACATCCACCACCCCCCCCCCCCCCACACACACACACACACACACACACACACACACATCCCGTTCTGTCACAAGCCTGCTTCAATCCTGCTGCCAGCCCTTACAGCGAAACTGACGTGTTTTGCGCATTTCCTGCACCATCGTCCAGAGAGAGAGAGAGAGAGAGAGAGAGAGAGAGAGAGAGAGAGAGAGAGAGAGAGAGAGAGAGAGAGAGAGAGAGAGAGAGAGAGAGAGAGAGAGAGAGAGAGAGAGAGAGAGAGAGAGAGAGAGAGAGAGAGAGAGAGAGAGAGAGAGAGAGGAGAGAGAGAGAGAGAGAGAGAGAGAGAGAGAGAGAGAGAGAGAGAGTGTGTGAGAGAGTTGGGGGAGGTAAGGCAAAGCAAAGCAGAGGTATATCCACACCACACACACAGGAAGTCACAACGCTCCAGCAGCAGCTCCAGCAGCAACAGGGAGACGGCGCCGAGAGCAGCCGAAGAGTATAGGAAGCCATCCCAGCCCTCGGGGTCTCGCTGCTGTTGGATCCCGGGTCCCCTTCGTGCTGCTCGGCCTGAGACATTCCAAATGCTCCGCCGTGAGGAGGAGGCACCCGGAGCCTCCCGCAGAACGGCGCTGCCACTGCCTTTGCAACACGGCGCCTCCGACCAGACATAACGGACTTTTTTGGCTTTTGTTACTCGGGAGGTAACCCACACACACACACCCCATCAAACAACAACAACAACAACAACAACCGTAGCCTGGTCCAATCCTACAACCCGATTTAGTGTGTGTGTGAAGCTGTTTGTTGTAGTGTATTTTAGACCCGATGAACGCGTCTGCTTCCTGCGAGTCGTTGTACACACACATAGGGCTTCCTTCCCCGGGCTTGGCGAGGCGTCGTTCCCAGTGCTACCGTTACGTTACGTTACCGTGGACGGACGGGCTGGACCGCGGACGGACGGGGCTGGACCGGGCGCTATGAACTGATACATAGGTTATAGACCTGCGTGTATACGTATCGCACACATCGGTGTCGGTGAGCATCGCGTTGTCGAAGGACACTTGACAACACAGAGCGTATAGCAGCAAACCCTTCCTTCCCACTTGTGAGGCCTATCTGTGGGGGGCTCCGTTTGACACTACTCTCTCACACCCACCCACCCACTCACACACCCGGCCGGCCGGCGGTCGCGTTGGACCGGAGTGAGGAGGGGGGGAGAGGAGACCTTATTTTCAGCGGAGGAACACACGGTGTTTCGCCTTGCGGACGACCAACGTCTTGGACCCTTGGGGGTCGCTAATTCATACCCTGGCCTTCAGTAGAGGACGCGATCCGCTCCAAGCACACCAGTTGCATCACACGTCCACTTTCTCCTCCTCCTCCTCCTCCTCCTCCTCCTCCTCTTTTCTAGTGGATTGAAACGGCTGGATTTGTTGTTGTTGTTGTTGTTGTTTTTTTTATCGTGTAAGCTAAACCCACCGTAGTAGCGTGTGTTTCGTCGGACACCCCCTCACCATGGTGGTGTTCAACGGGTTACTGAGGATCAAGATTCGCGAGGCGTTGGACCTCAAGCCCACCGCTTGGTCCCTGCGACACGCCGTCGGTCCGAAGACCCAGACGTTCATGTTGGACACCTACATCGCCCTGAACGTGGACGACTCCCGGGTGGGCCAGACGTCCACCAAGCAGAAGACCAACAGCCCGGCGTGGAACGACGAGTTCAGGACGGAGGTCCACGACGGGAGGAAAATAGAGCTGTCGGTCTTCCACGACGCGCCCATCGGATACGACGACTTCGTGGCCAACTGCATCATTCAGTTCGAAGACATTCTGCACAATGGAAGCAAACACTTCGAGGATTGGGTAAGCAACCAGGTTCCCACATTTAACAGGCATGGGCAGATTCCCAATTGGCATCCTTTCCCATGTGAGGCCAACACACATATTTACTATATGACTTAGTATGTTATATTATATCCATATCATATTACATTCTAACATATAATTCACAATTGAGGATTAGGGATAACGCAACTACATATTCCTGCTGAAATAATATTTATACAAATATTTTCTTCATGCGCCCAAGCTTGCACACACACACACACACACACACACACACACACACACACACACACACACACACACACACACACACACACACACACACACACACACACACACACACACACACACACACACACACACACACACACACACACACACATACACCATGTTTATATGTATAGGTGCACCTGGACATTATGTTGAAGCCGTTTCTAGTGAATGTGTTTGAGAGAGAGAGAGAGAGAGAGAGAGAGAGAGAGAGAGAGAGAGAGAGAGAGAGAGAGAGAGAGAGAGAGAGAGAGAGAGAGAGAGAGAGAGAGAGAGAGAGAGGGGGGAGGGGGATGGAGAGAGAGAGAGAGAGAGAGAGGAGAGAGAGAGAGAGAGAGAGAGAGAGAGAGAGAGAGAGAGAGAGAGAGAGAGAGAGAGGGGGGAGAGAGAGAGGAGAGAGGGAGGGGAGGAGAGAGAGAGAGAGAGAGAGAGAGAGAGAGAGGGGAGGGAGAGAGAGTGAGAGGGGGGGAGGGGGGGAGAGAGAGAGGAGAGAGGGGGGAGAGAGAGGGGGGGGGAGGGGGGAGAGAGAGAGAGAGAGAGAGGAGAGGGAGGGAGAGAGCGAGCGCTGGACGTGTATGGTACATGTCTTATTATGGAGCTATGGTGCGATTGTATATATTGTAGGCAGTTAAAATATGGTGGTCTTCTTCTCCAACAAGATTAAATCAAATGCCTGCATGATTAAGCCACACGGTAGGAAGTTGTGTATATTCTGTTCGCTTTGTACACTTGGATGGATGAATGCAATCAGCTTAGCTATTTGCATTGTATACTTATGGTTACAAAGGACTACCTTATACCCAACATATCCAAAGTGGTACATTATGAAATACTAACTCATGAAGGCATGAACAAGATGGCCTGCATGAACCGAATATGCACACACGCACGCACACACACACACACACACACACACACACACACACACACACACACACACACACACACACACACACACACACACACACACACACACACACACACACACACACACACACACACACACACACACACACACACTGCCCACCCCATTGCCAAGTAGAAAGGAGAACTGATTTGTAGTGATGTTAATTGATCAGGTAAAGAGGATGCACCGATAGACCCTTTTTACATGATCAGGTGTCATCATAGGACAAGTACAGGTGTTCATTATGCTCATTACACAAATGATGGCTCTGCTACTTTTATGTACCAGGACACAGGACCCTTATCTTCACTGGTACACGACCCATGGACATTAGGGTCCCCCTTTTAACCTGTGCAAATTCTACTTATTATAACTAGTTAATTGTAATGCAACAGATGACTCATAGTCACTACTAGTCCTAGTAGTAGTTGTAGTAGTAGTACCTTTTCACGGTTAGCCAGGTGGTGTGTTGAATCTTATGTACACTTGATATCGATTTAAGGTTCTGACCCACAGCTCTCTTTAGCCCTGTACTGCTGACCATTAGAGGTGGGAGCCCCAAGTAAGTCAGAACTAGGTTACTAGGTTACTGCAGAAGATTATTATTATTATTATTATTATTATTATTATTATGATTTAGTATTATTTTAGGACACTGTTACTCATACTAAACACATGTATCTGTTTGAGTGGCAAACTGCTGCCTGCTGCTTCCTATGTGATCAGTCTTAGACCTATAGCCAATAACATGACAAACACAAAGTGACGATTGTGTGGATTGAATGAATGTTTCGTGATTAGTCCCGTATCTTGCATGGCTTCCTGATCCTTGAACTGTCAGATTCAAAGCAAGGCAGGCGATGGCGTCACAGAGTCTTTGGTTTGACATCTCATACACATAACCTCCTTTCACCTTCTTTTCTTTTTTCTTCTTCTTCTTTTCAATTTTTAAGACTTTTTATCGCCAGCGACACTGCGTAAAATGATCATAAAGAATAACTTGATACTTTCCTTTAGATATTCCTTTTTTTTTTTTAAACTGTGTGATCAGTTCTAACAGAGTTCCCGAGGCTTGACTCGTTGCACAGCTTGCACACATAACAGACAGTCATGTGCTGTTACGATCAATGGGCAGAGTTGGCAGGATACAACCCAGCTCGGCCCGTGGCTCGCAGCAAGCAGTATCCCTCAGTGGAAAAAGGTCAAAGCAATAGGCTACATTTGGTTAAAGTAAGGATGCTGCTGGTCTGTTATAAATACTGGGCAAAGTGCAATATGAATGAAATCTTTCGAAATGAGAATACATTTCGTTAAGGCATGGCACAGTTTTAGGCACGTGTGAACCGGTTTCTGTGTTGTTTGAACCTGTTATTGCATTTTGATTGACTATAGTGTGACCGGCTAGGCCAGTATGGCTTTCTGGTGGTGTGAACGTTTTGCTGGGCCCTGTATGGGCTTGCAGGAGAGCATGAGTACAAAATAGAGGCTACTGTACACAGCACACACACACACACAGACACACACACACACACACACACACACACACGACACACACACACACACACACACACACACACACACACACACACACACACACACACACACACACACACACAGTTCCACTTGAGTGGAACCCATGGATCATTTAGTCATAAGACTTTTGGCTTCAGATGGCACCTACCAGAGAACATGCATTTTATTATTTGACTTTAAAGAAGCATGGAGCCATTCCAAGAGACTTTATTGCCGTAATAAAGAGACACATGTTGATGTATGTTGGACCAAACTGCACAATCACTACTCTTTCAGTAGTTAAGTATTGCATCATCACCGACGTTTCTCACAAGCTTGCTTGGCACCAAACTAGGACCAAGCAGATATCTCCTTATCTCCTTAAGTTGTCAAGAATCCACACACTCCCCTGAAACGCTGCCACAGTACACTTATTGGAGGCAGTATAGCCTTGTTAGAACTTGTCATCAAACAACAAAAGGGAGAAAGGGTGAGCAGAGGAGAAGAGACTAGAGAAAGAAGGAAAACGGAAGAAAAACGGTGTTTCTGACTAAATACGAAAAAAACCAGGCAGTGGGCGAGGAGAGGGCGGGATGATGAGTTAGACAAGAAAGAGAGCGTTGACACAAGCTGTCTGCATTTCAACGGCTGGCTACGCCGGGGCAGAAGTCTGTGTGTGTGTGTGTGTGTGTGTGTGTGTGTGTGTGTGTGTGTGTGTGTGTGTGTGTGTGTGTGTTCGCCCCCTCTTTCTCATGGGCCTTGTCAGTGTCACCAGCACCAGCAAAATCTAGGGAATGTATGTATAATCTGCAAGTACATATATACAGTATATATATACAGTATATATACACTAGACACATACATAGACACATACATAGGTGCATACACATTTAGGAAATGTTTTGAAATGCATATTTCTTTTTTACCGAATGTTATCCAACATTACACAATAAAAGGAACCTAAAGTGTCTAATGGATGATATTTACATATGGCGGATGCTGCAAAAAGCATTTTTAACGTGACAGTAGTTCAGCTCCGCAGGGATAGCAGCATCAGGAATACAAGACCACTGTTAACGTGTGTTTGTGTGTGTGTGTATGTGCATGTTTATATGTATGTATGTGCATACAGGTATGTACAGTATGTGTGTGTGTGTGTGTGTGTGTGTGTGTGTGTGCGTAGGTGTGTAGCACCTCCATAAGGTATGATTAGCTGCAGAGCAGAGACGTGGAGACGACACACAGGGCACGCTGGCCTGGGTGTCAGATTGCTGTGATGCATGTCAGAGGTCATGTGTTGATGGTGGCTAATTGGATGACTCTGTATTTGAAAACATCCCGATGACGTCTTACCGTGAACCGTAGTAGTTTATACCTTGACCCCATCCCTTTCACTGTCCTCATTGTTTGAGGGAAGCCAGAGTGTTTCCTTGGAAACTGTTGTTTCATTCATTCATTCGTTTTTTTTGTGCTTTTTCAGTGGCTTTGCAACAACAAATAGGTCAATGTGATATATCAATATCAATATACTATATCATATGCAATATCATGTGTGTGTGTCACGAGAGCTCTCTAGCTTACCACAGTGCAAAACTTCCTCTTGGTAATGTGACTCTGCAATATTTTGCTGCATTATCATCTGGTTTTGTGAGGCCTAATCGCTCTTAGTCATACCTTTATCTCCTTTGATCATGTTGTTTGTTCAAAATGTTACACAAACACGTTGTGGAAAGAGATGTTTCCACTGGTGGCAATGCAAAAACAAGGTGGTGGAATTTTCCTTGTTTGTTTGGAACCAAAGCAAAAAAAGCGGCGTGCAACAGGCTGTTCTGGTCTTTGTGGTGGTGAAGAATATGGGTCACAATGGAAACCAAGTGTCACAGTGGGATCCTCATCTCATTAGGCCCACACTTTATCGGTTCTATTGAGGAAAAAAATATGCCTGTGAACGATCGCGATCAAGTGGAGGTCGAGTCCAAATGTGTCTCAATAACCACAATTGGTTTAGCCGGTGGAACATTGTGAAAGTGATGGGTGATAAGTGGCCAATGGTGTTCATGTGAAAGGGAGCAAACACACGGCATCCTCTTAGCCTCCATTGTCTCAGGTGGGCAGGTTTTAAAAACCGCCACTAAACTGCCTCTCATTTGGATATTAAAGAGAACTATGGAACAGAAATAGGGCTGAACAATTAATCAACGTATTATCCAAATTGCAAAATGAAGACGTTGCAAGGGTGTGTGCAACCACCATTTATGACATTATGTATTATTAAAAAGAATGACTTTAGTGCTGCAGAGATGCCCTGGCCTACACAGTTTGTGTGTTACAGACCACAACAAATGGCACATGAATTTCAGTGAAAATAAAAAATGATATTTTCCACCAGTAGTGTCATATCGACATCTGCAATTGCAATTACATGTCAAAATAAACTCAATTTTGATATTTTGGACCATATCATTCAAGCCCTAAACAGAAGCGACAGCTTTCGTATGAATGCGTCACCAAATCCGAGTGGGTGTAGCATTTTCCCACCCATGAACAACATGGATCAAACTTTTTGGGCGTTGCAAGAAGTCCAAACCTTGTAGGCTCCCGGCCCTCAAATGTGTCTTACAAGCAGGCACCCTTTGTCCGTCACACTGATGTGTAAACAACGATGTGTTTCTTTGGCTTCTTGTGTTATCTATTATCTATGCTCTCTGCTGAGTCACACAAGTGAAGTACACACGCAGTCTGGGTCCATTATTTGAATTTCTCTTCAAAACATTTGGCTAAGATCGTATGTGGCAAGACCACGTTTTTCACTGTTTGTGTCTGACATACTTTCCCATACAACAGCTGTGTCTCTAATGTCATAACGATTATGAATTCACTTCATTTGATGGATACCGTGGTCTTCATCAGTGTACAACCAGATCCCGATTGGCTGCGTATGCACACATTTCTACCCTTTTTCACCCAGCCATTGATTTCAGGTACATAAGTAGTCCTATCATTTTCATCCGCAGTGCATTTCCAAAGTCTCCTCCTCATGGAGGTTTGCATTCCACCAAGATATTATTATAATTTGTTCCCGAATGTTCCGTTCCAACTAACTAGCTAACAGTTGGAGGAAACAGAAAGTTTTTAACACTGCTTTTGGCTGCGTGTGGGTGGGCGTGCGAGTGCGTGCACAGTTTGGCCATAACCTCGCTGTGAGTGAGTGCCAGTGCGGCGTTGCAACAGAGTGTGGTTTGCTCTGTGGGTTGAGAGATTCACCCACTCTGATCCCACAGAACGTAGGCCTACTACTACATTAACAAAAACTACCGATGAATTATCTGTGTTTAGAGACAGGCCCACATAAATCTCCCATGCTGACAGTAAAGAAAATGTCTGATAATAAAATAAGAAGAAGAAGAAGAAGAAGAAGAAGATGAATAAGAATCAAACATTTGAGTTCTGAAGCACTGTTCCAACTACCCAAAGAAGCGTTTACAAAAACATGCATGCACCTTGCACACATTGGTGTTGGATGTGTGGAGAGAGAGAGAGAGAGAGAGAGAGAGAGAGAGAGAGAGAGAGAGAGAGAGAGAGAGAGAGAGAGAGAGAGAGAGAGAGAACGCGAGAAGAACGCGAGAGCGAGAGGTCCAGATTACCTCAGAGCCCAGTGTGCACCTGGCTGTGAGTCTGGACCCTAAACATAGACGGAGCAACAGAGGAACTGCACGGAAGAACCCCCACGCCCCCCTCCCTCCACCCCTTACTTGTCTTGTTTCCCTGTGGGCCGTAGTAGAGCGGTCTCCTCTCCATGGACCAAAGGAAGCGGGGGCAGGGCTGAGTGAGTGTGTGTGTGTGTGTGTGTGTGTGTGTGTGTGTGTGTGTGTGTGTGTGTGTGTGTCTAAGAATAGGGGGGGGGGGGGGAGCAGGGGGGGAGGGGGTATTGGAGTCACACGGTAGGCCCCCGACTTCCTGTTTTCACTCACCACGTTTGCTCTCCGAAAAGGAAGAATGGATGACGAGAGAGAGGAGAGAGATGGATTGTTCCCCCAGGTAACCACCCCCCCCCCCCCTCCCCCCCTCCCCACCCTGACCCATCAGTCCATCTCTCCCCCCCTCACTCACTCCCTCCCTCCCTCCCTCCCTCCCCCTCCCTCCTCCCCCTCTCCCCCTCCCATGGCTGTCTTTTTCCTACTCATGTGTTATCTGCTGGTGTTTTCCACCCCAGAGCCTAGCTGTTACACTGCAGTTATTTAAGGAATGCAAGGAAGGAGATCCACATGCCGCTCCAGAACAATCCTTCCATCGTCCAGCGCGGAGAAGCCGGGACTGATACCTTTGGTCGGCAGCATAGCACTTACCTCCTAATCGAATGATAATAATATTAATATTAAAATTTATATTATTATTAATAATAATAATAATAATAATAATAATAATAATAATAATAATAATAACAGCAACAACAACAATAATAATTATAATTAACAATACATATACTACTACTACTGCTACTGCTCGTGTTATTAATAATGATATTATGAATAATTATGATAATAATTATTGTAATAAGAATGATTATATTACAGATTTTGTTTTCTGAATATCTATTCCGATTTTTGTTTCTTCTTTGGTGTACTGCAATCAGCTAGAGACTGTTATAATCCCGCACTTGGATGGAGGTTTTGCAAGCCCCAGGCTTTGAAATTGTACAATAGGGACTCAAAACATGTTGCGCTTAAGTCAGAAAATGTGTGTGTGTGTGTGCGCTGGAGGGGTTGCAGATGGTCGTAGGGTAGGGTTAGTATGAGTATCTTGAGAGCCTTAATCGACACTACACACAGTTGTGTGTGTGTGTGTGTGTGTTTCTATACTAGTCATGAAGGAAAAAGACTAAAGAGCTTTGTCTGCCTGAAACATTTCAGGATTCTGTATATTAGGCCTGTATTTCTTGGTCCATGTCTTTGTCTCAATATTCAAACAATTTTGGTAATGGGATCCTCAGAGTTAGATAACATAGGTATGTTATTATTTCCAGACAGGAAACCGTATTGTATTGTATTCAATAATTGGTAGGAGTTTGGTCTGGTTAATAAACTGGTGGTAAGATAAGATAAGATTGGGTGTGCATCAAACTATGGGCAGACCGGCAGCAGTGACATAACGCAGGTTTAAATAGAAAACATTGAACCCATAGTGACCCGGGCTACTGCGGTATGCTGCTGCTGCTGCAAGTGGATGATTTGCATTCACCCCATGGCAGAAGATAAACGTAGCAAGTAGCTTGTATGTCTTTGCTTCCTCACCAACAGGGAGAGGGAAGAGACCACCACACACACACACACACACACATGTGCACGCTCACACACACACACACACACACACACACACACACACACACACACACACACACACACACACCACACACACACACGCAGGCGAACGCACACACGCACTCACTCACTCATGATCACCTGTTGTATACGTTGAAAAGTTATGAACATGCTATTTGGTAAACATAATACATAAAAACATAACCTAATAATACAACTTAGGTTGTCAAAGGCCAAGTTGTGCTGAATGTGTTTCCACTTGTGTGTGTCTCCCAACTGTGTATTCATTTTGCAACTGCACCAAGCCAAACTGTAACAACCGAGGTGTTGGGTTAATGGTGGGTAGCATTTCATGAAAGAGGCACGGACCATATTGAAATGATGCTCTTTGTGTTTCGTTGAAGTCAAAGTTGAAGAACCATTTACACATCCTGGCCCAGTTGCTTTCTAACAACCATGTCTTTATCCATCCTCCATTAGCCACTGGTGATTTGCACATTCTCCTGCAGAGGACAAGCACACGCGCACACACACACACACGCACACACAAAACACACAAATACATACAGTGATCCCATGTCTCTTTATCTGTGATCTAATGTCATTTAGTTTCCCCCCCTATCTTGGTTGGGTTTGACTTTTTTTGTATCTGTGTTTCGTTTTATCATTTGTATGAACCCAGCATGTACTTCCTGTGATGAAATGCATATAAGTGCAAGTTATTACGTACTCATTCTTCTGTACATCTCCTCATGGAATAATTGCGAAATGACTTGGAAAAGGCCTCGTCTCTTACTGGTGGCATCGTTGGTGGCTTGACATACACACAAGGCGTTGTATATCTTCCATTAGATTTGGCCATGCAAGGTGTGCTGCTGGTGGGGGGACAGACAGAGAGAGAGAGAGAGAGAGAGAGAGAGAGAGAGAGAGAGAGAGAGAGAGAGAGAGAGAGAGAGAGAGAGAGAGAGAGAGAGAGGAGAGAGAGAGAGAGAGAGAGAGAGAGAGAGAGAGAGAGAGAGAGAGAGAGAGAGAGAGAGAGAGAGAGAGAGAGTGTATCCCTCTGGGTCTTGTTGATATGGGTAGGGTAGGGTACCGCAAGCACATGACTCCACTTGGAACAAGGCTCATGTGATATTGGACTCTCTCACTCACAAACACGTGCACACACACACACACACACACACACACACACACACACACACACACACACACACACACACACACACACACACACACACACACACACACACACACACACACTCTCTCTCTGATGTGTGGGGGGTAGGGGTGTCCCAGCAGTCAGCGTGTTGCGATGTGTGTGTGTGTGTGTGTGTGTGTGTGTGTGTGTGTGTGAGGACCAGGTTTCTAAGATCATGTAAACGTCCATGACGTGTGACGTTTGCCAGTGGTCTCTTCTCGTCGCTCTGAAAGATCCCTCCCGTAAAAACGAGCTCACGTCCCATGTCCTCGTCCCATCGCCGTGCCGACAATAAGAACCACTTTTCAAGTGTTCCCTGTGAAGACCTGAGTAGTCGGTAGGTGGTTGTTATTGTTATTCATCTGATGGACAATACACAAATCCGTAGTGGATCTATCATTATTATCATACCTATTACGGGGGACGACCAAGGTGCGCAAGGTGAGCAGAACGAAATGTTCCGTGAAATCGGAATCGGTCCCCAAGTCTCATGTAGAGAGAAATTCAGATTTTCAGAAATTCCGATTCTTTTGGCGCTGATGCAGTGGGCGGAGTCTATTCTCCCACCCGCCCCCCCCCGGGGCTACGTGACCAATTACTGTACACTCACATTACGGGTGACCATGCAGCTGAGAGAAGCTACAGCAAATCTGACGTGTGTGTGTGTGTGTGTGTGGGGGGGGGCTCTATAATGTTGAGTCTTTCCGAGACTTCTTGATTGTATTAGCTAAATTAGTTTATTAGATTCTAATCGGATTCTGATTCCGATTAGCATATTACAAAAATGACAAAATTGACAGAAATACAAGACAATACACAAATTAACATATTTACATTATAGGGGAATATACGAATCGATAACTTTAAACAGCACAGCATGAATATAAATACAAAGTCAAAAAGTGTGTGAAGTGTCCATCACTTTAATATGGTCTCATATTTGCTAATATAATTTAACATATAGTAATAGTAAGATAATCTGCAGCACGTTTGCAAGAGGCAATCGATGTATTGACTAGCTACCATGCATGCCATCCAATTACAGGAGGATAAACGTAACATCCCTTTAAACATTATGGGCATCACTTAATTCCAATGCCACTTATCTGGAATATGCTTTATGCATTATTTGCCGACGTATCCTCGTGCTTTATGCATGATACGAGTCAGTCGAGTTAAGAGTGGAGGTTTAGGTTTTGACCTACCCAACACACATCGTCATTAGCCTCTTTCCATAGTCTTTCTAGCTGGGGGGGACGGGACTGTTATCTGGGGAGATATTGCTCAGTACAGGCGATGGATGGTCAAAGGTTGTGGTGCATGTAGCCGGCAGAGTGGGCTCTCCCAGTCTAGACGAGTGGCATCCGGGCTTCATCGGCTTCTTTAAGGCCTCGGCCTCTTCAGACATCACTTTAAACATCATCGATAAAAGCACAGTTGGTACCCATCAGTCAACTCAAACTACAAACTAATTGGGGGGGAGCAGAGGGGTGGGGCCGGGGGTGGAGGGGGGGGTCATGTTTCCAGATACCGAGTCTCCGTCCTCTGTTTTTCTTCCCAATGACGGGAAATTGGATTGACAAGATGAATGCTAAAATGAGGACTTTAATGATCGACCCCCCCCAGCACAGCAGCAGTTGCTGGCAATGACGAGAGTACCGGCATACGGCACGGTCCTTTACAGTGACACACACAGCTGTACACACAGGAAGCCCAGAGTATGTATTCAGTATGTGTTCACGTACAGCCACCTGACTTCTAATCTATTCAGAAAATGCTGCATTCAGTTAGGCCTACTTCTTGGCAATGGATCATATCTGTGCATTGAAATGTGTGTGTCTATGTGTGTGTGTGTGTGTGTGTCTATGTGTGTCTATGTGCGTATGTGTGTGTGCATGTGTATGTTTGTGTGTGTTTGTGTGTGTGTGTGTGTGTGTGTGTGCATGTGTGTGCATGTGTGTGTGTCCATGTGCGTGTGTCCATGTGTGTGCATTTGTGTGTGCGAGTCCATGTGTGTGTGTGTGCGTGTCCATGTGTGTGTGTGCGCGTGTGTGCGCGTGTGTGTGTGCATGCGCGGAGATTAGACACAAACAGATGGGAGCGTGGGTGGCATCCGACCACTCTCCACACACAGCTCACATAGACGAGAGCAACAAGAGAACAAGACACAGGCAGAGATAACAATAATTCACATTTCCTAGTCACAGTTCGGGCCCGAGAGCCCTTCCTACATCCGCCACACAAATCGGATTGTGTAGTCCTAGGACACGCCTATGCATAGAAAACATAGAATACCAACAAAGGAATAAATGTTTGAGTTTGACCCAAATCTTTCGTTTCGAGATGTGTTTGTCCTATAATGATGCTTTCTTTGAATGGAGGTCTGTTTTGCTTTAAACGTACGTTGATGTGTGTTTGATGAGGGGCCTTAGTGGGCCGGTGGACGGCTCGACGGGTGGGCTTGTGCCCAAGTACCAAACACACCAGCTACATCGCTCTTGAACGCAAGGTAGGGCTGACTGGCTGTGTGTGTGTGTGTGTGTGTGTGTGTGTGTGTGTGTGTGTGTGTGTGTGTGTGTGTGTGTGTGTGTGTGTGTGTGTGTGTGTGTGTGGTGTGTGTGTGTGTGTGTGTGTGTGTGTGTGTGTGTGTGTGTGTGTGTGTGTGTGTGTGTGTGTGTGCTGTGTGTGTGTGTGCGCGCGCGTGTGTGTGTGTGCGCATGTGTGTCTGTTAGTGTCCTGCCATTGTTTAGACTTTTATCCCGGGATCCAGACAGTAACCAGGGCATAAACTGGTCCTTTGTTCCATCAAGGCTTTATCCTAACCAGGTCACATGGCTCCAACTGGGAGAAGGAGGGGGGGAGGGGGTGAACAGGTACATGTTAGTACACTTAGCAGCTCAATATACACTCAGGAGAGCTCAGTGTATAGTAGAACACTCAGGGGAGCTCAGTGTATAGTAGAACACTCAGGAGAGCTCAGTATATAGTAGAACCCTCAGGAGAGCTCAGTATATAGTAGAACCCTTAGGAGAGCTCAGTATATAGTAGAACCCTCAGGAGAGCTCAGTATATAGTAGAACCCTCAGGAGAGCTCAGTATATAGTAGAACCCTCAGGAGAGCTCAGTATATAGTAGAACCCTCAGGAGAGCTCAGTATATAGTAGAACCCTCAGGAGAGCTCAGTATATAGTAGAACACTCAGGAGAGCTCAGTATATAGTAGAACCCTCAGGAGAGCTCAGTATATAGTAGAACCTTCAGGAGAGCTCAGTATATAGTAGAACACTCAGGAGAGCTCAGTATACAGTAGAACCCTCAGGAGAGCTCAGTATATAGTAGAACCCTCAGGAGAGCTCAGTATATAGTAGAACCTTCAGGAGAGCTCAGTATATAGTAGAACCCTCAGGAGAGCTCAGTATATAGTAGAACCCTCAGGAGAGCTCAGTATATAGTAGAACCTTCAGGAGAGCTCAGTATATAGTAGAACCCTCAGGAGAGCACAGTATATAGTAGAACACTCAGGAGAGCTCAGTATATAGTAGAACAATCAGGAGAGCTCAGTATATAGTAGAACCCTTAGGAGAGCTCAGTATATAGTAGAACCCTCAGGAGAGCTCAGTATATAGTAGAACCCTCAGGAGAGCTCAGTATATAGTAGAACCCTCAGGAGAGCTCAGTATATAGTAGAACCCTCAGGAGAGCTCAGTATATAGTAGAACCTTCAGGAGAGCTCAGTATATAGTAGAACCCTCAGGAGAGCTCAGTATATAGTAGAACCTTCAGGAGAGCTCAGTATATAGTAGAACCTTTAGGAGAGCTCAGTATATAGTAGAACCCTCAGGAGAGCTCAGTATATAGTAGAACCCTCAGGAGAGCTCAGTATATAGTAGAACCCTCAGGAGAGCTCAGTATATAGTAGAACCCTCAGGAGAGCTCAGTATATAGTACACTCAGGTCAAGGTAAACTCCACACGAAACATGAAACGCTTCTTCACCGGGAAAGGTTCTGATTCAGTAGACCTGCACACACATACGCACTCTCTCTCTCCCCCGTCTCTCTCTCTCTCTCTCTCTCTCTCGCTCTCTCTCTCTCTCTCTCTCTCTCTCTCTCTCTCTCTCTCCTCTCTCTCTCTCTCTCTCTCTCTCTCTCTCTCTCTCTCTCTCTCTCTCTCTCTCACCATGGCCTCTGATAAATTCAATCACACCATAGCTACCTTAATAACACATTTACCATACACATCCAGTCTCTCTCTCTCTCTCTCCCTTCCCCCTTCCTCCTTCCTCCTTCCCTTCCCATGATGTCACATGGAATCACACACACATTGGTGTGCACACACATATTGATCTCCCTGTCCGGGAACCCATTGAGTGATAGGCCCTTGTACATTCACCCCTGGTTATTAAACTCCCAGCCTTACGGGCCGAGCATCGATCCTTTCTTAGCCGCGGTGCTAACGCGACGTCGCTGAGGCGTTATCTCACAAGCACTTGCACAGAGAGCCTGGTTAGCGCCACTGGGGCTGGAGCGCTTCACGATGGCGGAGGCAAGGCTTGGCCTGGCTTGTTTCACATTATGAGCAGAGGCAGCGGTACAAAGCGGAGAAGTAAAGGCTAGCGATCGCCCTTCCACACATAGCGGAGCTGTGACGGCGTCACAGTCGTATGTCACGAAGTGCAATGTCCCTCTCCGCTGCTTCAGATGGGCTGAGGAAGTGTGTCGCTCTCTCTCTCTCTCTCTCTCTCTCTCTCTCTCTCTCTCTCTCTCTCCTCTCTCTCTCTCTCTCTCTCTCTCTCTCTCTCTCTCTCTCTCTCTCTCTCTCTCTCTCTCTCTCTCTCTCTCTCTCTCTCTCTCTCTCTCTCTCTCTCTCTCTCTCTCTCTCTCTCACACCACAGTGCTATTGTCATATTGCCTGTGTTATGCAACAATACTCGCTAATCTTATCCCTGCCACTGTTGAGATCTATGTCTATCTATCTATCTATCTATCTATCTATCTATCTATCTATCTATCTATCTATCTATCTAGCTATATATACATATATATATATGTATATATACATATATATTTAGCTATCTATCTATCCATCCATCCATCCATCCATCCATCCATCCATCCATCCATCCATCCATCCATCCATCCATCCATCCATCCATCCATCCATCCATCCATCCATCCATCCATCCATCCATCCATCCATCCATCCATCCATCCATCCATCCATCCATCCATCTATCTATATATATAGCTTTCTATCTATATATGTATGTATGTATGTATCTATCTATCTATCTATCTAAATATCTATCTATCTATCTAGTATCATGAAGTATTGAAATGAAACAGAGATATTTACAATAGCGTACTTGTGAGAGCACTGAGTTTAAATGGATGAAGCCTAGCCAACGGTGTTCCTAACCTACAAGGTTAGGAACATTGGCTGGGAGAGAGTGTGTGTGTGTGTGTGTGTGTGTGTGTGTGTGTGTGTGTGTTTTACTCTAGCGGGTCTCTGGACAATGCTATAGCATCATTTATTCAACAGGGACAAATTAGGCAGGGACAGACATGGCTAAACAGAAGGACAGGCTTGAGTGGCTGTCGACAAGAAGTGTGTGTGTGTGTGTGTGTGCGTGCGTGCGTGCGTGTGTGTGTGTGTGTTCGTGTGTGTGTGTGAGATCTGTTTGAAGTGCACACAGTGCATTAATAGCAGCCGTGAGGCCAGCTGTGCCGTGTGGTTCTGTGCCTGCTGTGTGTGTGTTGGTTATAACATGCATCATTTCATTCTGCCATACGGGGGCAGGTTTATGGTGATAGATATTCCTACAAAAATACTGCAAGCTGCAGTGAGTGGGGGTTGGACATTGTATGCAGGTGTTTATATTCAAGTTTGAGGTAAACGTTCACGATAAGAAGAAACAACAGCTTTTTCAAGGTTACTGTAAAGGTTGTCCTCTTAAGTGGCTCCACTCTATTTCTGGTGCGTGTGTGTGTGTGTGTGTGTGTGTGTGTGTGTGTGTGAGTGTGTGTGTGTGTGTGTGTGTGTGTGTAAGAGGGGGGAGGGTATTCATGTTTAAATGTGTGTGTGTGTGTGTGTGTGTGTATGTGTGTGTGTGTGTGTGTGTGTGTGTGTGTGTGTGTGAGTGTGTGGTGTGTGTGTCTCTGCGTGTGTGTGATAGAAAGAGGGGATCTGTTGTGTGTCACTTCACGGAGGCCGTGTGCTCCCTGTCAGTGGCAAGGAGCTCTAGAGATAGAGATCTCTCTCTCTCTCTCTCTCTCTCTCTCTCTCTCTCTCTCTCTCTCTCTCTCTCTCTCT
>CM051018.1:11968189-11975689 GCA_027704905.1 Muraenolepis orangiensis
GCCCAGTGTTCTAGTGGTGGTCTAATGGAAAAGTGAGCCGTCTGGGTTTGGGAGCAGCGGTGTGGTTATGCAATGACTGTTATGTAGGAAACACTGCCCTTTATGTAAGCCATGAGTGTTTTGACAATTTAATTAAGAAAGTACCAATAACTTTAATAAAACAGAGGAATTATATATATATTTTTTATATATATATATTTATATATATATTTGATATATAGATCAAATAAATATATATAGAGTATATGTTTTTTATCTATATAAACATTGTATATCTTTTTTAATCTATCTCTCTTCTCTCTTATATAGCACAACATGTACTATGTAGTCAATCAAGTCAATTCAAATTCTCTGTAATGTGTCTCTTTAATATACAATTCTGTAACTTGTGTGCACCTACCGAGCCGGGCGATAGATAACATTTCACTGTACATTAGTACACTGTACTGTTTTGTACACATGTGTGCATACCACATATGTGACACCAATACACCCAGTGTGAACCCACCTGAGTGTGTTCTCTCTTCCTCTCCCCAGCAGCCCGTGGGCTCCCAGAGGTTCAGTGTGAACATGCCCCACAAGTTCAGGATCCACAACTTCAAGGTGCTCACCTTCTGTGACCACTGTGGCTCTCTGCTCTGGGGTCTGCTGCGCCAGGGCCTCCAGTGTAAAGGTACACTGCACTGTGTTTCGTCCAGGACTGGAACATAAATAAATAAATGAATGAATGAATGGATGAATGAATGAATGGATGGAATGAATGGAATGGAATGCGATTATGAAGGAAACCGTTGGGAATGATGCCGGAGGACTCAACTCAGTACCACTATACAATATTTGGATTGAATTAGGGCTTAATTCAATCCAAAAATATGTGGGACCTGACCGAGGCAGACTTTATGTTTTTGTTTTTTAGATATGTCCAGCTGGCTGTTTGTCAGTCACTCCACATAATCATAATCAGACTCACGACACTCAAAAAAAAAATATATATATATATATATACAATTGATTTAGCATATATACCTATTGCGCTCCAATGTGTGGAGTGCTTCAGTGATCAGAATATTTTTAGTTTTTCTGTGATCAATATATTTTGTTATTTTATTTTATTATTATTAATTTTTTTAAGCATGCCCATTCACACAAGCCCACACACCTGTATTTAAGTACTGTATGTATTCTGTGTGTGCGCGTGTGTGTGTGTGCGTGTGTGTGTGTGTGTGTGTGTGTGTGTGTGTGTGTGTGTGTGTTTTGTGTGTGTGTGTGCATGTCAGTATGTAAAGTGAATGTGCACAGGCGCTGTGAGAGCAACGTGGCACCCAACTGTGGGGTGGACGCAAGGGGCATCGCCAAGGTGCTCTCCGACCTCGGGGTGACCCCCGACAAAATCTCCAGCAGCGCCCAGAGACGGAAAAAGGTGAGGTCAAGAGGTCAAAGTTCAAACTTTGCACTTGAAAACGGAGCCCCGCAGAGCCCAAACTTCAGACGGAGAGACGGACAGCTTGGTGAAACAGAACATACAATCCAGGACAAACAGGCAGCTTGGTCAGTCAGACAGACAGACAGACAATGAGAGAGTAGGTGTCTGCAATCTGTGTGGGCTGTGCTTCAGAGCAGTAGCCAATGAGAGAGCAGATGCATGTCTCATTGCATTTGTATGTGCTTCTTCAATCTACCATGTAGCTGGAAAGGTAACTGATATCCAAATTAGTCCATTTTATTTTAATCTCTTAAGAACACAACAATGACATGCATAACACATTTTCCTTTCACGTTAACACATTGTGTTGGTGTTTGTGTTGGTGAAGTCAGATTTTCCATCACTCTGTCCGTGTACCACTAATACACAACACAAACTCTCCCACTCTTTCAAGAACATGTACTAGTACTAGCTGTACCGAAATACTATATATCTGATAATTTATGTCCTTTTTCATCGAGCAACACTGCCTGACAACTGGTTCTTAGGACATAGCTCATGTGTGAACATAATACGCATATATAATATGCAACCCAAATATTTGGACAGCGTCAAATGCCCAATGCTTGGTGTCGAAGATGAAATAAATAATAATAAAAATAAAAAATTCATTGTGTTTATGTAGCGCATTTCAAGACACCCAATGCACTTTGCATAGTGAGTGTGTGTGTGTGTGTGTTTGTGGGCATATCACAACCCATTACCCATGTGTATCACCCACCTGGGCAGCCCGTTTGCACCAGAACTCTCCCTATCCCTATCCCAGTAGAGAGGTGAGGAATAAATAACACATGTTTGTGCCAACGCCATGGAGTCTAGTGACCACAGGAGTCTCAGGACCTCGGTTTGTCTCATCTCATCTGAAAGCACCATCCGTTGTGGGTAATAATTGGGGATATTGCAGAGGCCAAAGGGATAAGCACCCCCTACTGGCCCTGGTCCAACACAACTGAGATAGTAATGGTGGTCATTCTGATAACGTTGCACAGCTTCACCAAGGACATGACCCCCAGCAACCGCTGCCGGTCTGCCCACAGACGGAGGAGGACCGCTCCAGGTCTGCCCCCACTTCTCCTTGTGATCAGGGTATGTAACACACACACGTGCGCACACACACACACACACACACACACACACACACGATCGAGACAGTTAGTAAAGATGCAGCGTTCACGTAATCCCCTCAATGTCTAAATGGATGTAGTGTTTAGAGGCTTGACGTCTGCTCTCGTTCACCCAGCCGACCTGAAGGAGCTGGAGAACATCCGGAAGGCACTGTCCTTCGACCACCGCGGCCAGGAGAACAAGAAGCATCCCCTCTGTCTCTCCTCCTCTTCCCCCGTTGCCACGGCAACGAGCGACCGCCGCCCTGGAGCAGTCGGCGGAGGGGTGGGAGTGGAGGGCGAGCCCGGCAAGGAGAACGGGGAGGTCAAACGTCCCGACGCCCCAGAGGTTAAGAGGATGTCCCTCAACGATTTTCTGCTCATCAAAGTCCTGGGAAAGGGCAGCTTCGGAAAGGTTTGTCTGCACCTCCTTTAAATCCTGCACCTCCTATAAATACTGCACCTCCTTTAAATACTGCACCTCCTTTAACTACGTCACCTCAAGTCAAGTCAAGTCAAGTTTATTGTCACTTCACAGTTTACACAAGTATAAAGCAGTGGTGTGAAAATCTTATGTGCAATACCCGACGACAGACAGCAGTTAAGATAAAAAAATAAGATAAAAAATAGAATAAAAATAGAATAGAATAAAGTAAAAAAATAATAATAATAATCCAATTTATAAAATGCAATATATCGGCACAGAAAAAGAGCAATATGTATATATAAATCAATGTAATAAAATATACATTGTTATATGCTATACACCCTTGTTCAGCAGCCTGATGGCCTGACTGTGGAAGCTATCTCCACTATCAAGCTATTGTACGGCACTTGATACTGCGGTATCGCCTGCCTGACGGTAACAGTGAGTACAGTTCGTGGCTGGGGTGGGCAATTTATTTTATGATGTGTTTGGCCTTGGCCACGCACCGATGGTTGTATATATCCAGGAGGGAGGAGAGCTCACCTCCAGCGATATACTGGGCCGTCCGCATCACCCTTTGAAGCGCTCTGCGCTCGAGTGCGGTGCAGTTCCCGTACCAGGCGGTGATACACCCTGTAAGAACACTCTCGATGGTGCCGTTATAGAATGTTCTCAGGATGCGGGGGCCCATGCTGAATTTCTTCAGACGCCTGAGGAAATACAGGCGTTGTTGGGCCCTTTTCACCACGTGTGTGGTGTGCGTGGACCATGTGAGGTCCTCAGAGATGTGTACGCCGAGGAACTTGAAGCTGCTGACCCTCTCTACTGCAACACCGTTGATGGAGATAGGGCCGTGCTCTCCTCTCTGCTTCCTGAAGTCCACGATCAGCTCCTTGGTCTTCTTGACATTGAGGGCGAGGCTGTTCTCCTGGCACCACTGCTCCAGCGATCCGACCTCCTCCCTGTAGGCTGTCTCGTCGTCGTCGGCGATCAGGCCCATCACTGTCATGTCGTCAGCAAACTTGACGATGACGATGACCTCCTTTAACTCCTGCACCTCCTTTAACTACTGCACCTCATTTAACTCCTGCACCTCCTTTAACTCCTGCACCTCCTTAACTCTGCACCTCCTTTAACTACTACACCTCCTTAACTACTACACCTCCTTAACTACTACACCTCCTTTAACTGCTGCACATCCTTTAAAGCTGCTGTTGGTAAGATTCAAGATAGAGAGAGAGCAGAAAAGAGCAGAAGCGAGCAAGATTTGAAACTATACAACCAAAAGAGGTCCCATCCCTCCCTGTTCTCTCCCTACCACCATTGACAAGTGTTGCATCACACACCTGTGATTGACAGGCAAGATGGATTATCTGAACCAATCAGAGAAAAGGGGCCTTGATTGGCCCATTAGATGGGAACAGTCTAAGTCTAAATGGTTTCCTACAGAGGCAGGAGCCGTCTACAAACAACGCATTTCACTAAAAGTGACGGATGGCTAGGCCATTTCTACAACCAATGACACTCAAATAATAGCTCTTAAATCTTACAGACAGAATATATTTTGCACCTCCTTCACTCCTGCACCGTCTGTCATCCCTCCTCCCTCATTTACTCCAAAGATATAGTGTGTCCATCAATGTGAGACTTGGACCGATCCAAAATAGAAGAAGAGTATTAGGGGTGCAATGAAAAGTGCTTCAAGGTGAAGGCGTGTGCACAGAACAGGACACACTTTGAGGTGAAGGGAACCAACCAGGTTTAGTGAGTCTATGTCATATCTATTCTGAGTGTTCTGATGCATCTCTGTACTAAATGTGTCGTCTGACCAGTTTAGATCTAAAATAGATATATGCATTTGAGAAGGACTATAGTGTGTGTGGTGTGTGTGTGTGTGTGTGTGTGTGTGTGTGTGTGTGTGTGTGTGTGTGTGTGTGTGTGTGTGTGTGTATATGTGTGTGTGTGTGTGTGTGATGTGTGTGTGTGTGTGTGTGTTAGTAACCCAGTGTATGTTGGGCCTTTTGTGTAGTGGTCCTAGCATGTATTGGTCCTAGTGTGTGCTGGTCTTGGCATACTGATACTGATTGACTGTGTGTGTGTGTGTGTGTGTGTGTGTGTGTGTGTGTGTGTGTGTGTGTGTGTGTGTGTGTGTGCGCGTGTGTGCGCGTGTGTGATGCTGATCCAGGTGATGCTGGCAGAGCTGAAGGGGAGTGACGAGGTGTATGCGGTCAAGGTGCTGAAGAAGGACGTGATCCTGCAGGATGACGACGTGGACTGCACCCTGACGGAGAAACGCATCCTGGCACTGGCCCGGAAACACCCCTACCTCACCCAGCTCTACTGCTGCTTCCAGACCAAGGTACACACACACACACACACAACACACCCTACCTTACCCAGCTCTATTGCTGCTTCCAGACCAAGGTACACACACACACTCGCATCTATGCACCCAAGTGCCCACAGTAATGTGCACTAACACACACACAGACGCGTGAACCTTTGGTGCTTGTGTGCACACTCAGTTCTAGTCACACACACATATGTAAGTACAACATATCCCTTTGAGGTATTATAGTGCTTTGCCACTGGGGGGCACTATCTGTATATTTGATTTGCTACTTTTAAATTGTTTCTAGCCTTTTTGAACACCTTTGCATGCTGACATACAGGTTGCATAACTCCGTATGAGTAGGCCACTTTGGAAAAGCATTGCAATTGGAGAATTATGTATATATTCTGTATGTTTTTTTTTATATTTCCAGAAATAATGCATTCCAACAATTCCAACAGCAAGTTTATATTTGCTTTATGTCTCACTTTTGTGTTCTCTCTTTTCCACTCCTATTCAAACCTTTATTTTGCATAAATCTTAACATAATTTGATACAGATGTTTTGAACATTCAAAAACACACAGACTCTGGTGGTCAAGGACACAGCATCACTGTTTAGTTCATGTTAATGAGTTTTCACTCAATACAGCAGCAGCCATTTTGTCCCAGTACATCCTTTGAAAAACATGTTTTCTTTGGACCCACACACACATACACACACACACACACACACACACACACACACACACACACACACAGACACACATGTACGAACGCACGCGCACACAAACACACACACGCACTGACACACACACACACACACTCCCACACACACACACCAAGATGCAGAGAACATGTGGCTTGTGTTTTGGACATAAGAGCTTTTTAGGTTGTTGAATGTTCCATGCATCGCTTGTTGCATAAGTAATCTTGTAGGGAAATCAGTGGTGTGTGTGTGTGTGTGTGTGTGTGTGTGTGTGTGTGTGTGTGTGTGTGTGTGTGTGTGTGTGTGTGTGTGTGTCCAAGTTCAGAGAAGGTTGCAAATGTGAAGAAGTGTCTGCAAAACTTAACCTAAAGAATAGAACAGAAATGCATTTGTTGTATTATTTATACATATCGTTTTCACATATATAATTATATATTTTATTTTATTTATTTTTATGTAAAAAGACTGAGTTCTGTTGGACTGTAACTCAGTTGACTGTTACAATATGTCATCGGCTTGGTTATTATATATTTTATATACATATATATATATATGGATATATATATTATAGGCAAGGGCAGCAGGATAACGCCGGTTCAAGTCCCCGAAACACCTGGGCAGTGCCGAGGTGCCCTTGAGCAAGGCCCCACTACGAGCTGCCCGCTGGTCTTAATACTAGGATGGGTTGAATGCAGAGAAACTCATTTCACTGTGTGTGTGTACATGTATGTGACCAATGAAGAGGATTCAATCCTCCAGATTGACTGTAGATTTTAGATGTAGAGAGTTGCTATTCACATAACATAACACAACATACAACCTGTCATTTATTTCTTTCATCTACAACAACAATTCCACACTTAAGACTTCTGTCTTTTTTCTTCTTCTTTTGGCTCATGCTTATTTGTGTCTTTCATTGTTTGATTTCTTTCTTTCTTTCTTTCTTTCTTCTTTCTTTCTTTCTTTCTTTCTTTCTTTCTTTCTTTCTTTCTTTCTTTCTTCTTTCTTTCTTTCTTTCTTTCTTTCTTTCTTTCTTTCTTTCTTTCTTTCTTTCTTTCTTTCTTTCTTTTACCATTTGTTTCTTTTCTTTTCTTTTTACCATTAAACCGATCGATTGAACGTCACAACAACAGCATGTGTCACTCAGTGGTCTTATTATGAAATATTGTAGCACTATTATTTCCTAATATTATTATTATTATTATTATTTTATATCTGTAGTTTTATCAGGGGGAGGAATTAGCAATCAGGAGGAGCTGAGGAGCTGAGGAGCTGAGGAGCTGAGGAGGGGTCAACAAGGGGAGGGATGGAGGAGAGGGGGGGGGGGAGGTGGGGGGGGGGGCGGGCGGGGGCCTCAATTTGTTTTTTTCTCAGAATGTTCTGGAAACCCGATACTCGGATGACAGCGGCTCATTTGATTTATTTATCTCAAAACGCACAGGAAACA
>CM051018.1:11980689-11985689 GCA_027704905.1 Muraenolepis orangiensis
ATTTGCGAATATATACACGCCATTTCACATAATATTGGTTAATATGATGAATCCTAGATCATAATTCCTGTTCATTAGACTGTAAATATTATTAATCCTAAATTCTAAATCTCTGAGTCTTTTCTCTGAGAGTTTTTAAGGAGCTTAAGGACTGACTGTCCTGAACATACTTAAGCCCCGCCCCCTCCTGCCCCCCACGACTGGCCCCGGAGGGATGAACGTGAGAACGTGTGTGTGTGTGTGTGTGTGTGTGTTTTCATAATATATGCACCGTGTATGCGGGTGTGCGTGTGTGTGTGTGTGGGGGTGTATGTGTGTTCATAATATACAGTACAGTATGTACTGTGTGTGTGCATGCATCTGTGTGTGTGTGTGTGTGTGTGTGTGTGTGTGTGTGTGTGTGTGTGTGTGTGTGTGTGTGTGTGTGTGTGTGTGTGTGTGTGTGTGTGTGTGTGTGTGTGTGTGTGTGTGTGTGGTGTGTGTGTGCGTGTGTGGTGCGTGCGTGTGCGTGCGTGCGTGCGAGCAGGCTTCAGGGTTAGGGTTGGAGCGTTATGTCCTGCTGACAGGAGGCGGGAGGCTGGAGGGACGCTTGTTTTCACACACAATATCGTCTTACTTTTACCTTCTGTCCAAACACCGAGTCCTCCGTGGTGTTCACTCCTTCAGTCTCTTCTCAATGTGAGAAGGATCCATGCATGAGCCATAATGTAATGCGTACGGGTTAACACCGACATAAAAACACATCACTATGCACATGAACACGCAACAACTTGTCATTTTGTATATTTGTGTATTTGTCGTGTGTTCTTTTTGAGACAACTGTGGATGTGGAGCGGGTGCTCTTATGTTCTTGGTTCTCTGCTGGTTCTCTGGTACCCTGGTTCTCTGGTACCCTGGTTCTCTGGTACCCTGGTTTCTGGTACCCTGGTACCCTGGTTCTCTGGTACCCTGGTTCTCTGGTACCCTGGCTCTCTGGTACCCTGGCTCTCAGGTACCCTGGCTCTCAGGTACCCTGGCTCTCTGGTACCCTGGCTCTCTGGTACCCTGGCTCTCTGGTACCCTGGCAGGGTCAGCAGCCAGTCAGTGCTGACAGCGGGGTAGGTTAAGGATAAACATTATTACACTGGCTCCAGGGCCACACACACAGACACACACACACAATACCCTCTGTCCACCAATTAGAAGGACTTCCTGTTGCTGTGGTTGTGTAGAAAACGACTTCCTCCTGACCTCCCAAAGGCAACATCCACTCGATATGGACTTGAGATGATATAAAATTACCTTTTTTTTTGGGTTCAGACTGTAATGGTAGTCTGGTCAGGTCAAATTTGCAAACTAATCCATGTATTATTTTATTCATATCCATATTTATTTGTCCATGATAAATGGCCCATGCTATTGAGTGATCAGAAGATAGCATAACATAATGGTAAGCCCTGTGTGAGGGCCCTTAACGACCTACCGGTTCATAAGCGCGCTCCTCTGACCGGGCTCCTGAACGGCTAACGAGCCAACACTAATGGCTTGCAGTGTTCCGTAGAAAATAAGACGTTTGTTTTCTTTCTGCTACTTTTGTGGACCAAAAAGTTCCCACTCCTTTTTCCATCTTGGACTCCTTGGACTTTTTTTTATTTTTTCCGAGATCTATTGAAATGAAGTCATGTTGTTGTGTCAAGGGATGTGGTCCGTGACCTTTCCCTTCCCAAGTTTTTTTCTCTCTCTGTATGCTTTTATGTTGGAAGAGCTGTAGAACACCTACACTCCCTGCCTCTGTCTCGGGAACATTTATTTTTGAAAGAGGCCAAGTCAACACATTTTTTTTTGTTAGTTCTTTCTGTATGTATGTGTGTGTGTGTGTGTGTGTGTGTGTGTGTGTGTGTGTGTGTGTGTGTTTGTGTGTGTGTGTGTGTGTGTGTGTGTGTGTGTGTGTGTGTGTTGGTGTCGGTGTTGGTGTCGGTGTGGGTGTGTGTGTGTGTGTGTGTGTGTGTGTGTGTGTGTGTATGTCGGTGTCGGTGTGTATGTGTTTGGCTTAGACAGGACATGGCTGTACTACACACATAGACATACAGCAACACACATACACACACACACACACACACACACACACACACACACACACACACACACACACACACACACACACACACACACACACAGCAGGGCATGCCTGTGTCTATGTACTGTATATGGCACCATGTAATATCCAGCGCCATTGTCCAGACATGTGAATATTTGGGCGTGCGATGTGTGTGTGTGTGTACGTGTGCCGTATCTTCCCTTCTGTACATTTCTAATTGCGGCGACTGGGAACAGTTTGTCCCGCATTTGATTGGGTGGGACCGTCGAGGGGAGGGAGACCCTGGGTACATGTTAAACAAACTATTTCGACATCCTGTTTAAAGATTTCGCTGGCCGAACGGAGGACAAACTGAAAGCAAGCAGGAGCACATTGTTGTGGTGTCCCCCCCCCCCTTTTCTGTAACACACGGCACTAAGCACAAGCACTTTTTTCACAAAGCGCCGCACTCCGGGAATGTTATCGGCAAAGTTATCCCTTCAAATCCACGGACACGTTCTGATTCGCCCTCCTCCTCCTCCTCCTCCTCCTCCTCCTCCTCCTCCTCCTCCTCCTCCTCCTCCTCCTCCTCCTCCTCCTCCGTGGGCGTGGGGTTATCTGAACATGTTCCTGTTACGGTTCGTAGTTGTTGAAAGATACATTGTGAAAGATACATACAGTGGTTTTTTTTTCTTGGAGTTGTTTAATGGAAAGGGTTGCAGTCGATTTCTAGTTGGTTCTGGTTCTCGATACCGAGGGGGTGTTTTAGCTCCTCTTCCTCACTTCCTCACTCAAAAACAAAGGAAGATTTCATAGTACGAATAAATATATTTGTCCTTTTGTGTGCACGACTCACGTGAGGTGACTCGTTACATGTTTTGGATCACAAATCAGGAATCGCAAATCAGTTCAGTTCAGTTCAGACCACTTTATTTATCCCTCGAAGGGCAATTCAATTGCAGCTTACCACACAAGAAAAACCAAATTAAGATGACACTCGTAAAATACACTCACAGACAAGATCAATTATCAACATACAAGCAACAAGGAGCAGCAGTAGAGTCTACATTTAGTAGCCTGATCGCAGAAGCAATTCAGGAGTTAGGAGAGTAGCGGTTTGGGCACATTATAACGCCATTTCAATGAATTCACTGGACTGAACATGGTCAGATTGACTAAACATGTGTTTTACAGTGAATTCACTGGGCAGTACATGGTCAGATGGACTGATTGTGTGTTTTCCAGTGAATTCACTGGGAAGTACATGGTCAGACTGACTGATTATTTAGTGTCCCTTCTGGGACACCTGGACACAGGGAGAAAAAGCCTCAAATCGCCCATCATAAAATAGAATTCCCCTGAAAGAGTTACCATTTCTTGACTGGGACTTTCCTCCTCCCAGTGTTGTGTCCAGCCTGTGTTGTTTCTACGGGCCGAACATGCAATATTCCAACAGGCCTTTTCTTTCATCTGAAAACAATAGAAAAACGCAACCGGGTCAACTCCTACACAAAGACTTCAATGTCACTTGATTCCAGACTGATTCCCACCACCCAGAGTATTTATACTGCTCCCACTGAAATCATGCTGGGAACACAGGAGTGGAGTCATTGATTCATCATTTAGCATTCTATAAAGTCACCGAATATTGGCCAATGGCCATCACAATTTTGCAGAACCCAAAGGGTTTGCCAACAAGCATAAAGAAACTATTAATTTCCGTTACAACGAAAAACAACCCAATATGTACCTTCCTGAGGCTAGAAACTGCAATGGTAGCGCATTTATACTATCGGTTCATCAAATAGCTAAATAGACACTTTCTGTTGATCACAGTGTGTGTGTGTGTGCCTGCAATCCTCTTTACTGATACCACTCTGTAGCCCTGGGAATCAGATGGCTCCCAGACAATAGCCCTGAGGTACACCTCCTCCAGTTCCAATGCAGAGAGCTTTTTATATCACACACACCCCATCCTTCGATTGTGAAAAACAAATCTATATGACTATCATACACATTTAAATATGTATACAGGGGAAAGGTCTCTCTCTCTCTCCCCCTCTCTCTCTCTCACCCCCGCCCCTCTCTCTGTATCTTTCTCCCCCTCTCCCTCTCTATGGTGCTCAATAACTTTCGCTGGCTAAAACACAATCTCATATCCTATATAGAGGAAGTCTACTTCAATTCGGGAATTGAGCCAATGATTCAGTGCTTAAGAGAAAGGGTAGCTCTCTTTGTGTGTGTGTGTGTGTGTGTGTGTGTGCGTGCGTGCGTGCGTGCGTGCGTGTGTGTGTGTGAAGAAGAATAAGTGTTCTTAGTGCTGTGAAGGTCATTAGTGTTCACTATTTTTTGGTTTACTTTAGGAAATGCCCCATTTAACTCAAAGCACCAGTAAAATAACTGGCAAGAAGCTCAACGAGAAAATTCAAAACCCTCTTCCAGGTTACTAGAGGTTCAATTTTAGACAGTGGGGAGTGTGTGTGGTTGGTGGCTGACTTAAGCAGCCTCACCTGGCCTGAGTCAGACTGATTGGCTGGTGAGGCTGCACACCTGTGGGTCATTGTTAATCAAGGCCCACAGGTTAAAGCAGCCACCACCACACACACTGGAGGAAGAGCTCTAGCATGTACCATCTGCTCTGTTCACCATTATTCAAACTCTTGCAATAAACCAGATTCCTCATCACCCTGTGTCCTTGTCTTCGGGAGGAGCCCTCAAGTAGCTTAATTTGTTTAATGGCTGGTGGCAGTGTTGTCTGCTACAGACAGTTACACAGACAAGGAGCAAACATCCATAAAACTCCATACAAAGTACATTTCCTGATAACACACAGGTGAAAAGTCCTTTTTCAATTGTAACAATTAGCACCCAGTAAGAGTGAGGAGTGCCCATCAAATGTTGGGTTTCTAAATCTGGAATCTTGTGCCTCTGTGAAGGAATGAAA
>CM051018.1:11990689-12010689 GCA_027704905.1 Muraenolepis orangiensis
CATGTTGACATTTTTGCAGCAATCAACCATCAAACTAGGAGCGGCTGTGTCCACGCTCTGTTTCCCTCATCACTCTTTGCCTTATCTCTCTCTCTCTCTCTCTCTCTCCTCTCTCTCTCTCTCTCTCTCTCTCTCTCTCTCTCTCTCTCTCTCTCTCTCTTCTCTTGCTGCCTCTCTCTCTCTCTCTCCTCTCTCTCTCTCTCTCTCTCTCTCTCTCTCTCTCTCTCTCTCTCTCTCTCTCTCTCTCTCTCTCTTTTCCCTCTTGCTCTCCCTCTCTTTTCCCTCTTTCTCTCTCTCTAAAAATGTTGGTTTCTCCGCCTCTCGTCTTTCTTTCCTACAGCCTCCTCTCCTCTCCTCACCGTCCTTCCTATACTCTCTCGTTCCTTAACATGTCCGTCCCTCCTTCCCTCTAGTCTCTTTACCATCCTGCTTTTCCCCATACAGGTGTAACTGTAGCGTTGATATATTCCCCTTTAATATTATGGTTTATATCCATGTCAAGCAGCATGGTCATTTTAAATGTCTGGGTTTATTAGGAATATGCCAGTATTTTTACCGTTCATAGTCATAGGACAATGTCTTATTACTGTTGTTACTGTTCATGTTGTAACTGTTCATAGTCATTGGACTATGTCTTGTTACTGTTCATCTTGTTACTGTTAGTCATAGGACTAGGTTTTGTAACTGTTCTTACTGTTCATCTTGTAACTGTTAACTGTTCTGACAGCTTTTAGGATCAATTACTTGAAAAGTATAAATGTTGTCAAGAGCAATTTAAATAAAATGACCCTCAGAGTACGGCATCTCACAGTGCAAACGGTGGTAAGTGTGCGTTTAATCAGTTTAATCACCATTTTGAGGGGTTCTTGTAAAAATAGTTTTCCCTCTGAGGGGTCCCTGGCCCCAAAACAGTTTGAGAACCCCTTCTCTTATACACACTGTCTGTGTGTCCTCTCTCTCTCTCTCTCTCTCTCTCTCTCTCTCTCTCTCTCTCTCTCCCCCCCCCCCCCCCCAGAGACCTGAAGCTAGACAACATCCTGCTGGACTCCGAGGGACACTGTAAGCTGGCGGACTTCGGCATGTGCAAGGAGGGCATCCTGGACGGCGTCACCACCGCCACCTTCTGCGGCACGCCGGACTACATCGCGCCCGAGGTCAGCCTTCAGCCGTAACGTAGACGTAACGTAGGGCCCAAATTGCAATCACGCCCAAGTGTGATATCCGAATTGCCGGGTAAAATGTGTCAATGTAAACGTATAACATCGTTAAGAAACAAACGAGAGGGCACTCAGCAGAGCGCATACCTCCGCCACACCAAATAGTCCCACCGGATCCGGATCTGCGCCAAAACTATGCATCAACTGTTCCTTGGCCCATAAGCAATCGAACCACCGAGTTTCAGTTCCAATTTACGGACATATCTTTTTGAGTTATCTTGCTAACAGACAAACAGACAGACAGACAGACAGACAAACAAACAGTGGGCGAAATCATAACCTCCGAGGTAACGAAGTACTGTAGTGGCCTGCACCTTGCTTTCTCCAGATGTAAGAATGTGTTTTGGAATGTTTGTTTGGTTCAGACCCTCACATCGCTGTCGTTTTTTCGTTGAAAATAAAAAATTGTGATGCAACAATGATCATTCCCACTAATAGTGAATGATATCGCAATCGCAAGGGCTGTCTAAATCATTGCAACATGATTGACTTTCTTCCCCTTATTGTTCAGCCCCACTGCAACGGTCTGTGTGTGTGTGTGTGTGTGTGTGTGTGTGTGTGTGTCTGTGTCTGTGTCTGTGTCTGTTCCTTTCAGGAGCGAAGGTTCACAGCAATAACATCAGCGTGTCTGAACAGTGCCGTCTTGGGCTGTTTTATAGAGAAGAGTCACTAACGTCTAGCCTCGGAAGAACAATAAATGAGCTTTGATGTTGAAATATTGGGTTTCATTGCTTCTGAACAAATCTACATTACACACACACACACACTCGCACATACTGTACACACGGTTAGTTAGAAATGTGTTTTTTGTAACCTCACACCGCACTTGGCTTGAAGGGTGACTTTGTTGTGTGGTGTCATATCGTTCCGTGTGTACAGTTAGGAAGTAGGACATTTTGTGGGATGTTGTGTAATGCAATTTGATTTGGTATGTGCGTGTGTGTGTGCGTGTGTCTGTGTGTGTGTCAATGTAATATGTCTGCGTATGTGTGTAAATGTAATATGCGTGTATGTAAATGTATGTAACGTGTGTCTGCGTGTGTAGATTCTCCAGGAGCTGGACTATGGCCCGTCAGTGGACTGGTGGGCTCTGGGGGTCCTGATGTACGAGATGATGGCCGGCCAGCCTCCGTTCGAGGCCGACAATGAGGACGACCTGTTTGAGTCCATCCTCCACGACGACGTACTGTACCCTGTGTGGCTGAGCAAGGAGGCTGTGTCCATCCTTAAAGCGGTCAGTCGAAACACACACTCCGGGGGGGAAACACACACTCTGGAGGAAGGGAAGGGTGTGTGTGTGTGTGTGTGTGGGGGGGGGGGTGGGGGTTACTTGGTCCCTCTCTGTCTCTCTTTCTGTCCCTATCTCTCTCTCTCTCTCGCGCACTCTCTCGAATAATTGTAAAAATGTCAAATAAATGGTCTAAAGTACAATATAATACAAATGTAAATGTGTAGTCAATTCGTAGGGAATGCATACTGCGAGAAGGGAATGGGGAGTAAGCATTGCATTGTACTTGTTGCAAATGGCAATAAAAATCATCTTGAATCTCACATAAACGTTTTGCAACAACCTCATGTTCACTCTGTCTGTTGCAGTTATAAATGCAAAGCCTTGTGGGAAAGTGAGTGTGTTTATCTTGGAGAGTCCTTGGGTTCTTGACCACAGTCCTCTGTCCTGATTGGTCGGTGTCTTCCATGTGAAGGACCCTGTGGATTACTGACCAGTGCTGCAGAGCCCTTCACATACCTGAGGGACACCAATTGGAGGAGTTTCTTGCAACCCTTCTGGCAAAACTCACACAGCGTTCAAAGTTCAAAATTCAAGATTTTTGATTTGCCATATGCAACAAGTACAATGGAATGTTTACTCCCCATTCCCTTCCCCAGTATGAATTCCTACAATTGAACACTATATACTAAACTACAACAAGATACAAGATATTTATCTACAAAACAATACCATAAAAATATAAATAATATATACAATAAAAATAAAGGGACTAAGAGCAGCAAAGTGACTGTTAAATGATATGTACATGTGTCGAATGTACATTTTTGTAAATATTGTTTACAAAAATCTTTAAAAGCATTTTAAAGTGCCAGTAGTGCAGCAGCATCATGAATACAGTGCAGTACAGTGCAGTGACTGTGATGAGTCCAGAAAGTCCAGCAAAGTATGTAGCAAAGTGTAATGTTAGTGACAATGTTATGAAAGTGAAAGTGGCAGCACTCCTAGCAGTTCAGCAGGCTTACTATTTACTATACTTTTACAACACTTTAATATTACAACACTGTACACAATAAAAAGAACAATAAAAAGAACAATAAAAGGAACGGATGGATGATGTGTTGAGTTCGAGAACTCCATCGAGAAGATCCGGTTCCGTTTCTGTAGCCGGTTGGTGACCTTTCATTCTCCAGAAGGAAGCAACACAATGATGACTGATGAATGAGTGTCGCATGACCAGCGCTGGCTGCTACCACTACCGGGGTATCAGGCTCCCGCCATGATGTATTTAGCGTTTAGTGGACACAGAGTTTCCGCCAACTCCGCTGGTAACGGACGTAGGGCACAGGATAACTCGTAAGAGATACAAGATACAAGATATTTTATTGGCCATTTGTAAATAAGTACATAGGAATGCTTACTCCCCATTCCCTCCCGCAGTATAACTCAGTACGGGTCGTACTGACCTGGATCTCACTTGTCATTTAGAGAGAGACCACAACATACTGTCAGTGTGTGTGTGTGTGTATATATATATATATATATATATATATATATATATATATATATATATATATACGTATACTGCTTCCTCATTATGCTCACCTCCTACGCCCCGCCCCCTTGTTTGCAAGTGGACGCCCAGCCACACCCCCCCTTCACACCACAAATAGATAAAAACATTTGGGATGTCATACAGTAGATTTACTTAAGATACTTCAGATTTGGTGCCTAAAATGAATGGGCTTCGTGGAGGGTTCTTGAAAGCACACCCAGTCATGGAATTTCTCTTAACTTAGGGAGAGGACGCACAACAGGGAAACTATCGTGCTAACGATAAAGCTATCGTGGCCTCTGTCCACCCTAGGCTGTGTTAAAGTGTGTGTGTGTGTGTGTGTGTGTTTGCCTTTGTACCCTGTTTGTGTCTGGTGCTTCCATCCCTTTGACCTCTCTGTCCCCCCCTTTGTGTGTGTGTGTGTGTGTGTGTGTGTGTGTGTGTGTGTGTGTGTGTGTGTGTGTGTGTGTGTGTGTGTGTGTGTGTGTGTGTGTGTGTGTGTGTGTGTGTGTGTGTGTGTGTGTGTGTGTGTTGTCCAGTTCATGACCAAGAGCCCCAGCAAGCGGCTGGGCTGCGTGCCGGCTCACGGCCTGGAGGACGCCATCAAGCTGCACCCCTTCTTCAAGGAGCTGGACTGGAACTTGCTGGAGCAGAGGAAGGTCAAGCCACCCTTCAAACCACGCATCGTGAGTCTCCTCACTCTCACCTAGCGCGCACACACGCACGCACACACGCACGTACACGCACACACACACACACACACGCACATGCACGCACGCACACACGCACGTACACGCACACACACACACACACACGCACATGCACGCACGCACGCACACGCACGCACACAAGTACACACGCACGCACGCACGCACACACACACACACACACACACGTACACACAAGTACACACACACACACACGCACGCACGCACGCACACAAGTACACACGCACGCACACACACACACACGTACACACAAGTACACACACAAGTACACACACAGGTGGACACTTGACTGATGAGCCTAAATAAAGTGTGTCAAAGACACTGATGATATTTATTTAAACTGAACTTTTAAGTCATATGATTGACACACACTTATCAAGCACCGCCCACAAACACACACACACACGCACAAGTCACGGTGCTCATGCACACACACATGCAGCCTTCTCATGATAAATCATGACACACCATGTGAGCAGGCTCAACATTTCAACCGACAACATCACATCATCAACGCCAAGGTATAATGAGGTTGTTTAAAATGCGTGTGAAATGTACTGATTTGAAACATTTTTTAATCTTTATATAGTTGACATGTTATTTGTTTAAAAGCTGCGTTGGGTAACAAAACCCCAAAAGTCCCCCCTGTGTTTCTCCGCCATTATGAAGCGTTGCATTTCACGCACCTGTGCTTACCAGGCAAGCATGGATTTCCCCAACCAATCAGAGAGAGAGAGAGAGAGAGAGAGAGAGAGAGAGAGAGAGAGAGAGAGAGAGAGAGAGAGAGAGAGAGAGAGAGAGAGAGAGAGAGAGAGAGAGAGAGAGAGAGAGAGAGAGAGAGAGAGAGAGAGAGAGAGAGAGAGAGAGAGAGAGAGAGAGAGAGAGAGAGAGAGAGAGAGAGAGAGAGAGAGAGAGAGAGAGAGAGAGAGAGAGAGAGAGAGATGCCCTGGTCAGACAGAAACCAGGGGCGGGTCTAAAATCTAAAATGGTCTCATACTGAGGCAGGCGCAGCCGACCGGAAACAGATATTCATACAAAGCATTTCACACACAAACGGCTGAGGGATCATTGACAGCACCTTTAATAGAGACACATCATATCTTCCTTTCTCTTACACACCTTTCACCCTCTTCCAGAAAACCAAAAGGGATGTGAACAACTTTGACCAGGACTTCACACGAGAGGACCCAGTGCTGACGCCGGTGGAGGACGCCGTTATCAAGCAGATCAACCAGGACGAGTTCAAAGGCTTCTCCTACTTCGGAGACGAGACTGGGGCGTAGACACGCACCCACACACACACACACACACACACACGTACACACACACACACAATCGCACACATACTGTACGCACAAGTACATCAAGCAAACACAAACACACACACACACACAATCAATCGCGCTTAAGCACACACACACACATGCAGCCCTTTGCTGTGTCCATTCCGCTAAAGATACAAAATACACACAATACACACACACACACACACACACACCACCCCCATGTACACACACACTCAAGGCCCTCTTCCAATCCAGGAATCAAGACTAACCTCTGTCTACCCCCTCCACCCTCCTCATGTGGTGGAGATATCTCCTTAGCATCCATTAGTTTATTGAGACATGAGGGAGAGACAGACAGAGAGAGAGCGTGAGGGAGAGACAGACAGACAGACAGACAGACAGAGAGAGAGAGAGAGCTGGCCGAACATTTTAGGACACGCCCCCCCCCTCCCTCTGTTATGACTGATTGATGATCCGGTTAGAGTAGCAAACCAACTGAAGGGTAGGGGTGTGTGTATGTGTGTGCGTGCGTGTGTGTGCTCGTGCCTGTGTTTGTGCGTGTGTGTGTTTGTGTGTGCATTCATAGCATGCTACCTAAGTGGGTGCAAGGCGGCCCCTGTCGAAAGAGTGTTTTAGTTTTTTTTTTATACATGTCATTGACATTTCTGTACATGTGCTGAATCCTGTAAACTGTCTGTAACTTGTATGTGTTTTGAGAATGTTTTTCTTCCTTGAACCATATATATGTGAATGCAGAGACTTTCGTGGAACAATGATTGTATTAAACCCCGAAAATATATAAGGTATTGAAAAGAGAAAATGTATTTCATTCATGCAGTGTTGACGTGTAATAGGAATAAATCCAGAAAGAGACAAGAATGTTCTGGGATGCTCAGTTCATGCGACTGAATAGAAGGCCTCTAGAACCGCTGGACCGTTCCGGTCAGAACCGACCCGGCGACTCGACCGTTGCATTCTCGCGTTGTGGCACTGTGACATCAAAAATAGTTTCTGGAATTTGTCCCACATTGCGTTGTTGTGTGTACATATCGGTACTTCATGATGCCATGCTGAAAAAACAAACAAACAAACAAACAAACAAACAAACAAACCCAGCTTCCTTGCAGCGGTACCCAGTGGGGGTGACCGAGGTTTTGGACACTAACGGGCCGTCGCTTGCGGCAACGCGGCGAATCCAGGAGCCTTCTTTGTGATTGTATGACACACGGTAACAACCAACAAAGAAAAAACACATGGCGACCGCTCGGATTACCTTGATACAATACAGTCATTCAAGACCTTCGCAGACGGCTCTCTGCAGACGTGTGTGTGTGTGTGTGTGTGTGTGTGTGTGTGTGTGTGTGTGTGTGTGTGTGTGTGTGTGTGTGTGTGTGTGTGTGTGTGTGTGTGTGTGTGTGTGTGTGTGTGTGTGTGTGTGTGTGTGTGTGTGTGTGTGTGTGTGTGTGATTCCAAATGAATGTCCTGTGTTTAAATTGAGATGAATGTTAGCTTGTGTAAACGCACAAGTGTATCCGAATGTATCTATTGTAGTGTGCGTGTGTGTGTGTGTGTGTGTGCGTGTGCGTGTGCGTGTGCGTGTGCACATAGCCTAGAGACAGTGGGGTCGCCCATTTGAAGATCATTGTATGATGCTTTCCTTTATTTAAACACGGTGGATCTCCGGCTTATCGGCAAAGCGACCCAACTCACGAAGACGTGGGGCTAAAAAAGACGTGTGTGTGTGTGTGTGTGTGTGTCTTGTGTTCTTTCTGGCGTCGCCTATACCTTGTATATAAAGATACGCTGAGCTAGCGGAGAACACGCCACCTTGCATGGTCACGCATAGTATCTATTATTGTATTGAATTGAATCTACAGAAAGCATCGAATTCCATGTGCAATATATGCAGTATGTGTTAAGAACTTTTATTGTTATTTTTTATTTTTTATTATGTTGTTGGGGTTTTTTTTTGGATCTGCCAATATTGCTCGATTTCCATCAGAAAATGTGTACAGTTTTGTTATTTTTCTGCTTGTAGTGCTTCCTTTAAATCTACGCCAAGACACACACACACACACACACACACACAGGCCAGTGCTGAGTGTGGTTGATGCAGGTGTCGTGCTGCACCTGCTCCATGCTGCCGTGTGTCACTGGCAGATATAGAGATAAACAGAGCTCTTCCCTTTACCCATCAAATGCTAATCTGCATCCAAAAATGTTAATGTATAAAATTTAGATTAAAAGTCAAGTCCATGTCTGCTGAACATTAGAGCTCGCGGAGCTTGTTTTCCACAGTGGCCAAAACCAAAACAGCTGTGTGTGTGTGTGTGTGTGTGTGTGTGTGTGTGTGTGTGTGTGTGTGTGTGTGTGTGTGTGTGTGTGTGTGTGTGTGTGTGTGTGTGTGTGTGTGTGTGTGTGTGTGTGTGTGAGTGCGTGCTCTGCATATTTATCTCTAAGCAACAGGTGAGTTACCCCCGCAACAGGTTGGACCGCCACTGCATGACTGCAAGAGATTAACGACAGATTGTTAGCGCTGTCTTCTAATAATAAACAAACAACAGTTGTAGAACACTATGTGGAGGAGGTATAGAGATACCCGTAGCAAAAAAAAAAACGTTAATATTATTGCAGACTTACACAATGGTGATATTTAGATGGGTGCGGGTATTGCACTATGAATATGTCATGGGTAACCCGGCTTTAAGCTGTTGTGAAGGCACTGTTTTCATTGTTGTGAATAATTATTATCGTTCACCTTTTTCAGTTTTGTGTGATCAGAATGTCTCGTCGCTTTCTTTGCCAAGATGTCGCTCATTCCTCTTTGACACGCTCGTCTTTTGTCTTTAATCTGGTCTGTTCAGTCATCTTGTTTATTAAAAAAAAAAATCTGGGACACTAAAATCGGACACTCCTTTAACCCTGAGGCAGGTAGCGCTATGGTTTTCCCACATAGATATAAACCTCAAAAGTCCCTTTACGTCGACTCAAATGCAAATGTTCACGGTGTTGGAACAACAACAACAACAAACAAAAAAGCCAATTACAGCTGAATTGGAAATAAAATGTAATAAACCATCTCCATACTCCCTTTCACCGTGTTAACTGCAGTGGAAAGCATAAGGTTAAGGTCGCTTAACCTTACTTACTTACTTACATGTGTGAAGCTTCACGTCACAGGCGGGATATTTCTTAGCCAGCATGGTGAGATCGTTGTTGTTGCGAAGAGAGAAACCAGCGCGTGAGCTCCCGACATCAGGACGTGCACGACGGGTCATCATCTTCAAAACTCCATGCGTTTCCGTCGAGCCCTCCATTGTGTTCTATGGAAGCTTTCCCCACCCCCCCCCCCCTTTTTTTTTTTTATTGTTTTTATATTTTATTTTTATGTTTGCTGGGTTCCAAATGTACTGTATTCGAAAAAAAGGATTAAAAAGGTGTAGTGAATTTATTTTGGAAACCTATTAAATATGATGATGATGTTGAAAAACTAAACTTCGTGTGTGGCACACTTCTTTTCTCTGTCAAACACAAACACAAACTATTACATGTATCAGAGTCGAATGTTAAATGTATTGTTTATTGTATTGTTTGTATTATATTTAACACATTTACCAAACCCATTAAGTGCAAAGATATCCCAGATAAAGCCCATACTACTGCATCCACTTCCACGCATCCAGTGTTTACCCTGTTCAACCTGACCTTTGTCCCTGTCATAGGGGAAATGTCCTTTGCCGTCAACAGGCCTATTCAAAGGCCTTTCGAGCGTTGTTGAATCCAGCTTTGGCATCTACGACGTGACCTGTCTGTCTGTCTGTCTGTCTGTCTGTCTGTCTGTCTCATCTGCCTGTCTGACATAACCCGTGGGGTCGGCCCATTAGGGGACACTGGCTGCAGACTGGGGGGCGGGTACAAGAGGAGGCGGTGCCTGGTGGTGGTTTCAACCAATCAGCGTCCTCGAATTGATTCCCCCCCCCCCCTGTCAGTCTGCCAGCTGAGCTGAGAGAGAGAGAGAGAGAGAGAGAGAGAGAGAGAGAGAGAGAGAGAGAGAGAGAGAGAGAGAGAGAGAGAGAGAGAGAGAGAGAGAGAGAGAGAGAGAGAGAGAGAGAGAGAGAGAGAGAGAGAGAGAGAGAGAGAGAGAGAGAGAGAGAGAGAGAGAGAGAGAGAGAGAGAGAGAGAGAGAGATAAGCAAACAAACGAGGAAAGGAAAGTTGGGTCGAGGGGAAGGAACTCTAAGCGTCTTCCTTCCTTCCTAGTGCCGTCGGTCAGGTGGACGCGTCTCGTCGGCGAACCGGGAGAGAGAGAGAGAGAGAGAGAGAGAGAGAGAGAGAGAGAGAGAGAGAGAGAGAGAGAGAGAGAGAGGAGAGAGAGAGAGAGAGAGAGAGAGAGAGAGAGAGAGAGAGAGAGAGAGAGAGAGAGAGAGAGAGAGAGAGAGAGAGAGAGAGAGAGAGAGAGAGAGAGAGAGACTGAACAATCCTCAGCAGTGTCCTGAGACTGTTCTGTTCTGACAACCCGAATCCCCCCCAAAAAAGAGAGTCCAAATAGTCCAAACTCTCTTGTCATTAATAAGAAGTCATTCAGCTCACGACACTGTTTTTTCATTTTATTTTATTTTTATTGAATTGAATTGAGTTTTCTCTCTCTATCTCTCCGGTTGAGAAGTTGGCGCAAACTTTTTCTTCTTCTGGATTTACAACAACAACTTTGTGTTTGTTTGTGCACATTCAACAGCAGCAAGCATGACAGCCGACAAAGAGAAGAAGAGGTAAGTCACCGCGTGTTTACTATGCTTTCTGTTATTAGTACTATTGTTTGTATTATTACACAATCATGTATGATGTCAGTGTATTTTGGGGGGGGGGGGGCTGTTATAGTTTGTCACATGAAGCCTGATCGTCGAGGTTCGAGGACTCTGTGTTTAATATTATTATTATTATTATTATTATTATTATTATTATTATTATTACAATGCAGAAAGGCGTGTTAAATCAGTGGAGCAATGTGCAAAAAAAGTAAGGCTGCAAAACAATATCTCGATTGAGGTATATTTTCGTCTAACTACTAGTTATAACTAGTAATAACTTAGTAATACAATTAGTTGTGTATATGCTAGTTGTAAGGCGGTTTGATATGTATATAAATATATATATACTGTATATCATATCGCCATATATAAATATACATATAGTCATTGTGGGATCTACAGGTTGTTATGAGCAGCCTCCAAGTTTCCATTCCCCTTCATAATAATCAATAGTTATATATCATAACAATAACCTCTGTGTACTCTGTGCTCTTTATTCTGCCTTCATGGTCAGACTGTAGGATACTACATGGGCCTATACTCTCCTTAACTCATGTTATACATGTGCTGCATAGATGTAATGGTGCTTGTCTCACAGGGGATTGTTAACATAAAAAGTCTCCCTACATCCATGCTTGTGTGTTATGACACTGAAGTCATGAATGACCTGTAATCTGTTTAATTATAGGAGGGCTTGATATATTGAACTCATATCCTGCTGCTCTGCTCCAATTTTTCATCTGTTGTTTTATTAAACTCTGATTAGACGTATAGCCAAAGGGGTTGGAGATGGTACACTAGGTGCTAGGTGCCATATGGACACATTATCTTGATAATTATTGTTTTGATAATAATTGTACATGATATGGATGGATGTCACGATCATCTTTTTCAAAATATCATCCTAAACAGAAGTTTAAAGTGTGGCATGGGACTTAAAAATGGTTGGACAGTTCAAACCTCATATATGATGCTATGAAGGGAATATCTTCTCATCCTAGTTCATTAGGCTATACAACTGGGTGTCATGATAATGTGATAATCGTCATTTCATGACGATACAATACCATTCATAGACAATCAGCAAATGAAAATATGAACATTTTCAAGTCATGAGCTTCTCTAAATGTCTAATTGCTGGTTTTAAGGTTGTTGAGTTTTGTAATTGACTGAAACAGAACTAAATACAACAGCAAGACAATATTGGTTGTGTGACCAATAACAGTCCTCTGTTCATTGCATGTGTGTGCGTGTCTGACTGTGTGTGTGTATGTGTGGATTTGTGTTCAAATGCCATATCAAGTGTCTTGTTAAGTTTCTTCTTATCTGTGTGTCTTTGCTAGCAAGCTTTCACAGCCACTTCAGAGAGAGGGAAGAGATTTACAAACATGTAAACGCAACAAGAGGCTTCTGTCCTGGGTAAATAGGGTAGTGATTTATAAGCTTGACAAGCTTGACAAGCTCGGTTTACACAGGGGACCAATCGGCCATTTTGGGGAAGCCTGCAAGTGCCTCATTCAGGGTGTTCGAAGTGTGTGTTTGTGTGTGTGTGTGTGTGTGTTGCAGATACTCACTAATTGGAAGCCTGGAAGCTGTAATTGACGCTGATAAATTGTGTGATTAAGGACTTGTTTCCTGGCTTGCACAGCTGTTTGTTTAAAATAATTTCAACATTTGCACTACTGTATGTTGGATTCCATTTAGTTCGATGTTAGGTCTTTTCTTAGCCTCTGAAAACGATTCCAGCTACTTGATATTAATATCATGACAGTGAAAGCATGGGTCCCAAGCGTACCAACATGGTTACTGTGTGATTTCTGCTTTCAGAGTCAGAGATTTTAGCAGGCTCTGATCAATGATGTGATGATGATGTCTCAAATTGGTTAAAATCTCTTTGTGACGTCATCAGCATTGAGCAGGCTCTGATCAGTGGTGAGGATTGTGGTGTTCTCAACACAGGAAAGCGTTCTGATTGGTTCATTTAAATGTATACAAGTAATGATAGGTTGTTACCCGAGTAAAAATGTGACGGACATGCCTCTAGTGGTCCTCATTAAAAATGTTTAGCCGGCGTTAGGTTCTACGTTGGGAAAATAAAGAAAACTGGAGCTTTCGCAAGTCTGCCATTGTAGATTCCTGTTCTACTTAAACCTAGTTATGAACACTATATTGTGTTAATAAACAACAATGATGATGTCTCAAATAGGTTTAAATCTCTTTGTGACATCATCAGCATTGGGTCAACAACCGTCTCATATCCTCTATGATCACAACTGTTACTCTCAAAAAAGGAAGTTATGATTTCGCCCTGTCATTGTGCGGGATATATCAAAACGTTGAGCAAGGATTTGCACCACATTTAGGTTGAAGGTAGGTAGGTTGAATATGGACCAAGTAAGTAGTGATCAAGTTTTCACGGTAGTCGGTTAAAAGGGGGGCGTGGCTTGGGGCATGACTTGTGGGAGTTCGGGAGATCTCAAAAAGTTGACCATGGAGTTGAAAAAATTGACTTAACACCAGCAACAAATGATCCTGAAAGGTTTGTCAGGGGTTCATGATGATTGTTTGGTGACCTCCCCAAGCCCCGCCCACTTTCTGCTTTTCTTGAAAATCTCTACCCACCAGTAGAGACCCACCAGTTTAGAATCACTACTTTACACCATCATCATCTTACTGCGTGTCTTTTCTTCTCTTTGGTCTTTGTGTAGTCGTTGCTTTTATAGTTTAGTGGTTATATTCTTCAAAGCCTCAAAGTCTCTTTTATCTCATTTAGAATGAGGAGACATTTTCTTGTAGACAAGCTTAACATGCAGAGGATTTAGAACCGGATTTGTTGAACTGGATTTGACAGTGTACGTTGCAGTGTGAAAGGGAAACAGAAAGAGGGAGAGAGTGAGATGGGGAAAGGGAGGAAACAATTGATGGAGAAGGAGAGAGAGAACAGGACCAACACCACCCAACACTACCCAACACTATGTAACACTATCCTACACTACCAACATTACCCAACACTACTCAACACTACTCAACACTACCCAACACTATGTAACACTATCCTACACTACCAACATTACCCAACACTACTCAACACTACTCAACACTACTCAACACTACTCAACACTATGTAACACTATCCTACACTATCCAACACTACTCAACACTATGTAACACTATCCTACACTATCCAACACTACCAACATTACCCAACACTACTCAACACTACTCAACACTACTCAACACTACTCAACACTATGTAACACTATCCTACACTATCCAACACTACCAACATTACCCAACACTACTCAACACTACTCAACACTACTCAACACTACTCAACACTACTCAACACTATGTAACACTATCCTACACTATCCAACACTACCAACATTACCCAACACTACTCAACACTACTCAACACTATGTAACACTATCCTACACTATCCAACACTACTCAACACTATGTAACACTACCCAACACTGCCAACACTACCCTACACTGTTAAACACTGCCCAACACCACCCAACACTACCCAACACTGTTCAACACTACCAAAACTACCCAACACTGTCAAACACTACCAACACACAACCTACATCTGTCACAGTCAGAGGTCCGCAGCACCTATAGGAGGGTGAAGGCAGAGAAGGCAGCCGAGAGTTAAACCCTGTGTCTTCAAGACCTGCGCTGACCAGCTAGCTCCTGTGTTCACGGACATCTACAGCGCATAATTGCATCGCATCAACTGTCTTTTGTCCCAGTGTGCTGAAAAGATTCAAGATTCAAGATTTTTTAGAATTTGGAATGCTTACTCCCCATTCCCTCCCACAGTTAGAATTTCTAAAAACACTATACTATAAATAAATAAATACTGTACACAATACAAATGACAATAAAAAGAACAATAACGTGACTGATGTTGAATTGTGCAAAAAGCATTAAAAAGCATTTTAAAGTGCCAGTAGTGCAGCAGCGTCATGAATACAGTGCAGAACAGTGCAGTAGCTGTAATGAATCCAGTAAGTCCAGCAAAGTATGATAGTGTAAAGTATTATGGATGACAATATAATGATAGTGGCAGCACTCCTAGCAGTTCAGTAGGCACACTGCCTGTGGATAAAAACTCCTTGAACCTGGGAAAAAAAAGAGACAACCATTGGATGGATTATGGACTTCCTGACGGGCAGGCCTCAAGTGGTGAAGATAGGGAACAACATCTGGTCCTCAACACCGGAGCACCCCAAGGCTGCTGCCTCAGTCCCAGCTGTTCTTGCTGTACACACATGACTGTACTGCCACACCCAACAAAAATCTGATTATCAAGTTTGCAGGCGACAACACATCGGCCTGATAAACGAGAACGACGAAATGGAGTACAGAGATGAGGTAGTCCGGCTGACGCGATGGTGCAAGGACAACAACCTTGCACTGAATTTCAGCAAGACTAAGGAGCTCATGGTGGACTTTGGGAGCCACTGGGGCACCCACTCCAAGCGGGACACCGGTGAAAATCCTTATCTGCTTCCGTTTCCTATAGGACAGATCTCCGACAACCTGGCGTGGACCCGCAACAGGGAGGTCATGCTGAAGAGGTCACACCAAAAAAAGCAGCAATAGACACCATTGACAACTATTGTTGGCAAGATTTAGATTTGTATTGTCTGTTCATGATTTACAATGTACAATAATCTACTATGAAAGACATTTACACTGTAGATTGTGTTTTCTGCTAAGGAAAATACTAGAGGAAATTGTGAGAATGGGGTAAGAGATTTTGCCATGTTCCTAGGTCGTGCACAATGGAATGATTGACATTACTTGATATGATCTAATTGTATAAATTATTATAAAGTATTATAAAGGTAGTAGGCTGTCCTTAGATAGATGGAGAGGGAAAGAGCTAAAGATGATTCTCATGATTTTATATCATATGCAAAATTAAGACATTCATGTTATATTAACATCAGTAGTAGTCTCCATCTTGCTGCTGAGCAGTGTCTGTTGGCTTGTGAACATCAGTATTTGCTGTTTAATTATTGCAGTGCCAATGTGTTACGAAATGAAGGCTATCTATATGGCTTTACTGTAATGCATCTCATGCAAAGAAAAAACAGCTGATAACCTGATAAGTTTCATGTTTACGCAATTAATTGCGATTGGATAGCGTGAGACAAATCATATTCATACCAACAGTAGTTGTTAAACTATGCTGAATGATTTGAATAATAATCTAATCTAATAATTAACTTAGTTGACTTTGTTTTTTAAGCAAAGTCATTTTTTTGGACCAAAAACATTGTGGTTGTATTATAGTTTTAATATAATAATATAATGATGAGGATGAGGAGCGGTGTGAGTGGACTTTACACTCATCATCTGTTATATGATTGATTGGAACTTTGGTACTTTCGATATCTTTACCTGATGGTAGTCATATGACAGGTCTGATAAAAGTAGCAGAATGTTAATAGATGTGCTTTTAATGACCAGTTAGTTGGCCAGAGGTCATCGACATTTACATACGAGTATTTTTGTGATGTTTTATTGTGTCAGACATAATTCGGTTGTAATTGCCATTGCATTGTATTAACATCAAGGAAATACAATGAACTGCCAGCAATGTTATAAACAAGACACTCTCTCAAGGGTGTCCTTGTCATATTAATCCTTCACTTCATCCAAAGTGACTGAAAACCAAGGCTCGGAACAAACCCAGATTGGAGGAGCTAAGCTAAGCTTTTTCCAGCACACACACACGTACACGCACATGCACACACACACATAAGCACAAACAAAGACACACTGGGTTTGAGTTTGGCTTTGTGCAGAATGGATAAGTGTATTTATTTGTTGGTCCTACAAAGGGCCTACGTGCATCCTTCACTGTGAGTTCACAATGAGCCTACGTGGCTGCCTCTCTGATGCCCTTAGGGAGAGTCCTACAGCCACCCAAGACCTGCAGGGGACGCCTGCAGAGAGTATAGGGCCTGCAGGACGTATAGGGCCTGCAGGACGTATAGGGCCAATAGGTTCAGATTTGGCCAATTTATTTTTTCAAAGTTGTCATTGTACTTTTTTGTTGTTGTTTATAGCATAGCATATAGCTGTATTGTCGCTTAATCACTCAAATAATCCATCTCATACTTTCCCATTCCCGTGTTTTGTTTCCTCTCACTCGCCTACCTCCCTCCCCTGTTCTGCCCAGCCTAAAATACCTTCCTTCCTCCCACCCCCTTTGCTTCAGAACTCTGTCTCCCTGCCATTTCCCATTTCCTATTTCCTGTCCGCCATCTCCCCCACTTCCTCCTTCTGTGCGACCTTAATGGCCTTTCTCTGGGGGTAATGGCCTTGCTCAGCTTCAGGGGCCAGGCCCCTCCCTCCTCCATGCTGAAAGACAAGTTCAAGACCACTGGTATGGTTTCATAGTAATAACATAGTAGTAACATCGCAGAGATTTATTTCTAAGGAAGTGATCTCTATAATGGAAGCGAGAGATTGGGATTGATTGACGGATGGAGCCAAGACAGAAATTCATAGTTTTTAAATCTAGATGAACCGATATTGATATTGGTATTGTCAACAGTTCATATTGGTCCCGTAGGGCATTGTATAGGAGGTTTGTAATCAGTATTGGTACTCAGAGGGTTATCTGGTGAGCAGTGAAGTTATTTATATCATTGTTGTTGATGTCTGTTAATTCTCACTCCTTGCTCTAGACCAGGGGTTCCCAACCTTTTTCACCCAGAGCGGACTTTGCCTTTGCTTTTAAAAGTGCACATTCAAAAGAGGCCTCGGTGGCCTTCTGTACATCGCTGCCAGCCCTAACAAACTGTTGTTTCTTTTCTTTATGAAAAAGTCCCGATCACGCCCGACCGTTTCTGGGTGCATGGTCTGTTGGTGTCTCTTCATTTTGCAGGGTTTCATGCTGTCGTTGGCTAGCTTCTCTCTGCATATCACACACTCTGGGCGGGTTTTGTCCGTTCCCTCCATGAAACCTAAGTTAAGATAGCTCTCTAGGTAGGTCCTCATTTTCTTTTTGATTGCAGATGAGCTGTCATCTCCTTTACGTTTTTCAGACATTTTTAGACAAAATATTCACCTTATGAAGTTGGTCGCTAGCTAGCAAGCACAGCTAACTGTTACTACCACGGAAGCTGACACAGTAACGTCAATGTTGGCGCGAATCGGAGTATCAGATTAATTTGTAGAATTTTTATTAAAATTAATTAATCAATAAATTTCTATATTTTATTGTAATGTAGAGACAAGGCTTTTAGCGACAATCATGTATTGCGTTACAATTATATGTAAAAAAAAAATAATAATAAAATAAAAAAAAAAAAATAAAAAAAATTGAAATATGATATTAGGCCTCAAATCATCTGAGGCCTGGCGCCCCCCCTGCGATCTTTGGCGCCCCCCAGGTTGGGAACCACTGCTCTAGACAATACCCTGTAAGAAAACCGAGCTGTTGTGTTGTCATTTGCTTTCGTAGCATATTATCACTTCTAGCGATGGTGATGAGTCTGGTTTACCTTGCCTGAACACAGTGGCTCCATGGACATTCAAGGTCATCAATCTTGAGGTGACGGTGCAAGTTAAACAACAGTTACAAATTATTATTTTCAATAAACGGCCTGGCAAGAGGCCAAAGACCGCCTGTGGGAACGGGGGCTGGGATTTATAAAAACATTCAAACGGAGAGGACAGACGGACAGACAGCTCAGACAAATAGAAACAAGTCAGACAAACATACAGACACAGACAGGGCAGACAGACAGACAGGACAGACAAAGCGAGACATTTCAGACAGAAAGGACAGACAGACATACACAGAGAGACATGTCAGAGAGACAGACAGACAAAGAGAGCTAGGTCAGACAGAGAGACAGACAGACAAAGAGAGATAGGTCAGACAGACACAGACAGACAGGTCAGACAGACAGACACAGAGAAACAGGTCAGACAGACAGACAGGACCAAAAGACAGGCAGACACAGCGAGACAGTTCAGACAGAAAGGACAGACAGATATACACAGAGAGACAGGTCAGAGAGACAGACAGACAAAGAGAGATCGGTCAGGCAGACAGGACACAGAGGGCTTGAGAACCAGGACATAAGACTCGCGATGGACGGAGCAAGCGGATGCGGGGACACTAGTCATCGCGCTCGTATTAGTGAGAACTTTTACTTTCCACTTAATGTCACACCGCATCCCACACAGCCAATCAAATCCGCTGGATGAGAGAGAGCATCATCACAGAGACCCAATATGAGTGGAGGCGGTGGGAAAAAAGGCTGTCTTAAATCATCTTTAAATCCTTATATCTCACTGACAGAGTACATCCTCCCCATCCATTCACCGATTCATCTCATCCACATCAAACCCGGGATCAAAGAGTCCGGTGGCGTTCTCACTTCCCCTTTTCCTCTGCTTCTACTACTTCTCCTTTTATTTCTTTTCTGCAGCTCCTAACTCAGTTTCCACCGAAAAATCGGTTTAGATGCCGAGTTGATTTCCTCATTTCAAGTTCAAGTTGCGGACCACGATCGTTTCACAACATGTAGGTGAAGGTAGAGAGTGTGACGGTTTCCCTTTAATCCTAAATCTAAATTTGAATCGGGAGGATTGAATCCTCTTTATTGGTCACATACACGTACATTACACACGCAGTCACATTTGTTTCTCTGCATATAACCCATCTTAGTGTTAGGAGCAGTGGGCGGCTATTGTTATTATTATTATTATTATTATTATTATTATTATTGTATATTCAGAGCCCCTGGGGAGCAGTGTAGGGGTCTGGTGCCTTGTTCAAGGGCACTTTGGCAGTGCCCAGATGTTTTGGGGACTTGAACCGGCGACCTTCCGGTTCCCAAGCCAAGTCCCAAGTTTCAATGCTTTAATTCAATATACTTTGTTATCTCCTAGGGACATTAGTTTTGGACACTGGGTGATCCTGCAGTTAAAAATACTTAAAAATAATAATCAGACAACAACCCTCATCGACAACAACAACACAACATCGAACAACAACTACGCAACAGTACACAACAAGTGAAAAATTACAATTATTGCACAGCCGGCATGGCTTATACTGCACATCCCTAATATTCTACAGAAGTGGGGATTGGGATTGGCATCAAATATGTATCTTAAAATCTATGCTAATCTCCCT
>CM051018.1:12015689-12028189 GCA_027704905.1 Muraenolepis orangiensis
TTAAATAATGGTCAACGGTCAAGGTTGAGTTAATGCTATGTACAAAATATCATATAAAGACATCATAATAATAACATAAACAGACAATTCCAATGATGTACAACTTAAGTTATTTTTTTGCCTTTTCTAAGGCAGTATTGTTTTTACTTGTTATCCTTTTAATATATTCCAAGAAAGGGCCCAGCCGCGAACGCTTAACTATTTAGAGAAGTTAAGCTACGATGCCATATCCAAAATAGCTAATTCCCTCGGTAAGGTTACATCTGTGCTGATTGGCCAAATGGCAATGCGCTGCACGCCAATGGCAATGCACTGTGGTCATGCGCTGCACGCATGACCACACACACACAGAAACACACACGCACAAGACAATGGCAACTGCACCACTTGATGCAATGCGCCTTTCCATCGATTTAAGGCAATCGATATAATGATAGCCACATGGTCTCTTGGCCTCGACCGAGGTGGTCTCGACTAGAGCCCTACACATAACACTGGTAACCGCGACAACACGAGCACACACACACACACACACACACACACACACACACACACACACACACACACACTGTTTTTCTGATGTGTTGTTCTGCACTTTTAGAAATGGACTATGCCAAAAGAGTGAGGTTAATGGGTTCTGAGAATGTTCTGAGAAGAAAACATACAGGCGAGTCTGTATCTTTCTAATCGCCGTAAAAAGATATATTATTTATTGAATCAACCGAAAAAAATCACTCCAGCAATGTGACTGAAAGCTGGACAGAGCAGAGGCTGTTCCAATATCACGACTAACAAGGAAATCACTGGCAAGTTCACATGCCCTGATACAAAGGCACACACAATGACACACAATCCCAACGCACTATGGTATACTATAGTATTTTTGAATCACACGCATGTACACAGCAAAGCACACACACACACACAGTGAAATTAGTTTCTCTGCATTTTAACCCATCCTAATATTAGGAGCAGTGGGCAGCTATTGTTTAAACTGGGGGTGCAGCAGTAGCTCAGTCTGTTAGGACTTGGCTTGGGAGCCGGAAGGTTGTCGGTTCAAGTCCTCGAAACACATGGGCACTTGGCTGCAGAGGTGCCCTTGAGCAAGGCACCATACCCCTACACTGCCCCACCGGGTGCTGGATATACAATAGCTGCCCACTGCTCCTATGCTATCCCTATACTAGGATGGGTTAAATGCAGGGAAACAGATTCCACTGTGTGTGTACAGTGTATGTATGCGACCAATAAAGAGGATTAAATCCTCCAGATTTGGTTTTAGCTCCACAGCGCCCGGGTAGCAGTGTAGGGGTACGGCCTTGCACCATACCCACCTCGGCACCTCGGCACCTCGGCTTTTTCCAAGTACCTGTTCTCACTTCGTACTTGAACCGGCGAACCTGTCTCGACCTTGTGTCGTGTTAGTTAGTTATGATAGTAATTTAGCTAATAAAGATATGTATATATAGGCACAGTTATTGCATGTATTGCATCCTGGCAAAGCTTTGTGGAGGAAGGTTTCCTTGTTGATTTGTTTTACTGTTAGTCACCTTTGAACTTTGTTTGAACTCTGAATTGGGGTTGGTTAGTAGAGTTAATACATTCAAGTAATTATAGTAGTAGTAAAGTTATAGTTTTCGGTTGTTTTTTGATAGGGCAAAGCCGAGATGTCGGTGATGCAGAATTCTAATTATTGTTTATAATTATTAATTATTATTATTATTAATATTATTATTATTACAGATTTATCATAAACATGTATTAATAGACTTGCAGTGTGTGTGTGTGTGTGTGTTGTCTTGTAGGGATGAGACGTAAATATTTTTCAGGCTCTTATGCTCTAAAATGTGGACTAATAAAAATGACACGGGCACAAAGAATATCTTCCTTCATTCAAGTTCTTAATTTGGAGACATGGGGTGTTCCAAAAACTATTTCCCTACAATTCAACCAAAGATATAGATATGTATTTTCTATATGAGCCCATTTAGATTTTAGACTGCTCCCTGCTAATTTCTGACCAATCAGGGCATCTCCTCTTCCCTGATTGGTTCAGGGAATCCATGTCGCCTGTCAATCACAGGTGCATGAAATGCAACACTTCTCATTGGCAGAGAAACGTAAGGAGGGAGGGAGGGAGCAGAGAGGTCGTAGTGTTCTAGCGTTAAAGTGTTGCTGGAGATAAGTTGTTGTTGCCTGTCTCTTATCTTCTTCGCCCTCCTCCCAGCAGGAGCAGCTCTGAGCGGCGCAAGGAGAAGTCCCGGGACGCGGCGCGCTCCCGGCGGAGCAAGGAGACGGAGGTGTTCTACGAGCTGGCCCGTCAGCTGCCCCTCCCCCACAGCCTCACCTCCCACCTGGACAAGGCCTCCATCATGAGGCTCGCCATCAGTTTCCTGCGCACACGCATGCTGGTCACCTCCGGTACACGCACGCACGCACAAGCGCTGCACATGACCACACACACAGAGAAACACACACGCACAAGCACACACACACCGTAAAGCACACACACACACACACACACACCACACACACACAAGCACACACACACAAACACCCACAAGCACACACACACACAAACACCCACAAGCACACACACACACACACACACACACACACACACACACACACACACACAAGCACACACACAAGCACAAGCACACAGACGCACAAGCAAACACACACACCCACAAGCACACGCTCACAACACATACACTCTCACACACACACACACAAACACACAGGTATTCATGCACTAAAAATACATACAATGTGATACAAATGTTGTATATAATGTGTATACTATACAAAATATAAACACCCAAGTGCCTTTGTGTGTGTGTGTGTTCTGTAAGGCGTGCACGTGTACAAACTGTATATCCTCAAATAACAAGCTAAATATAGAACCTGTGGAAGTCCGACAAAGAAGCAAACATATTGTTCTAGAATTCCCACTGCACCGCACCGTGTGTTGGAACGAACTCACAACACACAGCAGTCAGCCTAGAACACCTCCGCCACTTTTAACCCTGTGTGTGTGTGTGTGTGTGTGTGTGTGTGTGTGTGTGTGTGTGTGTGTGTGTGTGTGTGTGCGTGTCTGTATGTGTTGCGGGAGGTGTGCTTTCTTCACAGTGTTGCCCGCCTGTGTGGCTTCTGTGCCGGGGGAGAGAGAATGTGTGTGTGTGTGTGTGTGTGTATGTGTGTGTGTGTGCATGCGTGCATGCATTCGTGTGTGTGTGTGTGTATCTGTGTCTGTATGTGTTGTGGGAGGTGTGCTTTCTTCACAGTGTTGGCTTCTGTGCCGGGGGAGAGACAATGTGTGCGTGTCTGTGTGTGTGTGTGTGCGTCTGTGTGTGTGTGTGTGCGTGTTTGTGTGTATGTGTGTCTGTGTCTGTGTGCACATGTGTTTGTGTATGGTGGGGTCCTAAGCGGGTAACAGCAAAGGGGAGGAGTGAAATGTGCAGAAAGCAGGGGGGGGGGGGGGGGGGGGGTGGGGGGGGGGTTACAAGTGGAGGGGGGGGGAGAGAGAGGGGAGAGAGTTTAGCCCGGGGTGAGACTGGAGAGATGGAGCGGGAGATGCTGGGTGCTATCGCCCATCTGATTGCTGCCCGATGGAGGCTGAGATCGGAGGGGAAGAGGGACTGGAAGAGGGCGTTGCTCCGCTAGCCATAACACTGGCCCTCACTGGCGCCACACACACACCCACACACACGCACACACGCACGCACGCACACACCCACACACATACATTTACATAAATACACACACACATGCATACAGACACACACACATACACACATACACAAATACACACACATTATCACACAAACACACACATTTAAATGCCAACAGAAGCACATGCAGGCGCCACACACACACACATTGAGTCGATCCACACCAGTATAACTCATTCACTCTCGTTCTTTCACTCGTTCACACTGCTGGGGCAAGGGGTGGGGCCGCCTTGTGTTATCAGCAGCTGTGTGCGACTATTGATTGTGTGTGCATGGTGATGGACTTGGTGGTGTTTGGTTTCACAAAGTTTGGACTCTGTGAAGCCAAACAGTTGAGAGTTGGCATTTGGCGCGGAACCCTTCAACTTTCATTTAAAAATGGAAGTTGATTTACAAAGCGAGATTAAAGAACAGACGTTCAAGAACAATTAGAATAGACAAATAATAACAATAACAAACTAGAGGGCACTCAGTAGAGCACATAACTCCACCACAGCTGAACCGCTTCTGTGCCAAAATGTAATCAACTGTTCCTTGGCCCATACGTATCTATCCACAAAGTGTTGTGCAATTCTGTACAGAACAATTTTGAGTTATCTTGCCAACAGACAGACAAACAAACAGACAAATAAGGGCGAAAACATAATCTCCTTCCATCTTCGATGGCGGAGGTATATGTCAAAATCTGTTGAAAAATCTGTAAAACCAGAATTATTCTACATAATTCTATCAAATGAAGCTTTTTCTCAATGTATTTTGATCTCAGAACAAAACTCAGTTTTTTTTGTCTGTCTTTATTAGGCGATTGGCAAAAGGGGTCTGAATTTGTCCCCTTATCGAGACACCGAGACACACCCCATCCCCCACCAACAACCCCCACCCGCATCACACCCACCCTTTCCTCTCTGCCTTCCCTGAGGTTCTCCCCACCCCTCTCCTCCCCGTCTCCGGTACCTTCTAGAACAGGGCTTCTCAAACTCCAAGGTCTGGATCCGGACCGAACTGCAAATCAATCCAGACCGGACCCTGTGTCACATTAGATGTAAATGAATGTATATTTTCCTCTGTCTGACGTGTTGTGACAATTAACGTGAATATATATTAACTTGCGTGCGAGAGCGTGACACGCATTGAAGACCGCAAGTTACCGCAAGTTAACTTTTGTTTTCACTTCCTTGAAAGTGTTTGTTTTTTTCCCAATTCCCCAATCAGAAGCGCAGCGTTATTGTTAGGACAATTAGTTGTCACTGTTAGTCAGGGTCAACTGCATACGTTATTATGAATGATGGCAGCATGTCGTTCTCAAAGTTCCCAAAGCAAAAGAAAGTTGATCAAGAGAACCGAGAATTCAAAGAAGAATGGACGGAGAAATGTCCCCAGAACACAAAAGTGAGGACAGCAAAACGTACTCAGTTAAAAGCTTCCTATCAAGCCACAAACAGACAGTTTGTCAGATCTATGAAAATGCAAGAGATAGCAAATGAAGCCCCACTCAGAGTGGCCTGGGTTTTGGGCAAGCACAAAAAGCCCTTTTCTAATTCATAAGTAGTGAAGGAGTGCATGACTGATGTAACTGAGGCTTTCTTTGTTGGAGGGTAAGGAGAAGCAGGAGATGTCTGAAAAAATGTATCAAAGTCCACTACAACTAGGAGAAATTAATTGCTTGATAAAGACCTGGTGACACAGCTGACAGATGAGATCAACAATGCAGAGTGCACTTCACTCGCTGTTGATGAATCAACTGACAGCACGACAACACCCAGCTACGCGTCTTCGTTAGGTATTACAGCGAGGCAATGGGAATGTTTTATGAGGACATATTAGGCCTCAAAACGCTCCATGGCCACACCAGGGGCTTTTTAAAGCCATCATGCAGATGCAGCTGAATTAAATGGGAATTGACCTCAAGACTGTGGTGTCCATTGCAACTGATGGAGCTCCAGCCATGACTGGGAGAGAGAAGATGGCTGTTCAGCACCTGAAAGAGCACCATCCAGACCTGCTGTCATACCACTGCATCATTCACCAGTCAGTGCTGTGTGCCAATCTTGGAAAAGAATACTCAGATGTCATGGAGACAATTATGAAGCTTGTCAACTACCTGAGAGCCTCCTCAGTCCTTTAGCACCGCCTTTTGCGTGCATTTCTGACAAAGGTAAGTGTATCACTCTTGGTTGCATGTTTTGCATGTTCCAGACTGAGGTTTACTTTGTTAAAATAATTACTCTTATTTTGCTGTGTGTTAGTAGTTGACATTTGGCTAAATCAAAAACGAAAAAATTATATATTTTGAGTTATACTCACTCACTCACACATGACATTGTCTTTTATAACAATGTGAGGTGGCTGAACAAGGGAAGGGTTCTGGAGCAATTTTGGGCCATCAGGAAAAACCGGCAGATGTCCTGTCGGAGCAGAAAAATGCCAAAGCCAAACAGTACCTTGATTTTCTGCAGAATGATGAAAAGATGAAGTGTGTGGCCTTTTTGGTGGATGTGACATCTCATCTAAATGAGCTCAAACTCCAAGGCCAAGGCAACACAGTGTGTGACCTTATGTCAGCAATACTTTCTTTCCAAGGAAGCTGGAGATCCTCAGGAGTGACATAACAGAGGCACAACAATTTTCAAAACCGTTTTGATTTCAGTCTGGGTAAGCAAGTCCTGCTCTGTATTGGATCTCCATTTCTGGTGAAGAATGTTCAAGAATTCTCAAGAGAGGCACAGAGCATCTTCCTGTGGCAAATGTTTCATCTCTGCAAACCGAGCTGATAGATCTCCAGGAGAATGTTGCTCTGAAGGATGTGGACTGGGACCCTTGATATTCTGATTCTCCACAAGATTTTCCACAATGAACATTGTGAAAACTCATACCCAAATAAACACTTGGATCAGTGCCTTTGCCTGGCAATCACACTTTTTGTTGCCAAGTTCAAGGCGTTGGCTACAGGCAAACAGTACCATTACTCCCACTAGTTCAAGCCACCCTACTGTACTTTTGAATTAGTGTGTATATGTTATGGATGTTGATTTATGTCACGCACTTTACTGGCATTGTTCTGGACCATTGACCTTTACAAGTGGACCTTTAATAAAAAAGTGTGAGTTCCCCTGTTCTAGAACAACTAGTCTCCCTCTTCCGCTTCCTCTGCCCCTATTCTGTCTCCTTCCTCACGCTCGCCTCGTCCCTTTTTGGTCACTGGTTGATTTTATTCATTAATTATTTACTTTCCCATTTAGTTTATTTATATATAAATATCGGATGAAAATATTAGACGTTTAATTTGTCAGACTTAAAATGAATTATTTGTCATAGAAGAGAGAACGATGAAATTAAAGATATACATTGCATATACAGTATATGACATACAAATCAGGCATATGCATGCTCATACCTGCATGTAACTGATGGAGTTGTGGCCTCTTATTGTCTTGTTATTGTGGTTAATGTCAGCCATATGTGGGATTGATTAAAGTTCATTCCGATTATAACACAAGGTACGTAATATTGTTTTATGCAGGATATTATAGATTGTTTTTGAAGTTCAGTCTATAATCATTATAATCCTGACTTCAAAATGTTTTAAGTAAAAGTAAAAAATGATTAGAATAAATACTGGAAAAACAGTCCTGTTGGTACAGTAGACAAAATATACACAAAAATAAGTGGCAGAATAAAAATAATTTAAAGACATTTTCTTTTCCAAAAAATATTATTATATTAATGAATCTTATGCATGACATACAAATCAGACGTAGGCATGCTCGTACCTGCATGTAACAGAATCAGTGGCTGGTCGTTTGTCATCATGCCTGCAGGCAGCCTCACCGTGTCGGGTCCTAGAGAGAGCCATGCTCACATGACCTGGAGGGCCTGGAGGCTTGATATGGTTCAAGCTTGTCCTCCATGTATTATTTTATGGGATACAAAGGAGCCAGTGTAGCATTTCCAAGAACTGGGCTTATGTGTTCAGCGTTAAGAGGTTATAAAGTGAGGACTCTGGCTGCAGTGTTTTGGGTGACGAGGCTTGTTACACCCAATGTCACATCGCAATGGCTGCCGCCATTGTGGGAGTGTAGGAGCATTAGTATGCTAGTTATTATGTTGGTTGTTGTGTTTTTTTGGTCATTGTTTAGTAATTGATTGTGAAATGGTTTGTCATTATGGGGAGACATTGTTGTGGCTCTCCATTGCACACACACACACACACACACACACACACACACACATACACACACACACACACACACACACACACACACACACACACACATTACTTAAACACAAGGAGAAAGACAGAAAGATGAAGACAGCGGGATTACATTTAGTCTTCTCTCTCTCTCTCTCTCTCTCTCTCTCTCCTCTCTCTCTCTCTCTCTCTCTCTCTCTCTCTCTCTCTCTCTCTCTCTCTCTCTCTCAGACGGCATCATCAGTGACTGTGAGCAGGACAAACAGATGGACAGCATCTACCTGAAGTCTCTGGAAGGCTTTGTCACCGTGGTTACCTCAGATGGCGACATCGTCTTTCTGTCTGACAACATCAGCAAGTTCATGGGCCTCACACAGGTAGCGCACTGCACACAGTCGACACTGTCAACAAGACACTGCGCACTGTCAACAAGACACTGCGCACTGTCAACAAGACACTGCGCACTGTCAATAAGACACTGCACACTGTCAACAAGACACTGCATATAGTCAACGAGACACAGAACACTGTCGACAAGACACTGCACACAGTCAACGAGACACTGCACACAGTCAACGAGACACTGCACACTGTCAACAAGACACTGCATATAGTCAACGAGACACAGAACACTGTCGACAAGACACTGCACACAGTCAACGAGACACTGCACACAGTCAACGAGACACTGCACATAGTCAACAAGACACTGCACATAGTCAACAAGACACTGCACACAGTCAACAAGACACTTTGTTTTTACAGTCCACATTTTTCGAACAATGTATTGTGGAAGTATAAATAATAGTGTTGGATAATGTTGTAGAGATAAATATGCACACAGATTTCTGGTGATTATATCATGAAACAAAAATTAAGTTCCATATTAAAGCCTTGTATTGGATTATTGTATTTCCTTCTTATGTAACCTTTCCTCTACATCTACGTGTGTGTGTGTGTGTGTGTGTGTGTGTGTGTGTGTGTGTGGTGTGTGTGTGTGGTGTGTGTGTGTGTGTGTGTGTGTGTGTGTGTGTGTGTGTGTGTGTGTGTGTGTGTGTCCAGGTGGAGCTTACTGGCCACAGTATCTTTGACTTCACCCACCCTTGTGATCACGAGGAAATCAGAGACAATCTGAGCCTCAAGGCAGCCGGTGAGCACCTGGCGCCGTTCACACTGTTCACACTCATGTTAAAGGGAGAACCAAACCCCCCGCAGCACTTTAGGACATTGGCTTGCATTGTAGATGACTCCCTTTCTAGGTTCAACGTATTCTATTGCGTGCGTAACATCCGATTGGCTGATAGGGTAATTTGCTGCTGATTGAAGAGTTTATGCGACACACCTGTGCTCTGCTTATTGAAAGCGACTTGATGGGCCGTTTACAGGGGAGCCGACAAGCCTCGTTGCCCCAGGATCAAAAATAACCTGAATGCATTTTTGAAAGGCGGTGGCAAGGGGGGGTTCGGTTCTCCTTCTAATATGTTCTTCTATTCACATCTTTCTCTTCCTCCGTACCAATCTCAATGCCGCCTCATAATCATGGTCACCTCCTGATTTAATGTTAATGTTAATATAGTGTCATTTTTTTTCTAATGCAATTGTTGATTAAATTGTTAATCAATTTATTGTATTTCAAATACAATTAGTATATTGTATGTTGTTTTCCCGCATAAATGAAAAATAATAATGGATACTACATTTTAAAGGTGAAAACATCATGGAATTTGCATTAAAATAAACAAAAATAGTTAGACCATAGTCCCTCAGTGCTGCTTGGTTAGTCCTAGTGTTGCTACTACTGCCTGGCTCACGGCAATGCAGCACAAAGCGGAGACCACACGTGGCAAACAATATACCAAAACCATTCAGAAACAGAACAATCATGTTAAAAAGAAACATTACGGAAAAAGTGTAATCCTAAAGTCAATTGTCCTACAAATGGGGCTGTGTAATGGTGAGTAGAAAACAACCAAAACAGCTGCTGGAAACCAAAAGCTGCTGGAGACCTTTCTTACCCGTGGCTCGCTGATCTTCAAGCTCCAGCCCTCCTAGCTTTCCTACTAAATGGTCCAGTAGATGATCTAGAAGCAGGACTTGGCACAGTCTCTAACCGTATAACCGTTCAAAAATCCCAAATCTGGGTCGCAGCTCTGATAGAGAAACTTGGTATCCAGGCCTTAATTAACATGCTGACCATTTTTGACAATTGGACCCTCTTCTTCAAAGGAACCACTGGCCTAAAGTCGAAAACATTTAAATCCTTTGGTACAGCTCTATGGAAGCAAAAGGGATTGAAAACAAAATTGCAGAGTTATGTGAAATTGAAATGATCGTCTCAATAATTCGTTGCAATTGCTGCGGTGACAGTTGGTGGCGTGACAGCGGCTGAGATGGCTTTCAGTGTGGTTGGTGGTGTGTGGTGGCTGAGATGGCGTTCAGTGTGGTTGGTGGTGTGACAGTGGCTGAGATGGCTTTCAGTGTGGTTGGTGGTGTGTGTGGTGGCTGAGATGGCTTTCAGTGTGGTTGGTGGTGTGTGTGGTGGCTGAGATGGCTTTCAGTGTGGTTGGTGGCGTGACAGTGGCTGAGATGGTTTCAGTGTGGTTGGTGGTGTGACAGTGGCTGAGATGGCTTTCAGTGTGGTGGTGGCGTGACAGTGGCTGAGATGGCTTTCAGTGTGGTTGGTGGCGTGTGTGGTGTGTGGTTCATTTGTTTTATTTTTTTCTCTCCTAGGCAGCAGTTTTGGTAAGAAAGGTAAAGAGCTGAGCACTGAACGCGACTTTTTCATGCGGATGAAATGCACCGTGACCAACCGGGGACGCACAGTCAACCTGAAATCAGCGAGCTGGAAGGTAAGGAGGACAACTGTTTACCTTTCCGACATGTTGCCTGCACCCAGATCCCCTGCTACTGTTGTTGACCGGATGACTGACATCTTACCCCAACAGGCAACAACTGCAGCCATTTTCACACTATATTCCTAATGTGAATAGATAGAGATACGCTTGAAAAGCGGCAAAGTTATCCTTTTAGCACATAAGCGCATTAGAATGGCAAAAATTCATAGATCACCTCGGGTCAGGCTCTTCGGAGGAGGGAGGTGACAACTGGCGATGGCAGCTACTGTATGATAACCATAAACACCAATTCTCCATGTGGCCTCCCCCAGACACTGCACTGCACAGGTCACATCAAGATGGTGGGCAGCTGTCCGCCACGTGTGCTGTGTGGCTACAAGGAGCCGCCACTCACCTGCGCCGTGCTGATGTGTGAACCCATCCCTCATCCCTCCAACATGGATACACCCCTGGACAGCAAGACGTTCCTCAGCAAACATGCCATGGACATGAAGTTCACCTACTGTGACGACAGGTAGGAGCCATAGAGAGCCATTCCTGAGTGTTTTGCTGGCTGATCGCCAGCAGTCTGGTTCGACGGCTGGTTTGATCACCTGAACCAGCACTCCTAGCCAAGTGTCCTGCTAAATGACTGTAATGTAAATATGAGGGCTCTTGCTGCATCGTCACACACAAACAACTTTGTTTTGAAGGAACATACTGTACAAACATGCTGAACATACTGTGAAGCACTTTGGGCTGCATCTTGTATGAAAAGTGCTATATAAATAAAGTTGTTATTATTATTATTATACTTATTTAAATCTGGAGGATTGAATCCTCTTTATTGGTCACGTACATTGAAACTAGTTTCTCTGCATTCAACCCATCCTAGTATTAGGAGCAGTGGGGCAGCTATTATTATATATAGCGCCCGGGGAGCAGTAAAGGGGTCTGGTGCCTTGCTCAAGGGCACCTCGGCAGTGCCCAGGTGTTTCGGGGACATGAACCGGCGACCTTCCGGTTTCCCAAGCCCAAGTCCTAACAGACTAAGCTATCCTGCCGCCCCAATATATGCACAATACAGACGCCCGCATGAACGCACACATGACAAATGTCACGTGTACTTCAATTCCTGACCTTTTTTTGACGATGATTCATTAGGAACAAGGAGCCTGTTTCTCTCTCCCAAATCTTTCTCTAATTACTCAAATGAGCAAAGTGCAGGAGAGCTGCTTCTGTCTGCATGAATGGGGACCAAGACGAGCCATTAGGGGATTAGACAGCCTCTGTGGGAGAATGAAGATGCTTAAGTAGGAGAGCAGAGGGGAACTGAGTTAAAAAGAGGATTCTCTGGGAAGCGGACAGATCGGGTTGAGTATCGTTTGTGAGCAGTGGCTGGACATTTGAGATAGCCAAGAGAGAGAAACGGAGAGGGAAACGCTGTGTGTGTGTGTGTGTGTGGGGGGGGGGGGTGAGAGACTGAGTGTGAGATAGCTTGTCTTTCTTTTGACTGGTGGCTAAAATAAAACCCAAAAAATTAAGTAATTAGGAGTGCTCTTAAAACATTGGGGGGGGGGGGGGGTTTGAAGAAAGGGGGAGACGCATAGCCTTTAATTTCTGTTTTCACAATTAGGACTGGGCCGTATATGACAGTCAAGTCAGATAGAAACACATGGCCAGGAATATTCACATGCAGAAACGCCAGACTGACACATAGACTGACAGACTGAGAGACAGACA